>OX063285.1:2727477-3062477 GCA_944039245.1 Nebria salina
ATTTAGTTATTTAGTTATTTAGTTATTTAGTTATTTAGTTATTTAGTTATTTAGTTATTTAGTTATTTAGTTATTTAGTTATTTAGTTATTTAGTTATTTAGTTATTTAGTTATTTAGTTATTTAGTTATTTAGTTATTTAGTTATTTAGTTATTTAGTTATTTAGTTATTTAGTTATTTAGTTATTTAGTTATTTAGTTATTTAGTTATTTAGTTATTTAGTTATTTAGTTATTTAGTTATTTAGTTATTTAGTTATTTAGTTATTTAGTTATTTAGTTATTTAGTTATTTAGTTATTTAGTTATTTAGTTATTTAGTTATTTAGTTATTTAGTTATTTAGTTATTTAGTTATTTAGTTATTTAGTTATTTAGTTATTTAGTTATTTAGTTATTTAGTTATTTAGTTATTTAGTTATTTAGTTATTTAGTTATTTAGTTATTTAGTTATTTAGTTATTTAGTTATTTAGTTATTTAGTTATTTAGTTATTTAGTTATTTAGTTATTTAGTTATTTAGTTATTTAGTTATTTAGTTATTTAGTTATTTAGTTATTTAGTTATTTAGTTATTTAGTTATTTAGTTATTTAGTTATTTAGTTATTTAGTTATTTAGTTATTTAGTTATTTAGTTATTTAGTTATTTAGTTATTTAGTTATTTAGTTATTTAGTTATTTAGTTATTTAGTTATTTAGTTATTTAGTTATTTAGTTATTTAGTTATTTAGTTATTTAGTTATTTAGTTATTTAGTTATTTAGTTATTTAGTTATTTAGTTATTTAGTTATTTAGTTATTTAGTTATTTAGTTATTTAGTTATTTAGTTATTTAGTTATTTAGTTATTTAGTTATTTAGTTATTTAGTTATTTAGTTATTTAGTTATTTAGTTATTTAGTTATTTAGTTATTTAGTTATTTAGTTATTTAGTTATTTAGTTATTTAGTTATTTAGTTATTTAGTTATTTAGTTATTTAGTTATTTAGTTATTTAGTTATTTAGTTATTTAGTTATTTAGTTATTTAGTTATTTAGTTATTTAGTTATTTAGTTATTTAGTTATTTAGTTATTTAGTTATTTAGTTATTTAGTTATTTAGTTATTTAGTTATTTAGTTATTTAGTTATTTAGTTATTTAGTTATTTAGTTATTTAGTTATTTAGTTATTTAGTTATTTAGTTATTTAGTTATTTAGTTATTTAGTTATTTAGTTATTTAGTTATTTAGTTATTTAGTTATTTAGTTATTTAGTTATTTAGTTATTTAGTTATTTAGTTATTTAGTTATTTAGTTATTTAGTTATTTAGTTATTTAGTTATTTAGTTATTTAGTTATTTAGTTATTTAGTTATTTAGTTATTTAGTTATTTAGTTATTTAGTTATTTAGTTATTTAGTTATTTAGTTATTTAGTTATTTAGTTATTTAGTTATTTAGTTATTTAGTTATTTAGTTATTTAGTTATTTAGTTATTTAGTTATTTAGTTATTTAGTTATTTAGTTATTTAGTTATTTAGTTATTTAGTTATTTAGTTATTTAGTTATTTAGTTATTTAGTTATTTAGTTATTTAGTTATTTAGTTATTTAGTTATTTAGTTATTTAGTTATTTAGTTATTTAGTTATTTAGTTATTTAGTTATTTAGTTATTTAGTTATTTAGTTATTTAGTTATTTAGTTATTTAGTTATTTAGTTATTTAGTTATTTAGTTATTTAGTTATTTAGTTATTTAGTTATTTAGTTATTTAGTTATTTAGTTATTTAGTTATTTAGTTATTTAGTTATTTAGTTATTTAGTTATTTAGTTATTTAGTTATTTAGTTATTTAGTTATTTAGTTATTTAGTTATTTAGTTATTTAGTTATTTAGTTATTTAGTTATTTAGTTATTTAGTTATTTAGTTATTTAGTTATTTAGTTATTTAGTTATTTAGTTATTTAGTTATTTAGTTATTTAGTTATTTAGTTATTTAGTTATTTAGTTATTTAGTTATTTAGTTATTTAGTTATTTAGTTATTTAGTTATTTAGTTATTTAGTTATTTAGTTATTTAGTTATTTAGTTATTTAGTTATTTAGTTATTTAGTTATTTAGTTATTTAGTTATTTAGTTATTTAGTTATTTAGTTATTTAGTTATTTAGTTATTTAGTTATTTAGTTATTTAGTTATTTAGTTATTTAGTTATTTAGTTATTTAGTTATTTAGTTATTTAGTTATTTAGTTATTTAGTTATTTAGTTATTTAGTTATTTAGTTATTTAGTTATTTAGTTATTTAGTTATTTAGTTATTTAGTTATTTAGTTATTTAGTTATTTAGTTATTTAGTTATTTAGTTATTTAGTTATTTAGTTATTTAGTTATTTAGTTATTTAGTTATTTAGTTATTTAGTTATTTAGTTATTTAGTTATTTAGTTATTTAGTTATTTAGTTATTTAGTTATTTAGTTATTTAGTTATTTAGTTATTTAGTTATTTAGTTATTTAGTTATTTAGTTATTTAGTTATTTAGTTATTTAGTTATTTAGTTATTTAGTTATTTAGTTATTTAGTTATTTAGTTATTTAGTTATTTAGTTATTTAGTTATTTAGTTATTTAGTTATTTAGTTATTTAGTTATTTAGTTATTTAGTTATTTAGTTATTTAGTTATTTAGTTATTTAGTTATTTAGTTATTTAGTTATTTAGTTATTTAGTTATTTAGTTATTTAGTTATTTAGTTATTTAGTTATTTAGTTATTTAGTTATTTAGTTATTTAGTTATTTAGTTATTTAGTTATTTAGTTATTTAGTTATTTAGTTATTTAGTTATTTAGTTATTTAGTTATTTAGTTATTTAGTTATTTAGTTATTTAGTTATTTAGTTATTTAGTTATTTAGTTATTTAGTTATTTAGTTATTTAGTTATTTAGTTATTTAGTTATTTAGTTATTTAGTTATTTAGTTATTTAGTTATTTAGTTATTTAGTTATTTAGTTATTTAGTTATTTAGTTATTTAGTTATTTAGTTATTTAGTTATTTAGTTATTTAGTTATTTAGTTATTTAGTTATTTAGTTATTTAGTTATTTAGTTATTTAGTTATTTAGTTATTTAGTTATTTAGTTATTTAGTTATTTAGTTATTTAGTTATTTAGTTATTTAGTTATTTAGTTATTTAGTTATTTAGTTATTTAGTTATTTAGTTATTTAGTTATTTAGTTATTTAGTTATTTAGTTATTTAGTTATTTAGTTATTTAGTTATTTAGTTATTTAGTTATTTAGTTATTTAGTTATTTAGTTATTTAGTTATTTAGTTATTTAGTTATTTAGTTATTTAGTTATTTAGTTATTTAGTTATTTAGTTATTTAGTTATTTAGTTATTTAGTTATTTAGTTATTTAGTTATTTAGTTATTTAGTTATTTAGTTATTTAGTTATTTAGTTATTTAGTTATTTAGTTATTTAGTTATTTAGTTATTTAGTTATTTAGTTATTTAGTTATTTAGTTATTTAGTTATTTAGTTATTTAGTTATTTAGTTATTTAGTTATTTAGTTATTTAGTTATTTAGTTATTTAGTTATTTAGTTATTTAGTTATTTAGTTATTTAGTTATTTAGTTATTTAGTTATTTAGTTATTTAGTTATTTAGTTATTTAGTTATTTAGTTATTTAGTTATTTAGTTATTTAGTTATTTAGTTATTTAGTTATTTAGTTATTTAGTTATTTAGTTATTTAGTTATTTAGTTATTTAGTTATTTAGTTATTTAGTTATTTAGTTATTTAGTTATTTAGTTATTTAGTTATTTAGTTATTTAGTTATTTAGTTATTTAGTTATTTAGTTATTTAGTTATTTAGTTATTTAGTTATTTAGTTATTTAGTTATTTAGTTATTTAGTTATTTAGTTATTTAGTTATTTAGTTATTTAGTTATTTAGTTATTTAGTTATTTAGTTATTTAGTTATTTAGTTATTTAGTTATTTAGTTATTTAGTTATTTAGTTATTTAGTTATTTAGTTATTTAGTTATTTAGTTATTTAGTTATTTAGTTATTTAGTTATTTAGTTATTTAGTTATTTAGTTATTTAGTTATTTAGTTATTTAGTTATTTAGTTATTTAGTTATTTAGTTATTTAGTTATTTAGTTATTTAGTTATTTAGTTATTTAGTTATTTAGTTATTTAGTTATTTAGTTATTTAGTTATTTAGTTATTTAGTTATTTAGTTATTTAGTTATTTAGTTATTTAGTTATTTAGTTATTTAGTTATTTAGTTATTTAGTTATTTAGTTATTTAGTTATTTAGTTATTTAGTTATTTAGTTATTTAGTTATTTAGTTATTTAGTTATTTAGTTATTTAGTTATTTAGTTATTTAGTTATTTAGTTATTTAGTTATTTAGTTATTTAGTTATTTAGTTATTTAGTTATTTAGTTATTTAGTTATTTAGTTATTTAGTTATTTAGTTATTTAGTTATTTAGTTATTTAGTTATTTAGTTATTTAGTTATTTAGTTATTTAGTTATTTAGTTATTTAGTTATTTAGTTATTTAGTTATTTAGTTATTTAGTTATTTAGTTATTTAGTTATTTAGTTATTTAGTTATTTAGTTATTTAGTTATTTAGTTATTTAGTTATTTAGTTATTTAGTTATTTAGTTATTTAGTTATTTAGTTATTTAGTTATTTAGTTATTTAGTTATTTAGTTATTTAGTTATTTAGTTATTTAGTTATTTAGTTATTTAGTTATTTAGTTATTTAGTTATTTAGTTATTTAGTTATTTAGTTATTTAGTTATTTAGTTATTTAGTTATTTAGTTATTTAGTTATTTAGTTATTTAGTTATTTAGTTATTTAGTTATTTAGTTATTTAGTTATTTAGTTATTTAGTTATTTAGTTATTTAGTTATTTAGTTATTTAGTTATTTAGTTATTTAGTTATTTAGTTATTTAGTTATTTAGTTATTTAGTTATTTAGTTATTTAGTTATTTAGTTATTTAGTTATTTAGTTATTTAGTTATTTAGTTATTTAGTTATTTAGTTATTTAGTTATTTAGTTATTTAGTTATTTAGTTATTTAGTTATTTAGTTATTTAGTTATTTAGTTATTTAGTTATTTAGTTATTTAGTTATTTAGTTATTTAGTTATTTAGTTATTTAGTTATTTAGTTATTTAGTTATTTAGTTATTTAGTTATTTAGTTATTTAGTTATTTAGTTATTTAGTTATTTAGTTATTTAGTTATTTAGTTATTTAGTTATTTAGTTATTTAGTTATTTAGTTATTTAGTTATTTAGTTATTTAGTTATTTAGTTATTTAGTTATTTAGTTATTTAGTTATTTAGTTATTTAGTTATTTAGTTATTTAGTTATTTAGTTATTTAGTTATTTAGTTATTTAGTTATTTAGTTATTTAGTTATTTAGTTATTTAGTTATTTAGTTATTTAGTTATTTAGTTATTTAGTTATTTAGTTATTTAGTTATTTAGTTATTTAGTTATTTAGTTATTTAGTTATTTAGTTATTTAGTTATTTAGTTATTTAGTTATTTAGTTATTTAGTTATTTAGTTATTTAGTTATTTAGTTATTTAGTTATTTAGTTATTTAGTTATTTAGTTATTTAGTTATTTAGTTATTTAGTTATTTAGTTATTTAGTTATTTAGTTATTTAGTTATTTAGTTATTTAGTTATTTAGTTATTTAGTTATTTAGTTATTTAGTTATTTAGTTATTTAGTTATTTAGTTATTTAGTTATTTAGTTATTTAGTTATTTAGTTATTTAGTTATTTAGTTATTTAGTTATTTAGTTATTTAGTTATTTAGTTATTTAGTTATTTAGTTATTTAGTTATTTAGTTATTTAGTTATTTAGTTATTTAGTTATTTAGTTATTTAGTTATTTAGTTATTTAGTTATTTAGTTATTTAGTTATTTAGTTATTTAGTTATTTAGTTATTTAGTTATTTAGTTATTTAGTTATTTAGTTATTTAGTTATTTAGTTATTTAGTTATTTAGTTATTTAGTTATTTAGTTATTTAGTTATTTAGTTATTTAGTTATTTAGTTATTTAGTTATTTAGTTATTTAGTTATTTAGTTATTTAGTTATTTAGTTATTTAGTTATTTAGTTATTTAGTTATTTAGTTATTTAGTTATTTAGTTATTTAGTTATTTAGTTATTTAGTTATTTAGTTATTTAGTTATTTAGTTATTTAGTTATTTAGTTATTTAGTTATTTAGTTATTTAGTTATTTAGTTATTTAGTTATTTAGTTATTTAGTTATTTAGTTATTTAGTTATTTAGTTATTTAGTTATTTAGTTATTTAGTTATTTAGTTATTTAGTTATTTAGTTATTTAGTTATTTAGTTATTTAGTTATTTAGTTATTTAGTTATTTAGTTATTTAGTTATTTAGTTATTTAGTTATTTAGTTATTTAGTTATTTAGTTATTTAGTTATTTAGTTATTTAGTTATTTAGTTATTTAGTTATTTAGTTATTTAGTTATTTAGTTATTTAGTTATTTAGTTATTTAGTTATTTAGTTATTTAGTTATTTAGTTATTTAGTTATTTAGTTATTTAGTTATTTAGTTATTTAGTTATTTAGTTATTTAGTTATTTAGTTATTTAGTTATTTAGTTATTTAGTTATTTAGTTATTTAGTTATTTAGTTATTTAGTTATTTAGTTATTTAGTTATTTAGTTATTTAGTTATTTAGTTATTTAGTTATTTAGTTATTTAGTTATTTAGTTATTTAGTTATTTAGTTATTTAGTTATTTAGTTATTTAGTTATTTAGTTATTTAGTTATTTAGTTATTTAGTTATTTAGTTATTTAGTTATTTAGTTATTTAGTTATTTAGTTATTTAGTTATTTAGTTATTTAGTTATTTAGTTATTTAGTTATTTAGTTATTTAGTTATTTAGTTATTTAGTTATTTAGTTATTTAGTTATTTAGTTATTTAGTTATTTAGTTATTTAGTTATTTAGTTATTTAGTTATTTAGTTATTTAGTTATTTAGTTATTTAGTTATTTAGTTATTTAGTTATTTAGTTATTTAGTTATTTAGTTATTTAGTTATTTAGTTATTTAGTTATTTAGTTATTTAGTTATTTAGTTATTTAGTTATTTAGTTATTTAGTTATTTAGTTATTTAGTTATTTAGTTATTTAGTTATTTAGTTATTTAGTTATTTAGTTATTTAGTTATTTAGTTATTTAGTTATTTAGTTATTTAGTTATTTAGTTATTTAGTTATTTAGTTATTTAGTTATTTAGTTATTTAGTTATTTAGTTATTTAGTTATTTAGTTATTTAGTTATTTAGTTATTTAGTTATTTAGTTATTTAGTTATTTAGTTATTTAGTTATTTAGTTATTTAGTTATTTAGTTATTTAGTTATTTAGTTATTTAGTTATTTAGTTATTTAGTTATTTAGTTATTTAGTTATTTAGTTATTTAGTTATTTAGTTATTTAGTTATTTAGTTATTTAGTTATTTAGTTATTTAGTTATTTAGTTATTTAGTTATTTAGTTATTTAGTTATTTAGTTATTTAGTTATTTAGTTATTTAGTTATTTAGTTATTTAGTTATTTAGTTATTTAGTTATTTAGTTATTTAGTTATTTAGTTATTTAGTTATTTAGTTATTTAGTTATTTAGTTATTTAGTTATTTAGTTATTTAGTTATTTAGTTATTTAGTTATTTAGTTATTTAGTTATTTAGTTATTTAGTTATTTAGTTATTTAGTTATTTAGTTATTTAGTTATTTAGTTATTTAGTTATTTAGTTATTTAGTTATTTAGTTATTTAGTTATTTAGTTATTTAGTTATTTAGTTATTTAGTTATTTAGTTATTTAGTTATTTAGTTATTTAGTTATTTAGTTATTTAGTTATTTAGTTATTTAGTTATTTAGTTATTTAGTTATTTAGTTATTTAGTTATTTAGTTATTTAGTTATTTAGTTATTTAGTTATTTAGTTATTTAGTTATTTAGTTATTTAGTTATTTAGTTATTTAGTTATTTAGTTATTTAGTTATTTAGTTATTTAGTTATTTAGTTATTTAGTTATTTAGTTATTTAGTTATTTAGTTATTTAGTTATTTAGTTATTTAGTTATTTAGTTATTTAGTTATTTAGTTATTTAGTTATTTAGTTATTTAGTTATTTAGTTATTTAGTTATTTAGTTATTTAGTTATTTAGTTATTTAGTTATTTAGTTATTTAGTTATTTAGTTATTTAGTTATTTAGTTATTTAGTTATTTAGTTATTTAGTTATTTAGTTATTTAGTTATTTAGTTATTTAGTTATTTAGTTATTTAGTTATTTAGTTATTTAGTTATTTAGTTATTTAGTTATTTAGTTATTTAGTTATTTAGTTATTTAGTTATTTAGTTATTTAGTTATTTAGTTATTTAGTTATTTAGTTATTTAGTTATTTAGTTATTTAGTTATTTAGTTATTTAGTTATTTAGTTATTTAGTTATTTAGTTATTTAGTTATTTAGTTATTTAGTTATTTAGTTATTTAGTTATTTAGTTATTTAGTTATTTAGTTATTTAGTTATTTAGTTATTTAGTTATTTAGTTATTTAGTTATTTAGTTATTTAGTTATTTAGTTATTTAGTTATTTAGTTATTTAGTTATTTAGTTATTTAGTTATTTAGTTATTTAGTTATTTAGTTATTTAGTTATTTAGTTATTTAGTTATTTAGTTATTTAGTTATTTAGTTATTTAGTTATTTAGTTATTTAGTTATTTAGTTATTTAGTTATTTAGTTATTTAGTTATTTAGTTATTTAGTTATTTAGTTATTTAGTTATTTAGTTATTTAGTTATTTAGTTATTTAGTTATTTAGTTATTTAGTTATTTAGTTATTTAGTTATTTAGTTATTTAGTTATTTAGTTATTTAGTTATTTAGTTATTTAGTTATTTAGTTATTTAGTTATTTAGTTATTTAGTTATTTAGTTATTTAGTTATTTAGTTATTTAGTTATTTAGTTATTTAGTTATTTAGTTATTTAGTTATTTAGTTATTTAGTTATTTAGTTATTTAGTTATTTAGTTATTTAGTTATTTAGTTATTTAGTTATTTAGTTATTTAGTTATTTAGTTATTTAGTTATTTAGTTATTTAGTTATTTAGTTATTTAGTTATTTAGTTATTTAGTTATTTAGTTATTTAGTTATTTAGTTATTTAGTTATTTAGTTATTTAGTTATTTAGTTATTTAGTTATTTAGTTATTTAGTTATTTAGTTATTTAGTTATTTAGTTATTTAGTTATTTAGTTATTTAGTTATTTAGTTATTTAGTTATTTAGTTATTTAGTTATTTAGTTATTTAGTTATTTAGTTATTTAGTTATTTAGTTATTTAGTTATTTAGTTATTTAGTTATTTAGTTATTTAGTTATTTAGTTATTTAGTTATTTAGTTATTTAGTTATTTAGTTATTTAGTTATTTAGTTATTTAGTTATTTAGTTATTTAGTTATTTAGTTATTTAGTTATTTAGTTATTTAGTTATTTAGTTATTTAGTTATTTAGTTATTTAGTTATTTAGTTATTTAGTTATTTAGTTATTTAGTTATTTAGTTATTTAGTTATTTAGTTATTTAGTTATTTAGTTATTTAGTTATTTAGTTATCTAGTTATCTAGTTATTTAGTTATTTAGTTATTTAGTTATTTAGTTATTTAGTTATTTAGTTATTTAGTTATTTAGTTATTTAGTTATTTAGTTATTTAGTTATTTAGTTATTTAGTTATTTAGTTATTTAGTTATTTAGTTATTTAGTTATTTAGTTATTTAGTTATTTAGTTATTTAGTTATTTAGTTATTTAGTTATTTAGTTATTTAGTTATTTAGTTATTTAGTTATTTAGTTATTTAGTTATTTAGTTATTTAGTTATTTAGTTATTTAGTTATTTAGTTATTTAGTTATTTAGTTATTTAGTTATTTAGTTATTTAGTTATTTAGTTATTTAGTTATTTAGTTATTTAGTTATTTAGTTATTTAGTTATTTAGTTATTTAGTTATTTAGTTATTTAGTTATTTAGTTATTTAGTTATTTAGTTATTTAGTTATTTAGTTATTTAGTTATTTAGTTATTTAGTTATTTAGTTATTTAGTTATTTAGTTATTTAGTTATTTAGTTATTTAGTTATTTAGTTATTTAGTTATTTAGTTATTTAGTTATTTAGTTATTTAGTTATTTAGTTATTTAGTTATTTAGTTATTTAGTTATTTAGTTATTTAGTTATTTAGTTATTTAGTTATTTAGTTATTTAGTTATTTAGTTATTTAGTTATTTAGTTATTTAGTTATTTAGTTATTTAGTTATTTAGTTATTTAGTTATTTAGTTATTTAGTTATTTAGTTATTTAGTTATTTAGTTATTTAGTTATTTAGTTATTTAGTTATTTAGTTATTTAGTTATTTAGTTATTTAGTTATTTAGTTATTTAGTTATTTAGTTATTTAGTTATTTAGTTATTTAGTTATTTAGTTATTTAGTTATTTAGTTATTTAGTTATTTAGTTATTTAGTTATTTAGTTATTTAGTTATTTAGTTATTTAGTTATTTAGTTATTTAGTTATTTAGTTATTTAGTTATTTAGTTATTTAGTTATTTAGTTATTTAGTTATTTAGTTATTTAGTTATTTAGTTATTTAGTTATTTAGTTATTTAGTTATTTAGTTATTTAGTTATTTAGTTATTTAGTTATTTAGTTATTTAGTTATTTAGTTATTTAGTTATTTAGTTATTTAGTTATTTAGTTATTTAGTTATTTAGTTATTTAGTTATTTAGTTATTTAGTTATTTAGTTATTTAGTTATTTAGTTATTTAGTTATTTAGTTATTTAGTTATTTAGTTATTTAGTTATTTAGTTATTTAGTTATTTAGTTATTTAGTTATTTAGTTATTTAGTTATTTAGTTATTTAGTTATTTAGTTATTTAGTTATTTAGTTATTTAGTTATTTAGTTATTTAGTTATTTAGTTATTTAGTTATTTAGTTATTTAGTTATTTAGTTATTTAGTTATTTAGTTATTTAGTTATTTAGTTATTTAGTTATTTAGTTATTTAGTTATTTAGTTATTTAGTTATTTAGTTATTTAGTTATTTAGTTATTTAGTTATTTAGTTATTTAGTTATTTAGTTATTTAGTTATTTAGTTATTTAGTTATTTAGTTATTTAGTTATTTAGTTATTTAGTTATTTAGTTATTTAGTTATTTAGTTATTTAGTTATTTAGTTATTTAGTTATTTAGTTATTTAGTTATTTAGTTATTTAGTTATTTAGTTATTTAGTTATTTAGTTATTTAGTTATTTAGTTATTTAGTTATTTAGTTATTTAGTTATTTAGTTATTTAGTTATTTAGTTATTTAGTTATTTAGTTATTTAGTTATTTAGTTATTTAGTTATTTAGTTATTTAGTTATTTAGTTATTTAGTTATTTAGTTATTTAGTTATTTAGTTATTTAGTTATTTAGTTATTTAGTTATTTAGTTATTTAGTTATTTAGTTATTTAGTTATTTAGTTATTTAGTTATTTAGTTATTTAGTTATTTAGTTATTTAGTTATTTAGTTATTTAGTTATTTAGTTATTTAGTTATTTAGTTATTTAGTTATTTAGTTATTTAGTTATTTAGTTATTTAGTTATTTAGTTATTTAGTTATTTAGTTATTTAGTTATTTAGTTATTTAGTTATTTAGTTATTTAGTTATTTAGTTATTTAGTTATTTAGTTATTTAGTTATTTAGTTATTTAGTTATTTAGTTATTTAGTTATTTAGTTATTTAGTTATTTAGTTATTTAGTTATTTAGTTATTTAGTTATTTAGTTATTTAGTTATTTAGTTATTTAGTTATTTAGTTATTTAGTTATTTAGTTATTTAGTTATTTAGTTATTTAGTTATTTAGTTATTTAGTTATTTAGTTATTTAGTTATTTAGTTATTTAGTTATTTAGTTATTTAGTTATTTAGTTATTTAGTTATTTAGTTATTTAGTTATTTAGTTATTTAGTTATTTAGTTATTTAGTTATTTAGTTATTTAGTTATTTAGTTATTTAGTTATTTAGTTATTTAGTTATTTAGTTATTTAGTTATTTAGTTATTTAGTTATTTAGTTATTTAGTTATTTAGTTATTTAGTTATTTAGTTATTTAGTTATTTAGTTATTTAGTTATTTAGTTATTTAGTTATTTAGTTATTTAGTTATTTAGTTATTTAGTTATTTAGTTATTTAGTTATTTAGTTATTTAGTTATTTAGTTAGTTAGTTATTTAGTTGATTTAGTTATTTAGTTATTTAGTTATTTAGTTATTTAGTTATTTAGTTATTTAGTTATTTAGTTATTTAGTTATTTAGTTATTTAGTTATTTAGTTATTTAGTTATTTAGTTATTTAGTTATTTAGTTATTTAGTTATTTAGTTATTTAGTTATTTAGTTATTTAGTTATTTAGTTATTTAGTTATTTAGTTATTTAGTTATTTAGTTATTTAGTTATTTAGTTATTTAGTTATTTAGTTATTTAGTTATTTAGTTATTTAGTTATTTAGTTATTTAGTTATTTAGTTATTTAGTTATTTAGTTATTTAGTTATTTAGTTATTTAGTTATTTAGTTATTTAGTTATTTAGTTATTTAGTTATTTAGTTATTTAGTTATTTAGTTATTTAGTTATTTAGTTATTTAGTTATTTAGTTATTTAGTTATTTAGTTATTTAGTTATTTAGTATTAGTTATTTAGTTATTTAGTTATTTAGTTATTTAGTATTTAGTTATTTAGTTATTAGTTATTTAGTTATTTAGTTATTTAGTTATTTAGTTATTTAGTTATTTAGTTATTTAGTTATTTAGTTATTTAGTTATTTAGTTATTTAGTTATTTAGTTATTTAGTTATTTAGTTATTTAGTTATTTAGTTATTTCGTTATTTAGTTATTTAGTTATTTAGTTATTTAGTTATTTAGTTATTTGATTATTTAGTTATTTAGTTATTTAGTTATTGTATGTTATTTAGTTATTTAGTTATTTAGTTATTTAGTATTTAGTTATTTAGTTATTTAGTTATTTAGTTATTTAGTTATTTAGTTATTTAGTTATTTAGTTATTTAGTTATTTTGTTATTTAGTTATTTAGTTATTTAGTTATTTAGTTATTTAGTTATTTAGTTATTTAGTTATTTAGTTATTTAGTTATTTAGTTATTTAGTTATTTAGTTATTTAGTTATTTAGTTATTTAGTTATTTAGTTATTTAGTTATTTAGTATTTAGTTATTTAGTTATTTAGTTATTTAGTTATTTAGTTATTTAGTTATTTAGTTATTTTAGTTAGTTATTTAGTTATTTAGTTATTTAGTTATTTAGTTATTTAGTTATTTTGTTATTTAGTTATTTAGTTATTTAGTTATTTAGTTAGTTAGTTATTTAGTTATTTAGTTATTTAGTTATTTAGTTATTTAGTTATTTAGTTATTTAGTTTTTTAGTTATTTAGTTATTTAGTTATTTAGTTATTTAGTTATTTAGTTATTTAGTTATTTAGTTATTTAGTTATTTAGTTATTTAGTTATTTAGTTATTTAGTTATTTAGTTATTTAGTTATTTAGTTATTTAGTTATTTAGTTATTTAGTTATTTAGTTATTAGTATTTAGTTATTTAGTTTTAGTTATTTAGTTATTTAGTTATTTAGTTATTTAGTTATTTAGTTATTTAGTTATTTAGTTATTTAGTTATTTAGTTATTTAGTTATTTAGTTATTTAGTTATTAGTTATTTAGTTATTTAGTTATTTAGTTAGTTATTTAGTTATTTAGTTATTTAGTTATTTAGTTATTTAGTTATTTAGTTATTTAGTTATTTAGTTATTTAGTTATTTAGTTATTTAGTTATTTAGTTATTTAGTTATTTAGTTATTTAGTTATTTAGTTATTTAGTTATTTAGTTATTTAGTTATTTAGTTATTTAGTTATTTAGTTATTTAGTTATTTAGTTATTTAGTTATTTAGTTATTTAGTTATTTAGTTATTTAGTTATTTAGTTATTTAGTTATTTAGTTATTTAGTTATTTAGTTATTTAGTTATTTAGTTATTTAGTTATTTAGTTAGTTATTAGTTATTTAGTTATTTAGTTATTTATTATTATTTAGTTATTTAGTTATTTAGTTATTTAGTTATTTAGTTATTTAGTTATTTAGTTATTTAGTTATTTAGTTATTTAGTTATTTAGTTATTTAGTTATTTAGTTATTTAGTTATTTAGTTATTTAGTTATTTAGTTATTTAGTTATTTAGTTATTTAGTTATTTAGTTATTTAGTTATTTAGTTATTTAGTTATTTAGTTATTTAGTTATTTAGTTATTTAGTTATTTAGTTATTTAGTTATTTAGTTATTTAGTTATTTAGTTATTTAGTTATTTAGTTATTTAGTTATTTAGTTATTTAGTTATTTAGTTATTTAGTTATTTAGTTATTTAGTTATTTAGTTATTTAGTTATTTAGTTATTTAGTTATTTAGTTATTTAGTTATTTAGTTATTTAGTTATTTAGTTATTTAGTTATTTAGTTATTTAGTTATTTAGTTATTTAGTTATTTAGTTATTTAGTTATTTAGTTATTTAGTTATTTAGTTATTTAGTTATTTAGTTATTTAGTTATTTAGTTATTTAGTTATTTAGTTATTTAGTTATTTAGTTATTTAGTTATTTAGTTATTTAGTTATTTAGTTATTTAGTTATTTAGTTATTTAGTTATTTAGTTATTTAGTTATTTAGTTATTTAGTTATTTAGTTATTTAGTTATTTAGTTATTTAGTTATTTAGTTATTTAGTTATTTAGTTATTTAGTTATTTAGTTATTTAGTTATTTAGTTATTTAGTTATTTAGTTATTTAGTTATTTAGTTATTTAGTTATTTAGTTATTTAGTTATTTAGTTATTTAGTTATTTAGTTATTTAGTTATTTAGTTATTTAGTTATTTAGTTATTTAGTTATTTAGTTATTTAGTTATTTAGTTATTTAGTTATTTAGTTATTTAGTTATTTAGTTATTTAGTTATTTAGTTATTTAGTTATTTAGTTATTTAGTTATTTAGTTATTTAGTTATTTAGTTATTTAGTTATTTAGTTATTTAGTTATTTAGTTATTTAGTTATTTAGTTATTTAGTTATTTAGTTATTTAGTTATTTAGTTATTTAGTTATTTAGTTATTTAGTTATTTAGTTATTTAGTTATTTAGTTATTTAGTTATTTAGTTATTTAGTTATTTAGTTATTTAGTTATTTAGTTATTTAGTTATTTAGTTATTTAGTTATTTAGTTATTTAGTTATTTAGTTATTTAGTTATTTAGTTATTTAGTTATTTAGTTATTTAGTTATTTAGTTATTTAGTTATTTAGTTAGTTATTTAGTTATTTAGTTATTTAGTTATTTAGTTATTTAGTTATTTAGTTATTTAGTTATTTAGTTATTTAGTTATTTAGTTATTTAGTTATTTAGTTATTTAGTTATTTAGTTATTTAGTTATTTAGTTATTTAGTTATTTAGTTATTTAGTTATTTAGTTATTTAGTTATTTAGTTATTTAGTTATTTAGTTATTTAGTTATTTAGTTATTTAGTTATTTAGTTATTTAGTTATTTAGTTATTTAGTTATTTAGTTATTTAGTTATTTAGTTATTTAGTTATTTAGTTATTTAGTTATTTAGTTATTTAGTTATTTAGTTATTTAGTTATTTAGTTATTTAGTTATTTAGTTATTTAGTTATTTAGTTATTTAGTTATTTAGTTATTTAGTTATTTAGTTATTTAGTTATTTAGTTATTTAGTTATTTAGTTATTTAGTTATTTAGTTATTTAGTTATTTAGTTATTTAGTTATTTAGTTATTTAGTTATTTAGTTATTTAGTTATTTAGTTATTTAGTTATTTAGTTATTTAGTTATTTAGTTATTTAGTTATTTAGTTATTTAGTTATTTAGTTATTTAGTTATTTAGTTATTTAGTTATTTAGTTATTTAGTTATTTAGTTATTTAGTTATTTAGTTATTTAGTTATTTAGTTATTTAGTTATTTAGTTATTTAGTTATTTAGTTATTTAGTTATTTAGTTATTTAGTTATTTAGTTATTTAGTTATTTAGTTATTTAGTTATTTAGTTATTTAGTTATTTAGTTATTTAGTTATTTAGTTATTTAGTTATTTAGTTATTTAGTTATTTAGTTATTTAGTTATTTAGTTATTTAGTTATTTAGTTATTTAGTTATTTAGTTATTTAGTTATTTAGTTATTTAGTTATTTAGTTATTTAGTTATTTAGTTATTTAGTTATTTAGTTATTTAGTTATTTAGTTATTTAGTTATTTAGTTATTTAGTTATTTAGTTATTTAGTTATTTAGTTATTTAGTTATTTAGTTATTTAGTTATTTAGTTATTTAGTTATTTAGTTATTTAGTTATTTAGTTATTTAGTTATTTAGTTATTTAGTTATTTAGTTATTTAGTTATTTAGTTATTTAGTTATTTAGTTATTTAGTTATTTAGTTATTTAGTTATTTAGTTATTTAGTTATTTAGTTATTTAGTTATTTAGTTATTTAGTTATTTAGTTATTTAGTTATTTAGTTATTTAGTTATTTAGTTATTTAGTTATTTAGTTATTTAGTTATTTAGTTATTTAGTTATTTAGTTATTTAGTTATTTAGTTATTTAGTTATTTAGTTATTTAGTTATTTAGTTATTTAGTTATTTAGTTATTTAGTTATTTAGTTATTTAGTTATTTAGTTATTTAGTTATTTAGTTATTTAGTTATTTAGTTATTTAGTTATTTAGTTATTTAGTTATTTAGTTATTTAGTTATTTAGTTATTTAGTTATTTAGTTATTTAGTTATTTAGTTATTTAGTTATTTAGTTATTTAGTTATTTAGTTATTTAGTTATTTAGTTATTTAGTTATTTAGTTATTTAGTTATTTAGTTATTTAGTTATTTAGTTATTTAGTTATTTAGTTATTTAGTTATTTAGTTATTTAGTTATTTAGTTATTTAGTTATTTAGTTATTTAGTTATTTAGTTATTTAGTTATTTAGTTATTTAGTTATTTAGTTATTTAGTTATTTAGTTATTTAGTTATTTAGTTATTTAGTTATTTAGTTATTTAGTTATTTAGTTATTTAGTTATTTAGTTATTTAGTTATTTAGTTATTTAGTTATTTAGTTATTTAGTTATTTAGTTATTTAGTTATTTAGTTATTTAGTTATTTAGTTATTTAGTTATTTAGTTATTTAGTTATTTAGTTATTTAGTTATTTAGTTATTTAGTTATTTAGTTATTTAGTTATTTAGTTATTTAGTTATTTAGTTATTTAGTTATTTAGTTATTTAGTTATTTAGTTATTTAGTTATTTAGTTATTTAGTTATTTAGTTATTTAGTTATTTAGTTATTTAGTTATTTAGTTATTTAGTTATTTAGTTATTTAGTTATTTAGTTATTTAGTTATTTAGTTATTTAGTTATTTAGTTATTTAGTTATTTAGTTATTTAGTTATTTAGTTATTTAGTTATTTAGTTATTTAGTTATTTAGTTATTTAGTTATTTAGTTATTTAGTTATTTAGTTATTTAGTTATTTAGTTATTTAGTTATTTAGTTATTTAGTTATTTAGTTATTTAGTTATTTAGTTATTTAGTTATTTAGTTATTTAGTTATTTAGTTATTTAGTTATTTAGTTATTTAGTTATTTAGTTATTTAGTTATTTAGTTATTTAGTTATTTAGTTATTTAGTTATTTAGTTATTTAGTTATTTAGTTATTTAGTTATTTAGTTATTTAGTTATTTAGTTATTTAGTTATTTAGTTATTTAGTTATTTAGTTATTTAGTTATTTAGTTATTTAGTTATTTAGTTATTTAGTTATTTAGTTATTTAGTTATTTAGTTATTTAGTTATTTAGTTATTTAGTTATTTAGTTATTTAGTTATTTAGTTATTTAGTTATTTAGTTATTTAGTTATTTAGTTATTTAGTTATTTAGTTATTTAGTTATTTAGTTATTTAGTTATTTAGTTATTTAGTTATTTAGTTATTTAGTTATTTAGTTATTTAGTTATTTAGTTATTTAGTTATTTAGTTATTTAGTTATTTAGTTATTTAGTTATTTAGTTATTTAGTTATTTAGTTATTTAGTTATTTAGTTATTTAGTTATTTAGTTATTTAGTTATTTAGTTATTTAGTTATTTAGTTATTTAGTTATTTAGTTATTTAGTTATTTAGTTATTTAGTTATTTAGTTATTTAGTTATTTAGTTATTTAGTTATTTAGTTATTTAGTTATTTAGTTATTTAGTTATTTAGTTATTTAGTTATTTAGTTATTTAGTTATTTAGTTATTTAGTTATTTAGTTATTTAGTTATTTAGTTATTTAGTTATTTAGTTATTTAGTTATTTAGTTATTTAGTTATTTAGTTATTTAGTTATTTAGTTATTTAGTTATTTAGTTATTTAGTTATTTAGTTATTTAGTTATTTAGTTATTTAGTTATTTAGTTATTTAGTTATTTAGTTATTTAGTTATTTAGTTATTTAGTTATTTAGTTATTTAGTTATTTAGTTATTTAGTTATTTAGTTATTTAGTTATTTAGTTATTTAGTTATTTAGTTATTTAGTTATTTAGTTATTTAGTTATTTAGTTATTTAGTTATTTAGTTATTTAGTTATTTAGTTATTTAGTTATTTAGTTATTTAGTTATTTAGTTATTTAGTTATTTAGTTATTTAGTTATTTAGTTATTTAGTTATTTAGTTATTTAGTTATTTAGTTATTTAGTTATTTAGTTATTTAGTTATTTAGTTATTTAGTTATTTAGTTATTTAGTTATTTAGTTATTTAGTTATTTAGTTATTTAGTTATTTAGTTATTTAGTTATTTAGTTATTTAGTTATTTAGTTATTTAGTTATTTAGTTATTTAGTTATTTAGTTATTTAGTTATTTAGTTATTTAGTTATTTAGTTATTTAGTTATTTAGTTATTTAGTTATTTAGTTATTTAGTTATTTAGTTATTTAGTTATTTAGTTATTTAGTTATTTAGTTATTTAGTTATTTAGTTATTTAGTTATTTAGTTATTTAGTTATTTAGTTATTTAGTTATTTAGTTATTTAGTTATTTAGTTATTTAGTTATTTAGTTATTTAGTTATTTAGTTATTTAGTTATTTAGTTATTTAGTTATTTAGTTATTTAGTTATTTAGTTATTTAGTTATTTAGTTATTTAGTTATTTAGTTATTTAGTTATTTAGTTATTTAGTTATTTAGTTATTTAGTTATTTAGTTATTTAGTTATTTAGTTATTTAGTTATTTAGTTATTTAGTTATTTAGTTATTTAGTTATTTAGTTATTTAGTTATTTAGTTATTTAGTTATTTAGTTATTTAGTTATTTAGTTATTTAGTTATTTAGTTATTTAGTTATTTAGTTATTTAGTTATTTAGTTATTTAGTTATTTAGTTATTTAGTTATTTAGTTATTTAGTTATTTAGTTATTTAGTTATTTAGTTATTTAGTTATTTAGTTATTTAGTTATTTAGTTATTTAGTTATTTAGTTATTTAGTTATTTAGTTATTTAGTTATTTAGTTATTTAGTTATTTAGTTATTTAGTTATTTAGTTATTTAGTTATTTAGTTATTTAGTTATTTAGTTATTTAGTTATTTAGTTATTTAGTTATTTAGTTATTTAGTTATTTAGTTATTTAGTTATTTAGTTATTTAGTTATTTAGTTATTTAGTTATTTAGTTATTTAGTTATTTAGTTATTTAGTTATTTAGTTATTTAGTTATTTAGTTATTTAGTTATTTAGTTATTTAGTTATTTAGTTATTTAGTTATTTAGTTATTTAGTTATTTAGTTATTTAGTTATTTAGTTATTTAGTTATTTAGTTATTTAGTTATTTAGTTATTTAGTTATTTAGTTATTTAGTTATTTAGTTATTTAGTTATTTAGTTATTTAGTTATTTAGTTATTTAGTTATTTAGTTATTTAGTTATTTAGTTATTTAGTTATTTAGTTATTTAGTTATTTAGTTATTTAGTTATTTAGTTATTTAGTTATTTAGTTATTTAGTTATTTAGTTATTTAGTTATTTAGTTATTTAGTTATTTAGTTATTTAGTTATTTAGTTATTTAGTTATTTAGTTATTTAGTTATTTAGTTATTTAGTTATTTAGTTATTTAGTTATTTAGTTATTTAGTTATTTAGTTATTTAGTTATTTAGTTATTTAGTTATTTAGTTATTTAGTTATTTAGTTATTTAGTTATTTAGTTATTTAGTTATTTAGTTATTTAGTTATTTAGTTATTTAGTTATTTAGTTATTTAGTTATTTAGTTATTTAGTTATTTAGTTATTTAGTTATTTAGTTATTTAGTTATTTAGTTATTTAGTTATTTAGTTATTTAGTTATTTAGTTATTTAGTTATTTAGTTATTTAGTTATTTAGTTATTTAGTTATTTAGTTATTTAGTTATTTAGTTATTTAGTTATTTAGTTATTTAGTTATTTAGTTATTTAGTTATTTAGTTATTTAGTTATTTAGTTATTTAGTTATTTAGTTATTTAGTTATTTAGTTATTTAGTTATTTAGTTATTTAGTTATTTAGTTATTTAGTTATTTAGTTATTTAGTTATTTAGTTATTTAGTTATTTAGTTATTTAGTTATTTAGTTATTTAGTTATTTAGTTATTTAGTTATTTAGTTATTTAGTTATTTAGTTATTTAGTTATTTAGTTATTTAGTTATTTAGTTATTTAGTTATTTAGTTATTTAGTTATTTAGTTATTTAGTTATTTAGTTATTTAGTTATGTTATTTAGTTATTTAGTTATTTAGTTATTTAGTTATTTAGTTATTTAGTTATTTAGTTATTTAGTTATTTAGTTATTTAGTTATTTAGTTATTTAGTTATTTAGTTATTTAGTTATTTAGTTATTTAGTTATTTAGTTATTTAGTTATTTAGTTATTTAGTTATTTAGTTATTTAGTTATTTAGTTATTTAGTTATTTAGTTATTTAGTTATTTAGTTATTTAGTTATTTAGTTATTTAGTTATTTAGTTATTTAGTTATTTAGTTATTTAGTTATTTAGTTATTTAGTTATTTAGTTATTTAGTTATTTAGTTATTTAGTTATTTAGTTATTTAGTTATTTAGTTATTTAGTTATTTAGTTATTTAGTTATTTAGTTATTTAGTTATTTAGTTATTTAGTTATTTAGTTATTTAGTTATTTAGTTATTTAGTTATTTAGTTATTTAGTTATTTAGTTATTTAGTTATTTAGTTATTTAGTTATTTAGTTATTTAGTTATTTAGTTATTTAGTTATTTAGTTATTTAGTTATTTAGTTATTTAGTTATTTAGTTATTTAGTTATTTAGTTTATTTAGTTATTTAGTTATTTAGTTATTTAGTTATTTAGTTATTTAGTTATTTAGTTATTTAGTTATTTATTTAGTTATTTAGTTATTTAGTTTATTTAGTTATTTAGTTATTTAGTTATTTAGTTATTTAGTTATTTAGTTATTTAGTTATTTAGTTATTTAGTTATTTAGTTATTTAGTTATTTAGTTATTTAGTTATTTAGTTATTTAGTTATTTAGTTATTTAGTTATTTAGTTATTTAGTTATTTAGTTATTTAGTTATTTAGTTATTTAGTTATTTAGTTATTTAGTTATTTAGTTATTTAGTTATTTAGTTATTTAGTTATTTAGTTATTTAGTTATTTAGTTATTTAGTTATTTAGTTATTTAGTTATTTAGTTATTTAGTTATTTAGTTATTTAGTTATTTAGTTATTTAGTTATTTAGTTATTTAGTTATTAGTTATTTAGTTATTTAGTTATTTAGTTATTTAGTTATTTAGTTATTTATTATTTAGTTATTTAGTTATTTAGTTATTTAGTTATTTAGTTATTTAGTTATTTAGTTATTTAGTTATTTAGTTATTTAGTTATTTAGTTATTTAGTTATTTAGTTATTTAGTTATTTAGTTATTTAGTTATTTAGTTATTTAGTTATTTAGTTATTTAGTTATTTAGTTATTTAGTTATTTAGTTATTTTAGTTATTTAGTTATTTAGTTATTTTAGTTATTTAGTTATTTAGTTATTTAGTTATTTAGTTATTTAGTTATTTAGTTATTTAGTTATTTTGTATTTAGTTATTTAGTTATTTAGTTATTTAGTTATTTAGTTATTTAGTTATTTAGTTATTTAGTTAGTATTATTAGTTATTAGTTAGTTATTTAGTTATTAGTTATTTAGTTATTTATTTAGTTATTTAGTTATTTAGTTATTTAGTTATTTAGTTATTTAGTTATTTAGTTATTTAGTTATTTAGTTATTTAGTTATTTAGTTATTTAGTTATTTAGTTATTTAGTTATTTAGTTATTTAGTTATTTAGTTATTTTAGTTATTTAGTTATTTAGTTATTTAGTTATTTATTTATTTAGTTATTTAGTTATTTAGTTATTTAGTTATTTAGTTATTTAGTTATTTAGTTATTTAGTTATTTAGTTATTTAGTTATTTAGTTATTTAGTTATTTAGTTATTTAGTTATTTAGTTATTTAGTTATTTAGTTATTTAGTTATTTAGTTATTTAGTTATTTAGTTATTTAGTTATTTAGTTATTTAGTTATTTAGTTATTTAGTTATTTAGTTATTTAGTTATTAGTTATTTAGTTATTTAGTTATTTAGTTATTTAGTTATTTAGTTATTTAGTTATTTAGTTATTTAGTTATTTAGTTATTTAGTTATTTAGTTATTTAGTTATTTAGTTATTTAGTTATTTAGTTATTTAGTTATTTAGTTATTTAGTTATTTAGTTATTTTAGGTTATTTAGTTATTTAGTTATTTAGTTTATTTTAGTTATTTAGTTATTTAGTTATTTAGTTATTTAGTTATTTAGTTATTTAGTTATTTAGTTATTTAGTTATTTAGTTATTTAGTTATTTAGTTATTTAGTTATTTAGTTATTTAGTTATTTAGTTATTTAGTTATTTAGTTATTTAGTATTTATTTAGTTATTTAGTTTAGTTTTAGTTATTTAGTTATTTAGTATTTAGTTATTTAGTTATTTAGTTATTTAGTTATTTAGTTATTTAGTTATTTAGTTATTTAGTTATTTAGTTATTTAGTTATTTAGTTATTTAGTTATTTAGTTATTTAGTTATTTAGTTATTAGTTATTTAGTTATTTAGTTATTTAGTTATTTAGTTATTTAGTTATTTAGTTATTTAGTTATTTAGTTATTTAGTTATTTAGTTATTTAGTTATTTAGTTATTTAGTTATTTAGTTATTTAGTTATTTAGTTATTTAGTTATTTAGTTATTTAGTTATTATTAGTTATTTAGTTATTTAGTTATTTAGTTATTTAGTTATTTAGTTTATTTATTTAGTTATTTAGTTATTTAGTTATTAGTTATTTAGTTATTTAGTTATTTAGTTATTTAGTTATTTAGTTAT
This sequence comes from Nebria salina, assembly GCA_944039245.1. Lineage (NCBI taxonomy): Eukaryota > Metazoa > Arthropoda > Insecta > Coleoptera > Carabidae > Nebria > Nebria salina. Next base: position 2,750,981 of record OX063285.1, read on the forward strand.
TTAGTTATTTAGTTATTTAGTTATTTAGTTATTTAGTTATTTAGTTATTTAGTTATTTAGTTATTTAGTTTATTTAGTTATTTAGTTATTTTAGTTATTTAGTATTTTAGTTATTTAGTTATTTAGTTATTTAGTTATTTAGTTATTTAGTTATTTAGTTATTTAGTTATTTAGTTATTTAGTTATTTAGTTATTTAGTTATTTAGTTATTTAGTTATTTAGTTATTTGTATTTAGTTATTTTAGTTATTTCAGTTATTTCAGTTATTTCAGTTATTTCAGTTATTTCAGTTATTTCAGTTATTTAGTTATTTCAGTTATTTTAGTTATTTCAGTTATTTAGTTATTTAGTTATTTAGTTATTTAGTTATTTAGTTATTTAGTTTTAGTTTAGTTATTTAGTTATTTAGTTATTTAGTTATTTAGTTATTTAGTTATTTAGTTATTTAGTTATTTAGTTATTTAGTTATTTAGTTATTTAGTTATTTAGTTATTTAGTTATTTAGTTATTTAGTTATTTAGTTATTTAGTATTATTTAGTTATTTGTGTTATTTAGTTATTTAGTTATTTAGTTATTTAGTTATTTAGTTATTTAGTTATTTAGTTATTTAGTTATTGTTATTTAGTTATTTAGTTATTTAGTTTATTTAGTTATTTAGTTATTTAGTTATTTAGTTATTTAGTTATTTAGTTATTTAGTTATTTAGTTATTTAGTTATTTAGTTATTTAGTTATTTAGTTATTTAGTTATTTAGTTATTTAGTTATTTAGTTATTTAGTTATTTAGTTATTTAGTTATTTAGTTATTTAGTTATTTAGTTATTTAGTTATTTAGTTATTTAGTTATTTAGTTATTTAGTTATTTAGTTATTTAGTTATTTAGTTATTTAGTTATTTAGTTATTTAGTTATTTAGTTATTTAGTTATTTAGTTATTTAGTTTAGTTAGTTAGTTTAGTTAGTTTAGTTAGTTTAGTATTTAGTTATTTAGTTATTTAGTTATTTAGTTATTTAGTTATTTAGTTATTTAGTTATTTAGTTATTTAGTTATTTAGTTATTTAGTTATTTAGTTATTTAGTTATTTAGTTATTTAGTTATTTTAGTTATTTAGTTATTTAGTTATTTAGTTATTTAGTTATTTAGTTATTTTGTTATTTAGTTATTTAGTTATTTAGTTATTTAGTTATTTAGTTATTTAGTTATTAGTATTTAGTTATTTTAGTTATTTAGTTATTTAGTTATTTAGTTATTTAGTTATTTAGTTATTTAGTTATTAGTTATTTAGTTATTTAGTTATTTAGTTATTTAGTTATTTAGTTATTTAGTTATTTAGTTATTTAGTTATTTAGTTATTTAGTTATTTAGTTATTTAGTTATTTAGTTATTTAGTTATTTAGTTATTTAGTTATTTAGTTTTAGTTATAGTTATTTAGTTATTTAGTTATTTAGTTATTTAGTTTATTTAGTTGATTTAGTTATTTAGTTATTTAGTTATTTATTTTAGTTATTTAGTTATTTAGTTATTTAGTTATTTAGTTATTTAGTTATTTAGTTATTTAGTTATTTATTATTTAGTTATTTAGTTATTTAGTTATTTTGTTATTTAGTTATTTAGTTATTATTTAGTTTATTTAGTTATTTAGTTATTTAGTATTTTAGTTATTTAGTTTAGTTATTTAGTTATTTAGTTATTTAGTTATTTAGTTATTTAGTTATTTAGTTATTTAGTTATTTAGTTATTTAGTTATTTAGTTATTTAGTTATTTAGTTATTTAGTTATTTAGTTATTTAGTTATTTAGTTATTTAGTTATTTAGTTATTTAGTTATTTAGTTATTTAGTTATTTAGTTATTTAGTTATTTAGTTATTTAGTTATTTAGTTATTTAGTTATTTAGTTATTTAGTTATTTAGTTATTTAGTTATTTAGTTATTTAGTTATTTAGTTATTTAGTTATTTAGTTATTTAGTTATTTAGTTATTTAGTTATTTAGTTATTTAGTTATTTAGTTATTTAGTTATTTAGTTATTTAGTTATTTAGTTATTTAGTTATTTAGTTATTTAGTTATTTAGTTATTTAGTTATTTAGTTATTTAGTTATTTAGTTATTTAGTTATTTAGTTATTTAGTTATTTAGTTATTTAGTTATTTAGTTATTTAGTTATTTAGTTATTTAGTTATTTAGTTATTTAGTTATTTAGTTATTTAGTTATTTAGTTATTTAGTTATTTAGTTATTTAGTTATTTAGTTATTTAGTTATTTAGTTATTTAGTTATTTAGTTATTTAGTTATTTAGTTATTTAGTTATTTAGTTATTTAGTTATTTAGTTATTTAGTTATTTAGTTATTTAGTTATTTAGTTATTTAGTTATTTAGTTATTTAGTTATTTAGTTATTTAGTTATTTAGTTATTTAGTTATTTAGTTATTTAGTTATTTAGTTATTTAGTTATTTAGTTATTTAGTTATTTAGTTATTTAGTTATTTAGTTATTTAGTTATTTAGTTATTTAGTTATTTAGTTATTTAGTTATTTAGTTATTTAGTTATTTAGTTATTTAGTTATTTAGTTATTTAGTTATTTAGTTATTTAGTTATTTAGTTATTTAGTTATTTAGTTATTTAGTTATTTAGTTATTTAGTTATTTAGTTATTTAGTTATTTAGTTATTTAGTTATTTAGTTATTTAGTTATTTAGTTATTTAGTTATTTAGTTATTTAGTTATTTAGTTATTTAGTTATTTAGTTATTTAGTTATTTAGTTATTTAGTTATTTAGTTATTTAGTTATTTAGTTATTTAGTTATTTAGTTATTTAGTTATTTAGTTATTTAGTTATTTAGTTATTTAGTTATTTAGTTATTTAGTTATTTAGTTATTTAGTTATTTAGTTATTTAGTTATTTAGTTATTTAGTTATTTAGTTATTTAGTTATTTAGTTATTTAGTTATTTAGTTATTTAGTTATTTAGTTATTTAGTTATTTAGTTATTTAGTTATTTAGTTATTTAGTTATTTAGTTATTTAGTTATTTAGTTATTTAGTTATTTAGTTATTTAGTTATTTAGTTATTTAGTTATTTAGTTATTTAGTTATTTAGTTATTTAGTTATTTAGTTATTTAGTTATTTAGTTATTTAGTTATTTAGTTATTTAGTTATTTAGTTATTTAGTTATTTAGTTATTTAGTTATTTAGTTATTTAGTTATTTAGTTATTTAGTTATTTAGTTATTTAGTTATTTAGTTATTTAGTTATTTAGTTATTTAGTTATTTAGTTATTTAGTTATTTAGTTATTTAGTTATTTAGTTATTTAGTTATTTAGTTATTTAGTTATTTAGTTATTTAGTTATTTAGTTATTTAGTTATTTAGTTATTTAGTTATTTAGTTATTTAGTTATTTAGTTATTTAGTTATTTAGTTATTTAGTTATTTAGTTATTTAGTTATTTAGTTATTTAGTTATTTAGTTATTTAGTTATTTAGTTATTTAGTTATTTAGTTATTTAGTTATTTAGTTATTTAGTTATTTAGTTATTTAGTTATTTAGTTATTTAGTTATTTAGTTATTTAGTTATTTAGTTATTTAGTTATTTAGTTATTTAGTTATTTAGTTATTTAGTTATTTAGTTATTTAGTTATTTAGTTATTTAGTTATTTAGTTATTTAGTTATTTAGTTATTTAGTTATTTAGTTATTTAGTTATTTAGTTATTTAGTTATTTAGTTATTTAGTTATTTAGTTATTTAGTTATTTAGTTATTTAGTTATTTAGTTATTTAGTTATTTAGTTATTTAGTTATTTAGTTATTTAGTTATTTAGTTATTTAGTTATTTAGTTATTTAGTTATTTAGTTATTTAGTTATTTAGTTATTTAGTTATTTAGTTATTTAGTTATTTAGTTATTTAGTTATTTAGTTATTTAGTTATTTAGTTATTTAGTTATTTAGTTATTTAGTTATTTAGTTATTTAGTTATTTAGTTATTTAGTTATTTAGTTATTTAGTTATTTAGTTATTTAGTTATTTAGTTATTTAGTTATCTAGTTATTTAGTTATTTAGTTATTTAGTTATTTAGTTATTTGTTATTTAGTTATTTAGTTATTTAGTTATTTAGTTATTTAGTTATTTAGTTATTTAGTTATTTAGTTATTTAGTTATTTAGTTATTTAGTTATTTAGTTATTTAGTTATTTAGTTATTTAGTTATTTAGTTATTTAGTTATTTAGTTATTTAGTTATTTAGTTATTTAGTTATTTAGTTATTTAGTTATTTAGTTATTTAGTTATTTAGTTATTTAGTTATTTAGTTATTTAGTTATTTAGTTATTTAGTTATTTAGTTATTTAGTTATTTAGTTATTTAGTTATTTAGTTATTTAGTTATTTAGTTATTTAGTTATTTAGTTATTTAGTTATTTAGTTATTTAGTTATTTAGTTATTTAGTTATTTAGTTATTTAGTTATTTAGTTATTTAGTTATTTAGTTATTTAGTTATTTAGTTATTTAGTTATTTAGTTATTTAGTTATTTAGTTATTTAGTTATTTAGTTATTTAGTTATTTAGTTATTTAGTTATTTAGTTATTTAGTTATTTAGTTATTTAGTTATTTAGTTATTTAGTTATTTAGTTATTTAGTTATTTAGTTATTTAGTTATTTAGTTATTTAGTTATTTAGTTATTTAGTTATTTAGTTATTTAGTTATTTAGTTATTTAGTTATTTAGTTATTTAGTTATTTAGTTATTTAGTTATTTAGTTATTTAGTTATTTAGTTATTTAGTTATTTAGTTATTTAGTTATTTAGTTATTTAGTTATTTAGTTATTTAGTTATTTAGTTATTTAGTTATTTAGTTATTTAGTTATTTAGTTATTTAGTTATTTAGTTATTTAGTTATTTAGTTATTTAGTTATTTAGTTATTTAGTTATTTAGTTATTTAGTTATTTAGTTATTTAGTTATTTAGTTATTTAGTTATTTAGTTATTTAGTTATTTAGTTATTTAGTTATTTAGTTATTTAGTTATTTAGTTATTTAGTTATTTAGTTATTTAGTTATTTAGTTAGTTATTTATTTAGTTAGTTATTTAGTTATTTAGTTATTTAGTTATTTAGTTATTTAGTTATTTAGTTATTTAGTTATTTAGTTATTTAGTTATTTAGTTATTTAGTTATTTAGTTATTTAGTTATTTAGTTATTTAGTTATTTAGTTATTTAGTTATTTAGTTATTTAGTTATTTAGTTATTTAGTTATTTAGTTATTTAGTTATTTAGTTATTTAGTTATTTAGTTATTTAGTTATTTAGTTATTTAGTTATTTAGTTATTTAGTTATTTAGTTATTTAGTTCTTTAGTTATTTAGTTATTTAGTTATTTAGTTATTTAGTTATTTAGTTATTTAGTTATTTAGTTATTTAGTTATTTAGTTATTTAGTTATTTAGTTATTTAGTTATTTAGTTATTTAGTTATTTAGTTATTTAGTTATTTAGTTATTTAGTTATTTAGTTATTTAGTTATTTAGTTATTTAGTTATTTAGTTATTTAGTTATTTAGTTATTTAGTTATTTAGTTATTTAGTTATTTAGTTATTTAGTTATTTAGTTATTTAGTTATTTAGTTATTTAGTTATTTAGTTATTTAGTTATTTAGTTATTTAGTTATTTAGTTATTTAGTTATTTAGTTATTTAGTTATTTAGTTATTTAGTTATTTAGTTATTTAGTTATTTAGTTATTTAGTTATTTAGTTATTTAGTTATTTAGTTATTTAGTTATTTAGTTATTTAGTTATTTAGTTATTTAGTTATTTAGTTATTTAGTTATTTAGTTATTTAGTTATTTAGTTATTTAGTTATTTAGTTATTTAGTTATTTAGTTATTTAGTTATTTAGTTATTTAGTTATTTAGTTATTTAGTTATTTAGTTATTTAGTTATTTAGTTATTTAGTTATTTAGTTATTTAGTTATTTAGTTATTTAGTTATTTAGTTATTTAGTTATTTAGTTATTTAGTTATTTAGTTATTTAGTTATTTAGTTATTTAGTTATTTAGTTATTTAGTTATTTAGTTATTTAGTTATTTAGTTATTTAGTTATTTAGTTATTTAGTTATTTAGTTATTTAGTTATTTAGTTATTTAGTTATTTAGTTATTTAGTTATTTAGTTATTTAGTTATTTAGTTATTTAGTTATTTAGTTATTTAGTTATTTAGTTATTTAGTTATTTAGTTATTTAGTTATTTAGTTATTTAGTTATTTAGTTATTTAGTTATTTAGTTATTTAGTTATTTAGTTATTTAGTTATTTAGTTATTTAGTTATTTAGTTATTTAGTTATTTAGTTATTTAGTTATTTAGTTATTTAGTTATTTAGTTATTTAGTTATTTAGTTATTTAGTTATTTAGTTATTTAGTTATTTAGTTATTTAGTTATTTAGTTATTTAGTTATTTAGTTATTTAGTTATTTAGTTATTTAGTTATTTAGTTATTTAGTTATTTAGTTATTTAGTTATTTAGTTATTTAGTTATTTAGTTATTTAGTTATTTAGTTATTTAGTTATTTAGTTATTTAGTTATTTAGTTATTTAGTTATTTAGTTATTTAGTTATTTAGTTATTTAGTTATTTAGTTATTTAGTTATTTAGTTATTTAGTTATTTAGTTATTTAGTTATTTAGTTATTTAGTTATTTAGTTATTTAGTTATTTAGTTATTTAGTTATTTAGTTATTTAGTTATTTAGTTATTTAGTTATTTAGTTATTTAGTTATTTAGTTATTTAGTTATTTAGTTATTTAGTTATTTAGTTATTTAGTTATTTAGTTATTTAGTTATTTAGTTATTTAGTTATTTAGTTATTTAGTTATTTAGTTATTTAGTTATTTAGTTATTTAGTTATTTAGTTATTTAGTTATTTAGTTATTTAGTTATTTAGTTATTTAGTTATTTAGTTATTTAGTTATTTAGTTATTTAGTTATTTAGTTATTTAGTTATTTAGTTATTTAGTTATTTAGTTATTTAGTTATTTAGTTATTTAGTTATTTAGTTATTTAGTTATTTAGTTATTTAGTTATTTAGTTATTTAGTTATTTAGTTATTTAGTTATTTAGTTATTTAGTTATTTAGTTATTTAGTTATTTAGTTATTTAGTTATTTAGTTATTTAGTTATTTAGTTATTTAGTTATTTAGTTATTTAGTTATTTAGTTATTTAGTTATTTAGTTATTTAGTTATTTAGTTATTTAGTTATTTAGTTATTTAGTTATTTAGTTATTTAGTTATTTAGTTATTTAGTTATTTAGTTATTTAGTTATTTAGTTATTTAGTTATTTAGTTATTTAGTTATTTAGTTATTTAGTTATTTAGTTATTTAGTTATTTAGTTATTTAGTTATTTAGTTATTTAGTTATTTAGTTATTTAGTTATTTAGTTATTTAGTTATTTAGTTATTTAGTTATTTAGTTATTTAGTTATTTAGTTATTTAGTTATTTAGTTATTTAGTTATTTAGTTATTTAGTTATTTAGTTATTTAGTTATTTAGTTATTTAGTTATTTAGTTATTTAGTTATTTAGTTATTTAGTTATTTAGTTATTTAGTTATTTAGTTATTTAGTTATTTAGTTATTTAGTTATTTAGTTATTTAGTTATTTAGTTATTTAGTTATTTAGTTATTTAGTTATTTAGTTATTTAGTTATTTAGTTATTTAGTTATTTAGTTATTTAGTTATTTAGTTATTTAGTTATTTAGTTATTTAGTTATTTAGTTATTTAGTTATTTAGTTATTTAGTTATTTAGTTATTTAGTTATTTAGTTATTTAGTTATTTAGTTATTTAGTTATTTAGTTATTTAGTTATTTAGTTATTTAGTTATTTAGTTATTTAGTTATTTAGTTATTTAGTTATTTAGTTATTTAGTTATTTAGTTATTTAGTTATTTAGTTATTTAGTTATTTAGTTATTTAGTTATTTAGTTATTTAGTTATTTAGTTATTTAGTTATTTAGTTATTTAGTTATTTAGTTATTTAGTTATTTAGTTATTTAGTTATTTAGTTATTTAGTTATTTAGTTATTTAGTTATTTAGTTATTTAGTTATTTAGTTATTTAGTTATTTAGTTATTTAGTTATTTAGTTATTTAGTTATTTAGTTATTTAGTTATTTAGTTATTTAGTTATTTAGTTATTTAGTTATTTAGTTATTTAGTTATTTAGTTATTTAGTTATTTAGTTATTTAGTTATTTAGTTATTTAGTTATTTAGTTATTTAGTTATTTAGTTATTTAGTTATTTAGTTATTTAGTTATTTAGTTATTTAGTTATTTAGTTATTTAGTTATTTAGTTATTTAGTTATTTAGTTATTTAGTTATTTAGTTATTTAGTTATTTAGTTATTTAGTTATTTAGTTATTTAGTTATTTAGTTATTTAGTTATTTAGTTATTTAGTTATTTAGTTATTTAGTTATTTAGTTATTTAGTTATTTAGTTATTTAGTTATTTAGTTATTTAGTTATTTAGTTATTTAGTTATTTAGTTATTTAGTTATTTAGTTATTTAGTTATTTAGTTATTTAGTTATTTAGTTATTTAGTTATTTAGTTATTTAGTTATTTAGTTATTTAGTTATTTAGTTATTTAGTTATTTAGTTATTTAGTTATTTAGTTATTTAGTTATTTAGTTATTTAGTTATTTAGTTATTTAGTTATTTAGTTATTTAGTTATTTAGTTATTTAGTTATTTAGTTATTTAGTTATTTAGTTATTTAGTTATTTAGTTATTTAGTTATTTAGTTATTTAGTTATTTAGTTATTTAGTTATTTAGTTATTTAGTTATTTAGTTATTTAGTTATTTAGTTATTTAGTTATTTAGTTATTTAGTTATTTAGTTATTTAGTTATTTAGTTATTTAGTTATTTAGTTATTTAGTTATTTAGTTATTTAGTTATTTAGTTATTTAGTTATTTAGTTATTTAGTTATTTAGTTATTTAGTTATTTAGTTATTTAGTTATTTAGTTATTTAGTTATTTAGTTATTTAGTTATTTAGTTATTTAGTTATTTAGTTATTTAGTTATTTAGTTATTTAGTTATTTAGTTATTTAGTTATTTAGTTATTTAGTTATTTAGTTATTTAGTTATTTAGTTATTTAGTTATTTAGTTATTTAGTTATTTAGTTATTTAGTTATTTAGTTATTTAGTTATTTAGTTATTTAGTTATTTAGTTATTTAGTTATTTAGTTATTTAGTTATTTAGTTATTTAGTTATTTAGTTATTTAGTTATTTAGTTATTTAGTTATTTAGTTATTTAGTTATTTAGTTATTTAGTTATTTAGTTATTTAGTTATTTAGTTATTTAGTTATTTAGTTATTTAGTTATTTAGTTATTTAGTTATTTAGTTATTTAGTTATTTAGTTATTTAGTTATTTAGTTATTTAGTTATTTAGTTATTTAGTTATTTAGTTATTTAGTTATTTAGTTATTTAGTTATTTAGTTATTTAGTTATTTAGTTATTTAGTTATTTAGTTATTTAGTTATTTAGTTATTTAGTTATTTAGTTATTTAGTTATTTAGTTATTTAGTTATTTAGTTATTTAGTTATTTAGTTATTTAGTTATTTAGTTATTTAGTTATTTAGTTATTTAGTTATTTAGTTATTTAGTTATTTAGTTATTTAGTTATTTAGTTATTTAGTTATTTAGTTATTTAGTTATTTAGTTATTTAGTTATTTAGTTATTTAGTTATTTAGTTATTTAGTTATTTAGTTATTTAGTTATTTAGTTATTTAGTTATTTAGTTATTTAGTTATTTAGTTATTTAGTTATTTAGTTATTTAGTTATTTAGTTATTTAGTTATTTAGTTATTTAGTTATTTAGTTATTTAGTTATTTAGTTATTTAGTTATTTAGTTATTTAGTTATTTAGTTATTTAGTTATTTAGTTATTTAGTTATTTAGTTATTTAGTTATTTAGTTATTTAGTTATTTAGTTATTTAGTTATTTAGTTATTTAGTTATTTAGTTATTTAGTTATTTAGTTATTTAGTTATTTAGTTATTTAGTTATTTAGTTATTTAGTTATTTAGTTATTTAGTTATTTAGTTATTTAGTTATTTAGTTATTTAGTTATTTAGTTATTTAGTTATTTAGTTATTTAGTTATTTAGTTATTTAGTTATTTAGTTATTTAGTTATTTAGTTATTTAGTTATTTAGTTATTTAGTTATTTAGTTATTTAGTTATTTAGTTATTTAGTTATTTAGTTATTTAGTTATTTAGTTATTTAGTTATTTAGTTATTTAGTTATTTAGTTATTTAGTTATTTAGTTATTTAGTTATTTAGTTATTTAGTTATTTAGTTATTTAGTTATTTAGTTATTTAGTTATTTAGTTATTTAGTTATTTAGTTATTTAGTTATTTAGTTATTTAGTTATTTAGTTATTTAGTTATTTAGTTATTTAGTTATTTAGTTATTTAGTTATTTAGTTATTTAGTTATTTAGTTATTTAGTTATTTAGTTATTTAGTTATTTAGTTATTTAGTTATTTAGTTATTTAGTTATTTAGTTATTTAGTTATTTAGTTATTTAGTTATTTAGTTATTTAGTTATTTAGTTATTTAGTTATTTAGTTATTTAGTTATTTAGTTATTTAGTTATTTAGTTATTTAGTTATTTAGTTATTTAGTTATTTAGTTATTTAGTTATTTAGTTATTTAGTTATTTAGTTATTTAGTTATTTAGTTATTTAGTTATTTAGTTATTTAGTTATTTAGTTATTTAGTTATTTAGTTATTTAGTTATTTAGTTATTTAGTTATTTAGTTATTTAGTTATTTAGTTATTTAGTTATTTAGTTATTTAGTTATTTAGTTATTTAGTTATTTAGTTATTTAGTTATTTAGTTATTTAGTTATTTAGTTATTTAGTTATTTAGTTATTTAGTTATTTAGTTATTTAGTTATTTAGTTATTTAGTTATTTAGTTATTTAGTTATTTAGTTATTTAGTTATTTAGTTATTTAGTTATTTAGTTATTTAGTTATTTAGTTATTTAGTTATTTAGTTATTTAGTTATTTAGTTATTTAGTTATTTAGTTATTTAGTTATTTAGTTATTTAGTTATTTAGTTATTTAGTTATTTAGTTATTTAGTTATTTAGTTATTTAGTTATTTAGTTATTTAGTTATTTAGTTATTTAGTTATTTAGTTATTTAGTTATTTAGTTATTTAGTTATTTAGTTATTTAGTTATTTAGTTATTTAGTTATTTAGTTATTTAGTTATTTAGTTATTTAGTTATTTAGTTATTTAGTTATTTAGTTATTTAGTTATTTAGTTATTTAGTTATTTAGTTATTTAGTTATTTAGTTATTTAGTTATTTAGTTATTTAGTTATTTAGTTATTTAGTTATTTAGTTATTTAGTTATTTAGTTATTTAGTTATTTAGTTATTTAGTTATTTAGTTATTTAGTTATTTAGTTATTTAGTTATTTAGTTATTTAGTTATTTAGTTATTTAGTTATTTAGTTATTTAGTTATTTAGTTATTTAGTTATTTAGTTATTTAGTTATTTAGTTATTTAGTTATTTAGTTATTTAGTTATTTAGTTATTTAGTTATTTAGTTATTTAGTTATTTAGTTATTTAGTTATTTAGTTATTTAGTTATTTAGTTATTTAGTTATTTAGTTATTTAGTTATTTAGTTATTTAGTTATTTAGTTATTTAGTTATTTAGTTATTTAGTTATTTAGTTATTTAGTTATTTAGTTATTTAGTTATTTAGTTATTTAGTTATTTAGTTATTTAGTTATTTAGTTATTTAGTTATTTAGTTATTTAGTTATTTAGTTATTTAGTTATTTAGTTATTTAGTTATTTAGTTATTTAGTTATTTAGTTATTTAGTTATTTAGTTATTTAGTTATTTAGTTATTTAGTTATTTAGTTATTTAGTTATTTAGTTATTTAGTTATTTAGTTATTTAGTTATTTAGTTATTTAGTTATTTAGTTATTTAGTTATTTAGTTATTTAGTTATTTAGTTATTTAGTTATTTAGTTATTTAGTTATTTAGTTATTTAGTTATTTAGTTATTTAGTTATTTAGTTATTTAGTTATTTAGTTATTTAGTTATTTAGTTATTTAGTTATTTAGTTATTTAGTTATTTAGTTATTTAGTTATTTAGTTATTTAGTTATTTAGTTATTTAGTTATTTAGTTATTTAGTTATTTAGTTATTTAGTTATTTAGTTATTTAGTTATTTAGTTATTTAGTTATTTAGTTATTTAGTTATTTAGTTATTTAGTTATTTAGTTATTTAGTTATTTAGTTATTTAGTTATTTAGTTATTTAGTTATTTAGTTATTTAGTTATTTAGTTATTTAGTTATTTAGTTATTTAGTTATTTAGTTATTTAGTTATTTAGTTATTTAGTTATTTAGTTATTTAGTTATTTAGTTATTTAGTTATTTAGTTATTTAGTTATTTAGTTATTTAGTTATTTAGTTATTTAGTTATTTAGTTATTTAGTTATTTAGTTATTTAGTTATTTAGTTATTTAGTTATTTAGTTATTTAGTTATTTAGTTATTTAGTTATTTAGTTATTTAGTTATTTAGTTATTTAGTTATTTAGTTATTTAGTTATTTAGTTATTTAGTTATTTAGTTATTTAGTTATTTAGTTATTTAGTTATTTAGTTATTTAGTTATTTAGTTATTTAGTTATTTAGTTATTTAGTTATTTAGTTATTTAGTTATTTAGTTATTTAGTTATTTAGTTATTTAGTTATTTAGTTATTTAGTTATTTAGTTATTTAGTTATTTAGTTATTTAGTTATTTAGTTATTTAGTTATTTAGTTATTTAGTTATTTAGTTATTTAGTTATTTAGTTATTTAGTTATTTAGTTATTTAGTTATTTAGTTATTTAGTTATTTAGTTATTTAGTTATTTAGTTATTTAGTTATTTAGTTATTTAGTTATTTAGTTATTTAGTTATTTAGTTATTTAGTTATTTAGTTATTTAGTTATTTAGTTATTTAGTTATTTAGTTATTTAGTTATTTAGTTATTTAGTTATTTAGTTATTTAGTTATTTAGTTATTTAGTTATTTAGTTATTTAGTTATTTAGTTATTTAGTTATTTAGTTATTTAGTTATTTAGTTATTTAGTTATTTAGTTATTTAGTTATTTAGTTATTTAGTTATTTAGTTATTTAGTTATTTAGTTATTTAGTTATTTAGTTATTTAGTTATTTAGTTATTTAGTTATTTAGTTATTTAGTTATTTAGTTATTTAGTTATTTAGTTATTTAGTTATTTAGTTATTTAGTTATTTAGTTATTTAGTTATTTAGTTATTTAGTTATTTAGTTATTTAGTTATTTAGTTATTTAGTTATTTAGTTATTTAGTTATTTAGTTATTTAGTTATTTAGTTATTTAGTTATTTAGTTATTTAGTTATTTAGTTATTTAGTTATTTAGTTATTTAGTTATTTAGTTATTTAGTTATTTAGTTATTTAGTTATTTAGTTATTTAGTTATTTAGTTATTTAGTTATTTAGTTATTTAGTTATTTAGTTATTTAGTTATTTAGTTATTTAGTTATTTAGTTATTTAGTTATTTAGTTATTTAGTTATTTAGTTATTTAGTTATTTAGTTATTTAGTTATTTAGTTATTTAGTTATTTAGTTATTTAGTTATTTAGTTATTTAGTTATTTAGTTATTTAGTTATTTAGTTATTTAGTTATTTAGTTATTTAGTTATTTAGTTATTTAGTTATTTAGTTATTTAGTTATTTAGTTATTTAGTTATTTAGTTATTTAGTTATTTAGTTATTTAGTTATTTAGTTATTTAGTTATTTAGTTATTTAGTTATTTAGTTATTTAGTTATTTAGTTATTTAGTTATTTAGTTATTTAGTTATTTAGTTATTTAGTTATTTAGTTATTTAGTTATTTAGTTATTTAGTTATTTAGTTATTTAGTTATTTAGTTATTTAGTTATTTAGTTATTTAGTTATTTAGTTATTTAGTTATTTAGTTATTTAGTTATTTAGTTATTTAGTTATTTAGTTATTTAGTTATTTAGTTATTTAGTTATTTAGTTATTTAGTTATTTAGTTATTTAGTTATTTAGTTATTTAGTTATTTAGTTATTTAGTTATTTAGTTATTTAGTTATTTAGTTATTTAGTTATTTAGTTATTTAGTTATTTAGTTATTTAGTTATTTAGTTATTTAGTTATTTAGTTATTTAGTTATTTAGTTATTTAGTTATTTAGTTATTTAGTTATTTAGTTATTTAGTTATTTAGTTATTTAGTTATTTAGTTATTTAGTTATTTAGTTATTTAGTTATTTAGTTATTTAGTTATTTAGTTATTTAGTTATTTAGTTATTTAGTTATTTAGTTATTTAGTTATTTAGTTATTTAGTTATTTAGTTATTTAGTTATTTAGTTATTTAGTTATTTAGTTATTTAGTTATTTAGTTATTTAGTTATTTAGTTATTTAGTTATTTAGTTATTTAGTTATTTAGTTATTTAGTTATTTAGTTATTTAGTTATTTAGTTATTTAGTTATTTAGTTATTTAGTTATTTAGTTATTTAGTTATTTAGTTATTTAGTTATTTAGTTATTTAGTTATTTAGTTATTTAGTTATTTAGTTATTTAGTTATTTAGTTATTTAGTTATTTAGTTATTTAGTTATTTAGTTATTTAGTTATTTAGTTATTTAGTTATTTAGTTATTTAGTTATTTAGTTATTTAGTTATTTAGTTATTTAGTTATTTAGTTATTTAGTTATTTAGTTATTTAGTTATTTAGTTATTTAGTTATTTAGTTATTTAGTTATTTAGTTATTTAGTTATTTAGTTATTTAGTTATTTAGTTATTTAGTTATTTAGTTATTTAGTTATTTAGTTATTTAGTTATTTAGTTATTTAGTTATTTAGTTATTTAGTTATTTAGTTATTTAGTTATTTAGTTATTTAGTTATTTAGTTATTTAGTTATTTAGTTATTTAGTTATTTAGTTATTTAGTTATTTAGTTATTTAGTTATTTAGTTATTTAGTTATTTAGTTATTTAGTTATTTAGTTATTTAGTTATTTAGTTATTTAGTTATTTAGTTATTTAGTTATTTAGTTATTTAGTTATTTAGTTATTTAGTTATTTAGTTATTTAGTTATTTAGTTATTTAGTTATTTAGTTATTTAGTTATTTAGTTATTTAGTTATTTAGTTATTTAGTTATTTAGTTATTTAGTTATTTAGTTATTTAGTTATTTAGTTATTTAGTTATTTAGTTATTTAGTTATTTAGTTATTTAGTTATTTAGTTATTTAGTTATTTAGTTATTTAGTTATTTAGTTATTTAGTTATTTAGTTATTTAGTTATTTAGTTATTTAGTTATTTAGTTATTTAGTTATTTAGTTATTTAGTTATTTAGTTATTTAGTTATTTAGTTATTTAGTTATTTAGTTATTTAGTTATTTAGTTATTTAGTTATTTAGTTATTTAGTTATTTAGTTATTTAGTTATTTAGTTATTTAGTTATTTAGTTATTTAGTTATTTAGTTATTTAGTTATTTAGTTATTTAGTTATTTAGTTATTTAGTTATTTAGTTATTTAGTTATTTAGTTATTTAGTTATTTAGTTATTTAGTTATTTAGTTATTTAGTTATTTAGTTATTTAGTTATTTAGTTATTTAGTTATTTAGTTATTTAGTTATTTAGTTATTTAGTTATTTAGTTATTTAGTTATTTAGTTATTTAGTTATTTAGTTATTTAGTTATTTAGTTATTTAGTTATTTAGTTATTTAGTTATTTAGTTATTTAGTTATTTAGTTATTTAGTTATTTAGTTATTTAGTTATTTAGTTATTTAGTTATTTAGTTATTTAGTTATTTAGTTATTTAGTTATTTAGTTATTTAGTTATTTAGTTATTTAGTTATTTAGTTATTTAGTTATTTAGTTATTTAGTTATTTAGTTATTTAGTTATTTAGTTATTTAGTTATTTAGTTATTTAGTTATTTAGTTATTTAGTTATTTAGTTATTTAGTTATTTAGTTATTTAGTTATTTAGTTATTTAGTTATTTAGTTATTTAGTTATTTAGTTATTTAGTTATTTAGTTATTTAGTTATTTAGTTATTTAGTTATTTAGTTATTTAGTTATTTAGTTATTTAGTTATTTAGTTATTTAGTTATTTAGTTATTTAGTTATTTAGTTATTTAGTTATTTAGTTATTTAGTTATTTAGTTATTTAGTTATTTAGTTATTTAGTTATTTAGTTATTTAGTTATTTAGTTATTTAGTTATTTAGTTATTTAGTTATTTAGTTATTTAGTTATTTAGTTATTTAGTTATTTAGTTATTTAGTTATTTAGTTATTTAGTTATTTAGTTATTTAGTTATTTAGTTATTTAGTTATTTAGTTATTTAGTTATTTAGTTATTTAGTTATTTAGTTATTTAGTTATTTAGTTATTTAGTTATTTAGTTATTTAGTTATTTAGTTATTTAGTTATTTAGTTATTTAGTTATTTAGTTATTTAGTTATTTAGTTATTTAGTTATTTAGTTATTTAGTTATTTAGTTATTTAGTTATTTAGTTATTTAGTTATTTAGTTATTTAGTTATTTAGTTATTTAGTTATTTAGTTATTTAGTTATTTAGTTATTTAGTTATTTAGTTATTTAGTTATTTAGTTATTTAGTTATTTAGTTATTTAGTTATTTAGTTATTTAGTTATTTAGTTATTTAGTTATTTAGTTATTTAGTTATTTAGTTATTTAGTTATTTAGTTATTTAGTTATTTAGTTATTTAGTTATTTAGTTATTTAGTTATTTAGTTATTTAGTTATTTAGTTATTTAGTTATTTAGTTATTTAGTTATTTAGTTATTTAGTTATTTAGTTATTTAGTTATTTAGTTATTTAGTTATTTAGTTATTTAGTTATTTAGTTATTTAGTTATTTAGTTATTTAGTTATTTAGTTATTTAGTTATTTAGTTATTTAGTTATTTAGTTATTTAGTTATTTAGTTATTTAGTTATTTAGTTATTTAGTTATTTAGTTATTTAGTTATTTAGTTATTTAGTTATTTAGTTATTTAGTTATTTAGTTATTTAGTTATTTAGTTATTTAGTTATTTAGTTATTTAGTTATTTAGTTATTTAGTTATTTAGTTATTTAGTTATTTAGTTATTTAGTTATTTAGTTATTTAGTTATTTAGTTATTTAGTTATTTAGTTATTTAGTTATTTAGTTATTTAGTTATTTAGTTATTTAGTTATTTAGTTATTTAGTTATTTAGTTATTTAGTTATTTAGTTATTTAGTTATTTAGTTATTTAGTTATTTAGTTATTTAGTTATTTAGTTATTTAGTTATTTAGTTATTTAGTTATTTAGTTATTTAGTTATTTAGTTATTTAGTTATTTAGTTATTTAGTTATTTAGTTATTTAGTTATTTAGTTATTTAGTTATTTAGTTATTTAGTTATTTAGTTATTTAGTTATTTAGTTATTTAGTTATTTAGTTATTTAGTTATTTAGTTATTTAGTTATTTAGTTATTTAGTTATTTAGTTATTTAGTTATTTAGTTATTTAGTTATTTAGTTATTTAGTTATTTAGTTATTTAGTTATTTAGTTATTTAGTTATTTAGTTATTTAGTTATTTAGTTATTTAGTTATTTAGTTATTTAGTTATTTAGTTATTTAGTTATTTAGTTATTTAGTTATTTAGTTATTTAGTTATTTAGTTATTTAGTTATTTAGTTATTTAGTTATTTAGTTATTTAGTTATTTAGTTATTTAGTTATTTAGTTATTTAGTTATTTAGTTATTTAGTTATTTAGTTATTTAGTTATTTAGTTATTTAGTTATTTAGTTATTTAGTTATTTAGTTATTTAGTTATTTAGTTATTTAGTTATTTAGTTATTTAGTTATTTAGTTATTTAGTTATTTAGTTATTTAGTTATTTAGTTATTTAGTTATTTAGTTATTTAGTTATTTAGTTATTTAGTTATTTAGTTATTTAGTTATTTAGTTATTTAGTTATTTAGTTATTTAGTTATTTAGTTATTTAGTTATTTAGTTATTTAGTTATTTAGTTATTTAGTTATTTAGTTATTTAGTTATTTAGTTATTTAGTTATTTAGTTATTTAGTTATTTAGTTATTTAGTTATTTAGTTATTTAGTTATTTAGTTATTTAGTTATTTAGTTATTTAGTTATTTAGTTATTTAGTTATTTAGTTATTTAGTTATTTAGTTATTTAGTTATTTAGTTATTTAGTTATTTAGTTATTTAGTTATTTAGTTATTTAGTTATTTAGTTATTTAGTTATTTAGTTATTTAGTTATTTAGTTATTTAGTTATTTAGTTATTTAGTTATTTAGTTATTTAGTTATTTAGTTATTTAGTTATTTAGTTATTTAGTTATTTAGTTATTTAGTTATTTAGTTATTTAGTTATTTAGTTATTTAGTTATTTAGTTATTTAGTTATTTAGTTATTTAGTTATTTAGTTATTTAGTTATTTAGTTATTTAGTTATTTAGTTATTTAGTTATTTAGTTATTTAGTTATTTAGTTATTTAGTTCTTTAGTTATTTAGTTATTTAGTTATTTAGTTATTTAGTTATTTAGTTATTTAGTTATTTAGTTATTTATTTAGTTATTTAGTTATTTAGTTATTTAGTTATTTAGTTATTTAGTTATTTAGTTATTTAGTTATTTAGTTATTTAGTTATTTAGTTATTTAGTTATTTAGTTATTTAGTTATTTAGTTATTTAGTTATTTAGTTATTTAGTTATTTAGTTATTTAGTTATTTAGTTATTTAGTTATTTAGTTATTTAGTTATTTAGTTATTTAGTTATTTAGTTATTTAGTTATTTAGTTATTTAGTTATTTAGTTATTTAGTTATTTAGTTATTTAGTTATTTAGTTATTTAGTTATTTAGTTATTTAGTTATTTAGTTATTTAGTTATTTAGTTATTTAGTTATTTAGTTATTTAGTTATTTAGTTATTTAGTTATTTAGTTATTTAGTTATTTAGTTATTTAGTTATTTAGTTATTTAGTTATTTAGTTATTTAGTTATTTAGTTATTTAGTTATTTAGTTATTTAGTTATTTAGTTATTTAGTTATTTAGTTATTTAGTTATTTAGTTATTTAGTTATTTAGTTATTTAGTTATTTAGTTATTTAGTTATTTAGTTATTTAGTTATTTAGTTATTTAGTTATTTAGTTATTTAGTTATTTAGTTATTTAGTTATTTAGTTATTTAGTTATTTAGTTATTTAGTTATTTAGTTATTTAGTTATTTAGTTATTTAGTTATTTAGTTATTTAGTTATTTAGTTATTTAGTTATTTAGTTATTTAGTTATTTAGTTATTTAGTTATTTAGTTATTTAGTTATTTAGTTATTTAGTTATTTAGTTATTTAGTTATTTAGTTATTTAGTTATTTAGTTATTTAGTTATTTAGTTATTTAGTTATTTAGTTATTTAGTTATTTAGTTATTTAGTTATTTAGTTATTTAGTTATTTAGTTATTTAGTTATTTAGTTATTTAGTTATTTAGTTATTTAGTTATTTAGTTATTTAGTTATTTAGTTATTTAGTTATTTAGTTATTTAGTTATTTAGTTATTTAGTTATTTAGTTATTTAGTTATTTAGTTATTTAGTTATTTAGTTATTTAGTTATTTAGTTATTTAGTTATTTAGTTATTTAGTTATTTAGTTATTTAGTTATTTAGTTATTTAGTTATTTAGTTATTTAGTTATTTAGTTATTTAGTTATTTAGTTATTTAGTTATTTAGTTATTTAGTTATTTAGTTATTTAGTTATTTAGTTATTTAGTTATTTAGTTATTTAGTTATTTAGTTATTTAGTTATTTAGTTATTTAGTTATTTAGTTATTTAGTTATTTAGTTATTTAGTTATTTAGTTATTTAGTTATTTAGTTATTTAGTTATTTAGTTATTTAGTTATTTAGTTATTTAGTTATTTAGTTATTTAGTTATTTAGTTATTTAGTTATTTAGTTATTTAGTTATTTAGTTATTTAGTTATTTAGTTATTTAGTTATTTAGTTATTTAGTTATTTAGTTATTTAGTTATTTAGTTATTTAGTTATTTAGTTATTTAGTTATTTAGTTATTTAGTTATTTAGTTATTTAGTTATTTAGTTATTTAGTTATTTAGTTATTTAGTTATTTAGTTATTTAGTTATTTAGTTATTTAGTTATTTAGTTATTTAGTTATTTAGTTATTTAGTTATTTAGTTATTTAGTTATTTAGTTATTTAGTTATTTAGTTATTTAGTTATTTAGTTATTTAGTTATTTAGTTATTTAGTTATTTAGTTATTTAGTTATTTAGTTATTTAGTTATTTAGTTATTTAGTTATTTAGTTATTTAGTTATTTAGTTATTTAGTTATTTAGTTATTTAGTTATTTAGTTATTTAGTTATTTAGTTATTTAGTTATTTAGTTATTTAGTTATTTAGTTATTTAGTTATTTAGTTATTTAGTTATTTAGTTATTTAGTTATTTAGTTATTTAGTTATTTAGTTATTTAGTTATTTAGTTATTTAGTTATTTAGTTATTTAGTTATTTAGTTATTTAGTTATTTAGTTATTTAGTTATTTAGTTATTTAGTTATTTAGTTATTTAGTTATTTAGTTATTTAGTTATTTAGTTATTTAGTTATTTAGTTATTTAGTTATTTAGTTATTTAGTTATTTAGTTATTTAGTTATTTAGTTATTTAGTTATTTAGTTATTTAGTTATTTAGTTATTTAGTTATTTAGTTATTTAGTTATTTAGTTATTTAGTTATTTAGTTATTTAGTTATTTAGTTATTTAGTTATTTAGTTATTTAGTTATTTAGTTATTTAGTTATTTAGTTATTTAGTTATTTAGTTATTTAGTTATTTAGTTATTTAGTTATTTAGTTATTTAGTTATTTAGTTATTTAGTTATTTAGTTATTTAGTTATTTAGTTATTTAGTTATTTAGTTATTTAGTTATTTAGTTATTTAGTTATTTAGTTATTTAGTTATTTAGTTATTTAGTTATTTAGTTATTTAGTTATTTAGTTATTTAGTTATTTAGTTATTTAGTTATTTAGTTATTTAGTTATTTAGTTATTTAGTTATTTAGTTATTTAGTTATTTAGTTATTTAGTTATTTAGTTATTTAGTTATTTAGTTATTTAGTTATTTAGTTATTTAGTTATTTAGTTATTTAGTTATTTAGTTATTTAGTTATTTAGTTATTTAGTTATTTAGTTATTTAGTTATTTAGTTATTTAGTTATTTAGTTATTTAGTTATTTAGTTATTTAGTTATTTAGTTATTTAGTTATTTAGTTATTTAGTTATTTAGTTATTTAGTTATTTAGTTATTTAGTTATTTAGTTATTTAGTTATTTAGTTATTTAGTTATTTAGTTATTTAGTTATTTAGTTATTTAGTTATTTAGTTATTTAGTTATTTAGTTATTTAGTTATTTAGTTATTTAGTTATTTAGTTATTTAGTTATTTAGTTATTTAGTTATTTAGTTATTTAGTTATTTAGTTATTTAGTTATTTAGTTATTTAGTTATTTAGTTATTTAGTTATTTAGTTATTTAGTTATTTAGTTATTTAGTTATTTAGTTATTTAGTTATTTAGTTATTTAGTTATTTAGTTATTTAGTTATTTAGTTATTTAGTTATTTAGTTATTTAGTTATTTAGTTATTTAGTTATTTAGTTATTTAGTTATTTAGTTATTTAGTTATTTAGTTATTTAGTTATTTAGTTATTTAGTTATTTAGTTATTTAGTTATTTAGTTATTTAGTTATTTAGTTATTTAGTTATTTAGTTATTTAGTTATTTAGTTATTTAGTTATTTAGTTATTTAGTTATTTAGTTATTTAGTTATTTAGTTATTTAGTTATTTAGTTATTTAGTTATTTAGTTATTTAGTTATTTAGTTATTTAGTTATTTAGTTATTTAGTTATTTAGTTATTTAGTTATTTAGTTATTTAGTTATTTAGTTATTTAGTTATTTAGTTATTTAGTTATTTAGTTATTTAGTTATTTAGTTATTTAGTTATTTAGTTATTTAGTTATTTAGTTATTTAGTTATTTAGTTATTTAGTTATTTAGTTATTTAGTTATTTAGTTATTTAGTTATTTAGTTATTTAGTTATTTAGTTATTTAGTTATTTAGTTATTTAGTTATTTAGTTATTTAGTTATTTAGTTATTTAGTTATTTAGTTATTTAGTTATTTAGTTATTTAGTTATTTAGTTATTTAGTTATTTAGTTATTTAGTTATTTAGTTATTTAGTTATTTAGTTATTTAGTTATTTAGTTATTTAGTTATTTAGTTATTTAGTTATTTAGTTATTTAGTTATTTAGTTATTTAGTTATTTAGTTATTTAGTTATTTAGTTATTTAGTTATTTAGTTATTTAGTTATTTAGTTATTTAGTTATTTAGTTATTTAGTTATTTAGTTATTTAGTTATTTAGTTATTTAGTTATTTAGTTATTTAGTTATTTAGTTATTTAGTTATTTAGTTATTTAGTTATTTAGTTATTTAGTTATTTAGTTATTTAGTTATTTAGTTATTTAGTTATTTAGTTATTTAGTTATTTAGTTATTTAGTTATTTAGTTATTTAGTTATTTAGTTATTTAGTTATTTAGTTATTTAGTTATTTAGTTATTTAGTTATTTAGTTATTTAGTTATTTAGTTATTTAGTTATTTAGTTATTTAGTTATTTAGTTATTTAGTTATTTAGTTATTTAGTTATTTAGTTATTTAGTTATTTAGTTATTTAGTTATTTAGTTATTTAGTTATTTAGTTATTTAGTTATTTAGTTATTTAGTTATTTAGTTATTTAGTTATTTAGTTATTTAGTTATTTAGTTATTTAGTTATTTAGTTATTTAGTTATTTAGTTATTTAGTTATTTAGTTATTGAGTTATTTAGTTATTTAGTTATTTAGTTATTTAGTTATTTAGTTATTTAGTTATTTAGTTATTTAGTTATTTAGTTATTTAGTTATTTAGTTATTTAGTTATTTAGTTATTTAGTTATTTAGTTATTTAGTTATTTAGTTATTTAGTTATTTAGTTATTTAGTTATTTAGTTATTTAGTTATTTAGTTATTTAGTTATTTAGTTATTTAGTTATTTAGTTATTTAGTTATTTAGTTATTTAGTTATTTAGTTATTTAGTTATTTAGTTATTTAGTTATTTAGTTATTTAGTTATTTAGTTATTTAGTTATTTAGTTATTTAGTTATTTAGTTATTTAGTTATTTAGTTATTTAGTTATTTAGTTATTTAGTTATTTAGTTATTTAGTTATTTAGTTATTTAGTTATTTAGTTATTTAGTTATTTAGTTATTTAGTTATTTAGTTATTTAGTTATTTAGTTATTTAGTTATTTAGTTATTTAGTTATTTAGTTATTTAGTTATTTAGTTATTTAGTTATTTAGTTATTTAGTTATTTAGTTATTTAGTTATTTAGTTATTTAGTTATTTAGTTATTTAGTTATTTAGTTATTTAGTTATTTAGTTATTTAGTTATTTAGTTATTTAGTTATTTAGTTATTTAGTTATTTAGTTATTTAGTTATTTAGTTATTTAGTTATTTAGTTATTTAGTTATTTAGTTATTTAGTTATTTAGTTATTTAGTTATTTAGTTATTTAGTTATTTAGTTATTTAGTTATTTAGTTATTTAGTTATTTAGTTATTTAGTTATTTAGTTATTTAGTTATTTAGTTATTTAGTTATTTAGTTATTTAGTTATTTAGTTATTTAGTTATTTAGTTATTTAGTTATTTAGTTATTTAGTTATTTAGTTATTTAGTTATTTAGTTATTTAGTTATTTAGTTATTTAGTTATTTAGTTATTTAGTTATTTAGTTATTTAGTTATTTAGTTATTTAGTTATTTAGTTATTTAGTTATTTAGTTATTTAGTTATTTAGTTATTTAGTTATTTAGTTATTTAGTTATTTAGTTATTTAGTTATTTAGTTATTTAGTTATTTAGTTATTTAGTTATTTAGTTATTTAGTTATTTAGTTATTTAGTTATTTAGTTATTTAGTTATTTAGTTATTTAGTTATTTAGTTATTTAGTTATTTAGTTATTTAGTTATTTAGTTATTTAGTTATTTAGTTATTTAGTTATTTAGTTATTTAGTTATTTAGTTATTTAGTTATTTAGTTATTTAGTTATTTAGTTATTTAGTTATTTAGTTATTTAGTTATTTAGTTATTTAGTTATTTAGTTATTTAGTTATTTAGTTATTTAGTTATTTAGTTATTTAGTTATTTAGTTATTTAGTTATTTAGTTATTTAGTTATTTAGTTATTTAGTTATTTAGTTATTTAGTTATTTAGTTATTTAGTTATTTAGTTATTTAGTTATTTAGTTATTTAGTTATTTAGTTATTTAGTTATTTAGTTATTTAGTTATTTAGTTATTTAGTTATTTAGTTATTTAGTTATTTAGTTATTTAGTTATTTAGTTATTTAGTTATTTAGTTATTTAGTTATTTAGTTATTTAGTTATTTAGTTATTTAGTTATTTAGTTATTTAGTTATTTAGTTATTTAGTTATTTAGTTATTTAGTTATTTAGTTATTTAGTTATTTAGTTATTTAGTTATTTAGTTATTTAGTTATTTAGTTATTTAGTTATTTAGTTATTTAGTTATTTAGTTATTTAGTTATTTAGTTATTTAGTTATTTAGTTATTTAGTTATTTAGTTATTTAGTTATTTAGTTATTTAGTTATTTAGTTATTTAGTTATTTAGTTATTTAGTTATTTAGTTATTTAGTTATTTAGTTATTTAGTTATTTAGTTATTTAGTTATTTAGTTATTTAGTTATTTAGTTATTTAGTTATTTAGTTATTTAGTTATTTAGTTATTTAGTTATTTAGTTATTTAGTTATTTAGTTATTTAGTTATTTAGTTATTTAGTTATTTAGTTATTTAGTTATTTAGTTATTTAGTTATTTAGTTATTTAGTTATTTAGTTATTTAGTTATTTAGTTATTTAGTTATTTAGTTATTTAGTTATTTAGTTATTTAGTTATTTAGTTATTTAGTTATTTAGTTATTTAGTTATTTAGTTATTTAGTTATTTAGTTATTTAGTTATTTAGTTATTTAGTTATTTAGTTATTTAGTTATTTAGTTATTTAGTTATTTAGTTATTTAGTTATTTAGTTATTTAGTTATTTAGTTATTTAGTTATTTAGTTATTTAGTTATTTAGTTATTTAGTTATTTAGTTATTTAGTTATTTAGTTATTTAGTTATTTAGTTATTTAGTTATTTAGTTATTTAGTTATTTAGTTATTTAGTTATTTAGTTATTTAGTTATTTAGTTATTTAGTTATTTAGTTATTTAGTTATTTAGTTATTTAGTTATTTAGTTATTTAGTTATTTAGTTATTTAGTTATTTAGTTATTTAGTTATTTAGTTATTTAGTTATTTAGTTATTTAGTTATTTAGTTATTTAGTTATTTAGTTATTTAGTTATTTAGTTATTTAGTTATTTAGTTATTTAGTTATTTAGTTATTTAGTTATTTAGTTATTTAGTTATTTAGTTATTTAGTTATTTAGTTATTTAGTTATTTAGTTATTTAGTTATTTAGTTATTTAGTTATTTAGTTATTTAGTTATTTAGTTATTTAGTTATTTAGTTATTTAGTTATTTAGTTATTTAGTTATTTAGTTATTTAGTTATTTAGTTATTTAGTTATTTAGTTATTTAGTTATTTAGTTATTTAGTTATTTAGTTATTTAGTTATTTAGTTATTTAGTTATTTAGTTATTTAGTTATTTAGTTATTTAGTTATTTAGTTATTTAGTTATTTAGTTATTTAGTTATTTAGTTATTTAGTTATTTAGTTATTTAGTTATTTAGTTATTTAGTTATTTAGTTATTTAGTTATTTAGTTATTTAGTTATTTAGTTATTTAGTTATTTAGTTATTTAGTTATTTAGTTATTTAGTTATTTAGTTATTTAGTTATTTAGTTATTTAGTTATTTAGTTATTTAGTTATTTAGTTATTTAGTTATTTAGTTATTTAGTTATTTAGTTATTTAGTTATTTAGTTATTTAGTTATTTAGTTATTTAGTTATTTAGTTATTTAGTTATTTAGTTATTTAGTTATTTAGTTATTTAGTTATTTAGTTATTTAGTTATTTAGTTATTTAGTTATTTAGTTATTTAGTTATTTAGTTATTTAGTTATTTAGTTATTTAGTTATTTAGTTATTTAGTTATTTAGTTATTTAGTTATTTAGTTATTTAGTTATTTAGTTATTTAGTTATTTAGTTATTTAGTTATTTAGTTATTTAGTTATTTAGTTATTTAGTTATTTAGTTATTTAGTTATTTAGTTATTTAGTTATTTAGTTATTTAGTTATTTAGTTATTTAGTTATTTAGTTATTTAGTTATTTAGTTATTTAGTTATTTAGTTATTTAGTTATTTAGTTATTTAGTTATTTAGTTATTTAGTTATTTAGTTATTTAGTTATTTAGTTATTTAGTTATTTAGTTATTTAGTTATTTAGTTATTTAGTTATTTAGTTATTTAGTTATTTAGTTATTTAGTTATTTAGTTATTTAGTTATTTAGTTATTTAGTTATTTAGTTATTTAGTTATTTAGTTATTTAGTTATTTAGTTATTTAGTTATTTAGTTATTTAGTTATTTAGTTATTTAGTTATTTAGTTATTTAGTTATTTAGTTATTTAGTTATTTAGTTATTTAGTTATTTAGTTATTTAGTTATTTAGTTATTTAGTTATTTAGTTATTTAGTTATTTAGTTATTTAGTTATTTAGTTATTTAGTTATTTAGTTATTTAGTTATTTAGTTATTTAGTTATTTAGTTATTTAGTTATTTAGTTATTTAGTTATTTAGTTATTTAGTTATTTAGTTATTTAGTTATTTAGTTATTTAGTTATTTAGTTATTTAGTTATTTAGTTATTTAGTTATTTAGTTATTTAGTTATTTAGTTATTTAGTTATTTAGTTATTTAGTTATTTAGTTATTTAGTTATTTAGTTATTTAGTTATTTAGTTATTTAGTTATTTAGTTATTTAGTTATTTAGTTATTTAGTTATTTAGTTATTTAGTTATTTAGTTATTTAGTTATTTAGTTATTTAGTTATTTAGTTATTTAGTTATTTAGTTATTTAGTTATTTAGTTATTTAGTTATTTAGTTATTTAGTTATTTAGTTATTTAGTTATTTAGTTATTTAGTTATTTAGTTATTTAGTTATTTAGTTATTTAGTTATTTAGTTATTTAGTTATTTAGTTATTTAGTTATTTAGTTATTTAGTTATTTAGTTATTTAGTTATTTAGTTATTTAGTTATTTAGTTATTTAGTTATTTAGTTATTTAGTTATTTAGTTATTTAGTTATTTAGTTATTTAGTTATTTAGTTATTTAGTTATTTAGTTATTTAGTTATTTAGTTATTTAGTTATTTAGTTATTTAGTTATTTAGTTATTTAGTTATTTAGTTATTTAGTTATTTAGTTATTTAGTTATTTAGTTATTTAGTTATTTAGTTATTTAGTTATTTAGTTATTTAGTTATTTAGTTATTTAGTTATTTAGTTATTTAGTTATTTAGTTATTTAGTTATTTAGTTATTTAGTTATTTAGTTATTTAGTTATTTAGTTATTTAGTTATTTAGTTATTTAGTTATTTAGTTATTTAGTTATTTAGTTATTTAGTTATTTAGTTATTTAGTTATTTAGTTATTTAGTTATTTAGTTATTTAGTTATTTAGTTATTTAGTTATTTAGTTATTTAGTTATTTAGTTATTTAGTTATTTAGTTATTTAGTTATTTAGTTATTTAGTTATTTAGTTATTTAGTTATTTAGTTATTTAGTTATTTAGTTATTTTGTTTATTTAGTTATTTAGTTATTAAGTTATTTAGTTATTTAGTTATTTAGTTATTTAGTTTAGTTATTTAGTTATTTAGTTATTTAGTTATTTAGTTATTTAGTTATTTAGTTATTTAGTTATTTAGTTATTTAGTTATTTAGTTATTTAGTTATTTAGTTATTTAGTTATTTAGTTATTTAGTTATTTAGTTATTTAGTTATTTAGTTATTTAGTTATTTAGTTATTTAGTTATTTAGTTATTTAGTTATTTAGTTATTTAGTTATTTAGTTATTTAGTTATTTAGTTATTTAGTTATTTAGTTATTTAGTTATTTAATAGATGTATAGATATATATATATATAGATATATAGATATATAGATATATAGATGTATAGATATATAGATATATAGATATATAGATATATAGATATATAGATGTATAGATATATAGATATATAGATATATAGATATATAGATATATAGATGTATAGATATATAGATATATAGATATATAGATATATAGATATATAGATGTATAGATATATAGATATATAGATATATAGATATATAGATATATAGATGTATAGATATATAGATATATAGATATATAGATATATAGATATATAGATGTATAGATATATAGATATATAGATATATAGATATATAGATATATAGATGTATAGATATATAGATATATAGATATATAGATATATAGATATATAGATGTATAGATATATAGATATATAGATATATAGATATATAGATATATAGATGTATAGATATATAGATATATAGATATATAGATATATAGATATATAGATGTATAGATATATAGATATATAGATATATAGATATATAGATGTATAGATGTATAGATATATAGATATATAGATATATAGATATATAGATGTATAGATATATAGATATATAGATATATAGATATATAGATGTATAGATATATAGATATATAGATATATAGATATATAGATATATAGATGTATAGATGTATAGATGTATAGATGTATAGATGTATAGATGTATAGATGTATAGATGTATAGATGTATAGATGTATAGATGTATAGATGTATAGATGTATAGATGTATAGATGTATAGATGTATAGATGTATAGATGTATAGATGTATAGATGTATAGATGTATAGATGTATAGATGTATAGATGTATAGATATATAGATATATAGATATATAGATATATAGATATATAGATGTATAGATATATAGATGTATAGATGTATAGATGTATAGATGTATAGATGTATAGATGTATAGATGTATAGATGTATAGATGTATAGATGTATAGATGTATAGATGTATAGATGTATAGATGTATAGATGTATAGATGTATAGATGTATAGATGTATAGATGTATAGATGTATAGATGTATAGATGTATAGATGTATAGATGTATAGATGTATAGATATATAGATGTATAGATATATAGATATATAGATATATAGATATATAGATATATAGATGTATAGATATATAGATATATAGATATATAAATATATAGATATATAGATATATAGATATATAGATATATAGATATATAGATATATAGATATATAGATATATAGATATATAGAAATTATGTTTTTCAACTTTCAGATATCGTTTTTAAAAACGTTTATTAATCGTAATTGCAATGTTACAAGCTTGGTTCTCATAGAGAGACTGTTTTATCTAGGTGTTACATATCCTGATTATGTCTCGTGGAAAGTTTACAACTAACTCTAGACTCAGCATTTTTATATGTGGTCGGCTTATATAATTCCTCCCCAACAAGTTTGAACCTTCCACAAAACTTACATATTTTCTGTCATTTTTTCTAAGTTTCTTAATTCTATAATTGTTTTTGAACGTTTAAGTTTATAATTCTTATAATATCTAATTGAAATTTTTATAATTGCTATAAGTATTATTACAATAAGTATGGTATAAATTATATAATAATGATGATTGTTACTTTCGTGATTCTTTATCTCTTGTATTTTTTGTAATTGAGAAAGTGAAATATTTAATTCTTGTAATGGTTTTAGATGGATTTTATTTATCTTTGTATCGAATTTTTTTAGTTGAACATTACCAAGTTCTAATTCTTTGTAAGCTTTTGATATTCCATTAAATGTCCATTGGTTAATTTTGCAATCTCCGTCATTGATAAGTTTAAAAATTCCTTGGAAGGTTTTCTTTATATTTTTATTTTGGCATTTTATTATTAATTCTTGGTTAATCGGAGAAATAATTATTATATTATTGGTATTTGGAATATGTATTACGTTATTTTTAATACGTTTTTCATTTATTTCACAGTCATCATTATTTTCGTTAATTACTATGCTATTGATACAATTACTTACTTCTATGCCTTTTTGTAGGAGTTATTTTCCTTTTTACTCTAGTTGGAAACACTGCTCCTTCTATATGATAACCGTTTGTCTTTTGTCAATATACATATATAAGAAAAACATCTGAAGTTGTTTACATGTTAATTGTCATTGTTGTTAAAAATAAAACCAAACATTATAATTGAGCCTCTGCCTTTCATATAATTAATCCTGAATATAAAACCAACAATGGTTATGGGCCCAGGTGCGCGATATGCGAGGTAGAAGATTATAGTGCTCGATCGTTGAAGGACAATACGTATTCTTTCAAAACAATAAAAGAAAATGGCGGAAACAAAGTACGCAATAGAGAAGCTGAACGGCGCAAATTATGCTTCGTGGTCGTACCAAATGAGGATGGTGCTGACGGAGTGTGATCTCTGGTCAATCGTCAATCCCGGGGAAGACGAACCTGCGGAAAATGCCTCCGCAAAAGAGAATAAGGACCATATCACACGTCAAGGTAAAGCTCTCGCTAAACTTGCTCTTGCAGTCTGCGACGAACAGCAGATGCATATCCGCCAGCTGACAACTGCAAAGTCGGTGTGGGAGGAACTTCAACGATTGTATGCTCCGACGGACAGTAAGTTCCGAACAGTTCAACTGCGGCGAAAATTGTACTCGTGTAAAATGTTGGATTACGAGTCAATGGAATGTTACTTGGGCCAAATTAACAGAACAGTTGCAGATTTAGCGATTATCGGCGACAAAATAGAGGATGGAGATTTGGCCATGACGATTCTCTGCGGATTATCCGACGAGTGGGACACAGTAGTCTCCGCATTGTGTAACCTACCAGAAGTAGACTTCACAAGCGCAACTGTCAAGAGACGCCTTCTTGCGGAAGATGCCCGGCGTACTGAGGGCAATGACATCAAACAGAAGGCACTTGTGGCGAGGATGAAGAATCAAGGAAACTGGAGGATACATAAGTCAGGGAAGTCATCGGAAGGCGCACCGCACGATAGGAAGGATGACCAGGAGAAGAAGAAGCCCCCGCAAAAGGGGAATCTTATCTGTTTTAACTGTCAAGGAAGTGGCCACATCGCTAGATTTTGTCCTGAAAAAAAGAAAAAAGGAGAAAGTTCACAAGACTCGGATGGCGACGATGAGCGCCTACTGCGGGAACGAGAGAATCAACAAGGACAGTTGGATCATCGACTCCGGAGCTACTCATCATATGACGCCAATTGAGGACTATTTCTCGAACATAGACAAGAGGACCGCTACCGATGTCATAACCATGGCAGATGGCAGCACGACACCTTCTGCCGGGAGGGGCACCGTAAAAGCGAAACTTGTTAATAGCCTTTCTGATTTCCAGGAATTCATAGCGAAAGAAACGTTGTTGGTCCCAAACACGGTCACGGCATCATCTCCGTTCGGGCACTCACAAAGAACGGGATGAGGGTGATTTTTGATCACAAAGGAGGCTACATTGAAGATGTGGCCGGACGGTTGCTGATTCGTGCAGAGAAGCGGAATGAGCTCTACGTCATCAACGCGAAGCCATGTACCAAGGTTAAGTTGAACACGCTCTCAAGCAGAGATAAGCCGGAGTCAATTGACCTGTGGCACCGTCGGTTGATGCACATCAGCAAGGAGAAGATACTCGAGATGGCAAAAGCGGACTCCGTCGTGGGATTGAAGGTCGAGCAGGGCTCCCTAACCCCATGTAGCAGCTGTTTAACAGGTAAATCTACACGTCAGCCTTTTCCCAAGAATTCTAGCCGCAACTCAAAGACAAAGACAGAAGTACTCGAACTGGTACATTCCGACCTGATGGGGCCAGTTGACGTAACGAGCTGGGGAGGAAAACGGTACCTACTCACCATGATAGATGATGCTAGTAGGTATGTCTTTGTGCGTTTCCTGGAGAAGAAAGGGGATGCTTTAGGCGAGTTCAAGAAGTGGAAAGTTGAAGTTGAAAAGCAAACCGACAAACAGCTGAAACGGATCCGGACAGATAATGGGCTCGAGTTCTGTAACAAAAATTGGACAGCATTCTGCGAAAGCGAAGGTATCCGTCATGAAACGACGATGGTGTACACTCCGCAACAAAACGGCGTGGCGGAACGCCTAAACCGCACGCTTCTTGATTTAGTTCGAGCGCAAATTCGAGAAACCGACCTACCAAAGGGCTCTTGGGCTGAGCTAACATGCACAGCGGCGCATGTGAGAAACCGCGTCACAAATTCTCATGACAAGAAGCAGACTCCGTACGAATTATGGACCGGAAAGAAACCGAGCGTTAGATATTTGCGAGCCATAGGCTGCAACGTGTTTGTACACATTCCAAATCAAAAACTCAAGTCCAAGCTGTCAGCAAGAGCCGATAAAGGGTTGATGGTCGGATACGCATTGCACGGTCGAGGATACCGTATATGGAGACCTGGAACGCGACGAGTTGATGAGTCGCGTGACTGTGTGTTCGTCGAAACGTCTCCTGAAGAGGGCATTGGGCAGAAGCATCCGAGAATACGCGAATCAACGGCTACTGCAAGTAACGACCACCTGGAGGCCTCCACCGGCAGGCCTGGGCAGGAAGTCGACGAGAACTCGAATTCCGAGGAGGAATCTCATGAAGAACAGGATGAGGAAGTCCCGGCGGACAACGACATACCTGAAGACTCTGAGGTAACGGTGAGAAAGCGTGGAAGACCGAGAAAGGGCACTGGACTGGTGCGAGTAGAAAGCATCAACAAACATGGGATGACACTTCGCCAGAGGACACGGGATCCACCTCGATCGAATGTCATGACAGGTGTGGATGAAGATCCTTCCTGCTACCAGGACGCCATAAATTCCACGAACTCATCACAATGGTTGGAGGCGATGGCTGAGGAAATGAACTCGTTGAGGGAACATGATTCCTGGCAACTTGTTCCACGACCTGCTGGAGTGACACCTGTAAGATGCAAATGGGTTTTCAAGAAGAAAACAGCGGGTGACACTCATCGATACAAAGCGCGCCTCGTAGCCAAGGGATTCACACAACGAAAAGGTATTGATTACAACGAGATTTATGCTCCTGTTTCCAGCTTCGAAACCACTCGCCTATTGGTGGCTGCTAGCGTCGAGAAGAATTGGATCATCGATCAATACGACGTGAAGAGTGCTTACCTTCACAGTGACCTAAAAGAACTCTTGTACATGGAGCAACCCGAGGGATTTGTACAGGCTGGGAAGGAATCGTTCATCTGTCAATTGAAGAAGTCAATTTATGGGCTCAAGCAGAGTGGCAGATGCTGGAACGACCATCTAAACAACTCGTTGACAAATAAGGGGTTTGTGCGTAACCCAATCGATCCATGTGTTTACGAGTTCACAGGAGAACACGGCCGGGCCATACTGACCGTATACGTCGATGACATGTTGGCCATAACGGAAAACGAAGTTACTAAACAGAAGGTGAAATCCCTGCTTGGCAGATGTTTTGAAGTTAAGCACATTGGGGAAATTTCACACATGCTGGGAGTTAAATTTGAGAAAAAGAAGAACGGAAGTCTCGAACTTTGTCAAGAGGACTACATCGACCAGCTGATCAACCGATTTGGATTACAGGATGCGAAAGGAGCCTCAACGCCAATGGAAGTCAAGCCGAAATTTTTAGAGGAGGACAGCAATGAGGATTGTCCGGACGTTCCATACCGGGAACTAATCGGCGGACTTCTCTATCTTTCCCAGAGGACTCGACCAGACATCGCATTCGCCGTCGCCAAATTAGCCCAGTTTTGCTCGAAATTCAACAGGCAACACTGGATTGCAGCGAAGCGAATTTTGAGGTACGTGAATGAGACGAAACAGTTCAGGATCATTTATCGTCCCACAGGCCAGTCAATGCATGCGTACACCGATGCAGATTGGGCCACATGCACGAGCGACAGGAAGAGCACCAGTGGGTACCTGATCACGTTGGCAGGCGCCCCAGTCTACTGGAAAAGCGCGAAACAGACGGCTGTCGCGCTGAGCACAATGGAAGCGGAGTACATCTCGTTGGCTGCCTGCGCAAGAGAGATCACCTGGATGAAGGAGCTTCTCAAACTTCTGGACTTGAGTGAGTTGGTTGGGGAATCGACCCTGATCTGGTGCGACAGCCAAGCGGCCATCGCACACGCCATGAACTACATCGACAAGTCCAGTACCAAGCACATCGCCATAAAACATCACTTTATCCGCGAGAGGATCATGGATGGAACCATACAGCTGAAGTATGTATCTACGAATCAGAATCCAGCGGATTTATTGACAAAGCCACTGAGCCGGAATCTACACGAGGATCACCGTGCCCGAATGCTGCAGAATTCCCATTGAAGAAGATGGAGGACAGGCGAAATGATCATCGCGATGCAGCAGAGATCCTTCCGAGGGGGGGATTGTAGGAGTTATTTTCCTTTTTACTCTAGTTGGAAACACTGCTCCTTCTATATGATAACCGTTTGTCTTTTGTCAATATACATATATAAGAAAAACATCTGAAGTTGTTTACATGTTAATTGTCATTGTTGTTAAAAATAAAACCAAACATTATAATTGAGCCTCTGCCTTTCATATAATTAATCCTGAATATAAAACCAACACTTTTGTTTGGCAGTAATTTACATTATTCGATTCTTTATTGAATCTTTCTATTAGTATATTTTTGTTATGTCTGTTTATAAAATATGTAGGTGGTTCTGTTAGTTCGTATAATCTGTTATGATGGATAAATGGGATTGGGTAAAGTTGACGTAAAGGGTAAGAATTTTGTGAGAGTTCTGGTTCTGTTAATAGTATGTGGATTTGTTCGTTTTCGTGCTTGCAGTATGTTGTTATTTCGTTTACTTGTGTCCAAATGTCTGTCTTTCCTGTGATTTGAATTAGGTCATCGTAGTTTATAATAGTTGTGTCTAATTTGTTTAGTGAGCAAATTACTATCATTAGTTCTACATGTTTGCAAAAGTCCTTTAAATTCTGAATGATTATCAATAATTTGTTGATTTTTACGTCGGCTTCGATCAGAGTTGCCCAATCTTGTTGGTCGTTTACAATACGTATTGTATAGTCAAGACTTTTAGATAGTTTATCTTCATTTAATTTTATCTGTTCTAGTTCGGAGTTGAATTTATCTGATAGATGTTTTTCAATTTTTATTATTTGTCCGTTTTGATTTTGGAGAATCTTTTGATTGTCTTTTAATTGATCTATTAAATTATCATATTTTTCCGCATCATTTTGGTCTAAGTTACCTGTGATTGATTTGATTATGTTCCCTAATCCGTTTATTAAACCGCGTTTAGTTCTTTTATTAAAAAGTTTTTGAATTTGTTGTGTTAGGTCGTTTAAAAAATAGGACAGTGCTTTATGCTGTTCTTCGAGGTGAGGGTTATCCTGAATTTGTTTTATGACTTTGGTTGTGATATTTTTTAATTTTGAATATTCTTTATAGATTGGAGTGATATTATAGTTGAAATAATGTATTATTTCTCCTTCTTTTAGTTTACAATCGCCGATTCCGAATAGGAGGAATCCGGTATTGTTAGAGATGTTCATCAATTGGGTGTTAGTGTAGGCTCTGAAATTAAAGTTTGATTTTGTCTAGTTTGAATTTTCGTATGTGTCTTTTATTTTTTATTTCCACTGTTCCTAATATAGGGTTATAATTTTCTACTGTGACTCTTTTGAATATAGGTTTTTTATATTTGTGTATTAGTCTACTGTTTTGTTTAACATAAACATTTTCCGGTATTTTTAGGGGCAGTTCATTTTCTTTTGTTCTTTTTATTTTTTCATTGTCAATCATTTTGCTAATTATTTTGTTTGTTTCTGATTTATTAATGAAGTAGTCGTTTATGATTTCTTCTTCAAGTTTTTGTGCTTGGAAATATTTATTGTGTTCATTTTGTCCGAAAAGTATTTCGCAAGGTGTTAATTTTGTTATGGAGTGTTTGGTATTATTGTATGCTGTTATTGCTTTGTTTATGTTTCTTTGTAGATCTTTGTTTTTACTTGTTGAGTTTAATATTCGGAGGTGTT
Source organism: Nebria salina (assembly GCA_944039245.1). Lineage (NCBI taxonomy): Eukaryota > Metazoa > Arthropoda > Insecta > Coleoptera > Carabidae > Nebria > Nebria salina. Next base: position 2,787,350 of record OX063285.1, read on the forward strand.
CTATTAGTGTGGAATGGAATCTTTCTACCGCGTTTGATTTTGGGTTTGATATGCTAATTAAATGTAGTTTTATGTCATGATTGTTACAGTAATTTTTTACTAGGGCATTATTAAATTCTAGTCCATGATCGGCTATGATCAGGTTTGGTTTTCTATAAGTTTTAACGAATTCCTCTATTATTAACATCGTTTCTTTTCCTGTTTTATTAAAAGTGGGGTGAATGAAGCCGAATTTAGAGAATTCGTCGAATATAGTGATGAAGTATTCTTTATTTAATGTGAGAAGATCTATGTTTATAATTTCAAAAGGTTTTTTTGGTGTGGGGGTTAAATTGTCATTTAGTTGTATCGGGTGTCGGTCATATTTATTTTCTTTACAGATTCTGCATTGATTAATAATTTCTGTAATATCTTTGATCATGTTAGGCCAGAAATACTTTTCTTTAAGATCGCTGTAAGTCGCCATTATTCCTCTATGATTTAAATATCCGTTGTGGTTATCAAAGATTATTTGAGTTTGTTTTTCTTCATTCTCAATATCTTCTACAAGTTTATTACATTTTATCAGATTTATTGTATTTGAATCGAATTTGCATTGGATAATGTGGTTCAATGTTTGTTCGTGCTGTTTAGGAATTAATACTAAGTATTTAATTTTTGGTACTATATATCCCTTTAAAAATTCCAATAATTGTTCTTCTTTTTTGTCTATATTAATATTTATTATGAATCTCTGTTTTTGGTGATTAAATAATTTTTTAACTTTTATTTCTAATGGGTTATTTGAGAAGTGAAGAATAATTTGATTTTTTGCTATGTTTATTCTATTGTCGACAAATTTTAGTCCATTAATTGGATTCTCACTTGAACTATGAATTGTATTTCCTGATTCTGAGTTATTTGCGATTATACTTTGGTGTTCGTTATTGTCGTTGCCATAAATTGTAGTTAGTGTATCGTTTATGATTTGGTCTAGTTCATCTGTTTCTAAACTAAAATTTTGTGGTAGTTCGTATAGATTTATCAGGATTTGAGTGTTGTCGAAAATGTGTTCTAAAATTTTTATTAGTTCCGATTTTTCTAGTTTGTCTAATCCGCATGATAAATAAGGAATGTTGATTTCATATATGTCGTTTTTTATTAGATAGTCCCGTAATTCGATTAGGGTTTTCTTTAGGAATTTTTTGTTTACGTTTTCTAAATGGATGTCCTTTGTAATTAAATGGAAAATTGTTTTATTTTGCATGTTTTGAATTATGATATTTTTATTGGTTACGTTTCTTTCGCAGTAATCTTTACTGTTAAATTTTAAATCTATTTGTCTGGCGAGACCTTTTGAGAATTTTATATCTTTTGAAATGCAATGTGCAAAAATATCGGTATTCGTTACATCTCCTAATTTTTTATTTATTTTAAATTCATCTCTTTGTCTTGATAAGAAATCTGCTACTTTATTTGTTTTACCTGGTAGATATTCAATGTCAAAGTTATATTCGCCTAACTCGATCTTCCAACGCATAAGTTTTTGGTTTGCGTTCTTCATGGAAAATAACCACGTGAGGGGTTTATGATCAGTGCGAATTGTAAATTTTCTACCGAATAAATATGGTTTAAAGTTTTCGATAGACCAAATAATAGATTTTAATTCTTTCTCTATAGTACTGTAATTTTGTTCTGCAGAGTTAAATGTTTTTGATGCGTAAGCTATGGGTTTTTCTTGTCCGTTTATGATCTGAGAGATTAATGATCCCATGGCAAAATCTGATGCATCAGTGGTAAGAATGAATTTTTTTGAGAAATCGGGAAATTCTAGAATTGGAGGGTTACTTATTAATTCTTTAGCAGTTTTGAATGAATTTTGATATTCTTTGTTAGTTATGTCTATTTCTTTACCTTTTTTTAAACATTCTGTGAAAGGTTTTGTGATTTTAGCAAGATTTGGAATAAAACGTCTATACCATGAAAGTTTACCTAGGAAAGACTTTATTTCTTTTACTGTTTTTGGAATCATTATTTTATCGATTGCTTCGATTTTATTTTTGTTGGGTTTAAGTCCTTCTTGTGATATTATAAATCCTAAATATTCTGTTTCGGTCTTTAAAAACTCTGACTTATCTATTTGGATTTTTAGATTTGCATTTTGTAATTTAAGAAAAATGTTTTCTATATTTTGTAAATGGTGTTCTAACGTGTTTCCGAAAATGATTATATCGTCCATATAGACTAGGCAGATTTTGTTAATATATTCAGAGAGTATTTCGTTCATCATTCTTTGGAATGATGCTGGAGCATTAATTAGTCCGAAGGGCATGCGGACAAATTCGTAATGTCCGGATTGTGTAGAGAAGGCTGTTTTTTCGCGGTCGTTTTTGTCTATTAGTATTTGGTGGAAACCGGAATGTAAATCTAGCGTCGTAAAAAATTTTGGTTTTCCGATATGATCTAATAGTGTATCGATATTAGGCAAGGGAAATTTATCTTCTATCGTTTTCTGATTAAGTTTTCTGAAATCTATTACTAATCTCGTTTTGCGTTTCCCTGACGCGTCCATTTTTTTGGGCACTATCCATATGGGTGAGTTATACGGGCTTTTAGATTTTTGAATAACTTTTGTTTTTAATAAATTTTGAACGTGTTCCTCGATATCATTTTCGTATACTTGTGGGAGTCTATAATTTTTTTGAAAAACCGGTGTGTCGTCTGTCGTACGGATTTTGTGGGTGGTTACATTTGTGGCGGATAATTCGTCGTCTGGTTTTGGAAATAAATTTGAATATTTCTTAATTAAATTTTGTATCTTTTCTTTTTGTTCGTAGGTGAGGTGTTCATGTCTAAATTGTGTAAAAGAGTTGTTTACTGTTTGTGAAGGTAATAATTTAAATTTTTTGTTTCCAAGTGTTATGGTTTTATTTTTAAAATCCATTAAAGCATTACAGTGTTCTAATATTTTTACGCCGAACAACATGTTGCTTTCCCGATGAAAATCATGTATAAAGAATTCAAAGCTGTTATTTAGAATTTTTATTTCAACACAGTTTTTGCATTTTACTTTTCCTTGAGCTGTTTTAAAGGTGATTGGTTTCTGGATGATTTTTAAATTTCTTTGTCTAACAATGTCTGGAGAGATTAAATTTATATCGGAGCCTGAATCAATTAAGATAAGATAGTCATTAAATTTTATTAAGGGGATAGATTTTAATGTTGAGGTCATTACGTATTTTGCTCTACTTCTAGGTTTTCCTCTAAAAAAGTATCGGTATTATTTTCGTGATCATTCTCTATTTCGTGTTCTTCGAAATATTGTTCGTTCGAGTCAATGTCTTCATTTTGAATTTCGTTGTTATAGTTTTGTCTGATAGTTGATGTTGTCATGGGTTGGGTGTTTCGTGTCTGTGTTGACATTGGTTGAGGCTGGAATTTACGGGTTTCATAGTTGTTTACTAGGTTTTGTCTTTTAAATTTGTTAGGTCCAGGGGTTGGTTGTCCATAAAGATTAACAGGTTTTGAAGGGAAGTATTGTCCGGGAAATTGCTTGGGTGAAGGATTAAAGGTAAAGTTTAAGTCTTTGGATGTGTTTGTGTATTGTTTATCGTTTCGTGTCATTGGACTGTTGTGTAATGAGTTTGCGTAGCTAAATTCGTTTTTTAATAACAAATCGCATTGTTCTAACGTAGAAGGTTGTTTCACAATAAAAGATCCTTTTATTATGGGTGGTAGTAATGATATAAATTTATTTACAATAGCTTTTTGATTTTCTTGTAGAATAGCATTTTTTTGTTCTAAATTGTAATTTTTTGCAAGTATTTTTGATTTATATATTTCGAATTTAACTAACATTGTTTTCAACGTAGTTTCTGTATTTTGCTTATATTTAGTTTCAAATAATTCTCCTAGCAATGTTTCAGCCGTTGTTTTGTCTGAGAAGTTGGTGGTTAAATATAATTTTAGTTCTTCCCAATTTGCAAATCTATTTTGTGAGACAATTTTTTTTGAATCATTTATTAATCTATTTTTTATTAAATTGAAAGCAAATACTTTTTGTACTGCTGACATTTGTAATGTGTTTAAGATGACGTATGCGTCATCCACGGTTTGAATAAAATTGTTAAGTGTTGTTATGTCCCCTTCATATGTTGGGATCATCTCAACGTAATTTTTAATATCTTGTAAAGAAGTCATATTGCTTTCGTTATTTAGGTTAGACCTTGTTTGCCTTAATATAATTCTATCAATATTACACTGGGTTGTTCTTACAAATTCTTCACTTTCAGAACTGGACATTAATTTTGTGTAATTGCCTTGTGTGGGGCTCGTATTCTTTATTACTAGTAATAGCTAGAGAGTACTCTATGTATTATATAAAATTTTACTTACAAGAAGAATAGGATTATGACTATGATTTTCATTGTAAGGAGTCTTCTATTGGGGTTTTCGAACTGCTTCTCGTAGAACGAATTAAACGAGATGTGAAGTTCTTGAAGCTTGTCGTCCTGGATTCTCGTGATCGAGTGAACAGCAAGAAGAATCACTTGGGACGTGTTGCAATGTACTGGTCTGATGGGACGTTTGAATAGTCCTTGATGGGCACTGTTTAGCCGTGAGATGGGATAACCCTTTCTCAGTTATGAAGTTGTTGATGTATAAGGTCTTATTGATATAGCCTTACGTGTGTTTAGTATGCACACTTTTTGTTGTAGTGAATAGCCAAATTTTCGTATAGAAATACGACAATTAGATGAGTAACTTTGTGTTTTTCACTGTCACAAACTATTGTTGGCTAATCCTACCGACTGCGCCAATTATGTTTTTCAACTTTCAGATATCGTTTTTAAAAACGTTTATTAATCGTAATTGCAATGTTACAAGCTTGGTTCTCATAGAGAGACTGTTTTATCTAGGTGTTACATATCCTGATTATGTCTCGTGGAAAGTTTACAACTAACTCTAGACTCAGCATTTTTATATGTGGTCGGCTTATATAATTTAGATATATAGATATATAGATATATAGATATATAGATATATAGATATATAGATATATAGATATATAGATATATAGATATATAGATATATAGATATATAGATATATAGATATATAGATATATAGATATATAGATATATAGATATATAGATATATAGATATATAGATATATAGATATATAGATATATAGATATATAGATATATAGATATATAGATATATAGATATATAGATATATAGATATATAGATATATAGATATATAGATATATAGATATATAGATATATAGATATATAGATATATAGATATATAGATATATAGATATATAGATATATAGATATATAGATATATAGATATATAGATATATAGATATATAGATATATAGATATATAGATATATAGATATATAGATATATAGATATATAGATATATAGATATATAGATATATAGATATATAGATATATAGATATATAGATATATAGATATATAGATATATAGATATATAGATATATAGATATATAGATATATAGATATATAGATATATAGATATATAGATATATAGATATATAGATATATAGATATATAGATATATAGATATATAGATATATAGATATATAGATATATAGATATATAGATATATAGATATATAGATATATAGATATATAGATATATAGATATATAGATATATAGATATATAGATATATAGATATATAGATATATAGATATATAGATATATAGATATATAGATATATAGATATATAGATATATAGATATATAGATATATAGATATATAGATATATAGATATATAGATATATAGATATATAGATATATAGATATATAGATATATAGATATATAGATATATAGATATATAGATATATAGATATATAGATATATAGATATATAGATATATAGATATATAGATATATAGATATATAGATATATAGATATATAGATATATAGATATATAGATATATAGATATATAGATATATAGATATATAGATATATAGATATATAGATATATAGATATATAGATATATAGATATATAGATATATAGATATATAGATATATAGATATATAGATATATAGATATATAGATATATAGATATATAGATATATAGATATATAGATATATAGATATATAGATATATAGATATATAGATATATAGATATATAGATATATAGATATATAGATATATAGATATATAGATATATAGATATATAGATATATAGATATATAGATATATAGATATATAGATATATAGATATATAGATATATAGATATATAGATATATAGATATATAGATATATAGATATATAGATATATAGATATATAGATATATAGATATATAGATATATAGATATATAGATATATAGATATATAGATATATAGATATATAGATATATAGATATATAGATATATAGATATATAGATATATAGATATATAGATATATAGATATATAGATATATAGATATATAGATATATAGATATATAGATATATAGATATATAGATATATAGATATATAGATATATAGATATATAGATATATAGATATATAGATATATAGATATATAGATATATAGATATATAGATATATAGATATATAGATATATAGATATATAGATATATAGATATATAGATATATAGATATATAGATATATAGATATATAGATATATAGATATATAGATATATAGATATATAGATATATAGATATATAGATATATAGATATATAGATATATAGATATATAGATATATAGATATATAGATATATAGATATATAGATATATAGATATATAGATATATAGATATATAGATATATAGATATATAGATATATAGATATATAGATATATAGATATATAGATATATAGATATATAGATATATAGATATATAGATATATAGATATATAGATATATAGATATATAGATATATAGATATATAGATATATAGATATATAGATATATAGATATATAGATATATAGATATATAGATATATAGATATATAGATATATAGATATATAGATATATAGATATATAGATATATAGATATATAGATATATAGATATATAGATATATAGATATATAGATATATAGATATATAGATATATAGATATATAGATATATAGATATATAGATATATAGATATATAGATATATAGATATATAGATATATAGATATATAGATATATAGATATATAGATATATAGATATATAGATATATAGATATATAGATATATAGATATATAGATATATAGATATATAGATATATAGATATATAGATATATAGATATATAGATATATAGATATATAGATATATAGATATATAGATATATAGATATATAGATATATAGATATATAGATATATAGATATATAGATATATAGATATATAGATATATAGATATATAGATATATAGATATATAGATATATAGATATATAGATATATAGATATATAGATATATAGATATATAGATATATAGATATATAGATATATAGATATATAGATATATAGATATATAGATATATAGATATATAGATATATAGATATATAGATATATAGATATATAGATATATAGATATATAGATATATAGATATATAGATATATAGATATATAGATATATAGATATATAGATATATAGATATATAGATATATAGATATATAGATATATAGATATATAGATATATAGATATATAGATATATAGATATATAGATATATAGATATATAGATATATAGATATATAGATATATAGATATATAGATATATAGATATATAGATATATAGATATATAGATATATAGATATATAGATATATAGATATATAGATATATAGATATATAGATATATAGATATATAGATATATAGATATATAGATATATAGATATATAGATATATAGATATATAGATATATAGATATATAGATATATAGATATATAGATATATAGATATATAGATATATAGATATATAGATATATAGATATATAGATATATAGATATATAGATATATAGATATATAGATATATAGATATATAGATATATAGATATATAGATATATAGATATATAGATATATAGATATATAGATATATAGATATATAGATATATAGATATATAGATATATAGATATATAGATATATAGATATATAGATATATAGATATATAGATATATAGATATATAGATATATAGATATATAGATATATAGATATATAGATATATAGATATATAGATATATAGATATATAGATATATAGATATATAGATATATAGATATATAGATATATAGATATATAGATATATAGATATATAGATATATAGATATATAGATATATAGATATATAGATATATAGATATATAGATATATAGATATATAGATATATAGATATATAGATATATAGATATATAGATATATAGATATATAGATATATAGATATATAGATATATAGATATATAGATATATAGATATATAGATATATAGATATATAGATATATAGATATATAGATATATAGATATATAGATATATAGATATATAGATATATAGATATATAGATATATAGATATATAGATATATAGATATATAGATATATAGATATATAGATATATAGATATATAGATATATAGATATATAGATATATAGATATATAGATATATAGATATATAGATATATAGATATATAGATATATAGATATATAGATATATAGATATATAGATATATAGATATATAGATATATAGATATATAGATATATAGATATATAGATATATAGATATATAGATATATAGATATATAGATATATAGATATATAGATATATAGATATATAGATATATAGATATATAGATATATAGATATATAGATATATAGATATATAGATATATAGATATATAGATATATAGATATATAGATATATAGATATATAGATATATAGATATATAGATATATAGATATATAGATATATAGATATATAGATATATAGATATATAGATATATAGATATATAGATATATAGATATATAGATATATAGATATATAGATATATAGATATATAGATATATAGATATATAGATATATAGATATATAGATATATAGATATATAGATATATAGATATATAGATATATAGATATATAGATATATAGATATATAGATATATAGATATATAGATATATAGATATATAGATATATAGATATATAGATATATAGATATATAGATATATAGATATATAGATATATAGATATATAGATATATAGATATATAGATATATAGATATATAGATATATAGATATATAGATATATAGATATATAGATATATAGATATATAGATATATAGATATATAGATATATAGATATATAGATATATAGATATATAGATATATAGATATATAGATATATAGATATATAGATATATAGATATATAGATATATAGATATATAGATATATAGATATATAGATATATAGATATATAGATATATAGATATATAGATATATAGATATATAGATATATAGATATATAGATATATAGATATATAGATATATAGATATATAGATATATAGATATATAGATATATAGATATATAGATATATAGATATATAGATATATAGATATATAGATATATAGATATATAGATATATAGATATATAGATATATAGATATATAGATATATAGATATATAGATATATAGATATATAGATATATAGATATATAGATATATAGATATATAGATATATAGATATATAGATATATAGATATATAGATATATAGATATATAGATATATAGATATATAGATATATAGATATATAGATATATAGATATATAGATATATAGATATATAGATATATAGATATATAGATATATAGATATATAGATATATAGATATATAGATATATAGATATATAGATATATAGATATATAGATATATAGATATATAGATATATAGATATATAGATATATAGATATATAGATATATAGATATATAGATATATAAATATATAGATATATAGATATATAGATATATAGATATATAGATATATAGATATATAGATATATAGATATATAGATATATAGATATATAGATATATAGATATATAGATATATAGATATATAGATATATAGATATATAGATATATAGATATATAGATATATAGATATATAGATATATAGATATATAGATATATAGATATATAGATATATATATATATATATATATATATATATATATATATATATATATATATATATATATATATATATATATATATATATATATATAATATATATATATATACATATGCTTAATTCTTTCAACACTTAAAAATTCTACAAATTTTCTCATAGAAATCTGATAAAAAAAAGTTTACAATTAAATCATTAATGTTATATGTATGGCCTGAGCCCAATTTTAGTATTGACCGTATTGACGTACGCCAATATAACCGGCAAACAAGTGATGTTGCGGAGGTCAGGTAAAAGTAACCACAAAATAATCGAATCAGTTCCTCAAAATCTAACCGTGGTTACCGCGATCCAATCATGTAACATCTACTGTCCACTGGCAGCCATCATGCATATGTGTGTGACTGTGTGATGCGTACATTAGTTACAATTACGTAAAATAATTAGGTAAAAATGAATTTTCGACTATTTCAAGCATTTTTAATTGGAATGAATTATTATTTATTTACTAGTTACATATTTCTGATTGCAATTCAGTTAAAATTGCTCATTGTAGTATATTTAGAACAATTTTAAATTAAACATTGATCGTGTAGCATCTACTGTCCGCTGACAGCTTTTAAAAATACATTGCGATTTTGACCTTTGATTTTGACATTTCGAAACGTTAACAATAATTTTATTATTAAAAATCATTTAACAAGTCTTGTACGAAAATGGATGAAGTTGTGAAACTTGAGCATTTGTCACTAGCTTGGAAAATATGCACTGAATTAGAAAACCATTCTGGCCTCAACGACAAAGATTTAGGTTAGAATGAATGATAGATTATGTGAACTTAACAAAACTATTAATTGTCTTTCTAGCCGAATTTATAATCGATCTGTCCGAGGAGCACAATACATATGATGATTTTAAGAAAGTTGTCCTTGAAAATGGAGCTGAATTTTCCGACTCGTTCATTGCAAATTTACTTCGAATTATTCAACACATGAAACCAATCCGAATTCCTGATTCAAATACAACACATTCACATCGGAAACATACGGACGTGTTGTCGTTCAAGTTTCCTGGCTTAGCTATTCCAAACGAAGCACAGAAGGAATTACAAAAGAAACAAGGGGATCCGGAAGTAAGTTGATGGGGGCCACGGAAGAATTTTTAAGTATTATATTTACATTTGTTGTAGATGAAACCTGAACTAGCGTCTATAACCGATCAAGACACTAAAGACAAGGTGGTAGACGAGGCGATGGCCGAGTTGGAAGCACTTGCGCCCTCCAGTAGTATTGAGATCTGAAAATGGTTAAAGAAGAAGCACTTGCGCGGAAACATGTAGTTCGAAAACGTAGTAGAAGTCGCGAACGGAGCAAAGATAGGCGTAGAAACTCGGTTAGGACTCGGAAAAGAAGCATCGATGGACGCAGGGAGCGAGATCGTGTTGATCAGCGACGAGAACGCAGTCAAGATCGCCAGCGACGAAGATCTAAAGAAGGTACTCGTAAGTCATCGAGAGTATCTAGAGATCGTAGTAGGAGCCGAGATCGACACGTAAAGAAAAGGCCGGAAAGTGCGGAACATGTTGAGGACTTGATGGAAGATCCTGAACCGGAAAAAGTGAGTATTCTAAAAAACGGAATCGAAATAATAATAATAATATTTTTTTAAACTAAAAAACAAATGGAACATGTGTGCTTTTGTTGCTTGATCGTTTATAGATCTGTAATGGAAAAGTCGCCAATATTGTGCCGTTCGGTTGTTTTGTACAATTAGACGGATTGCGGCGGCGTTGGGAGGGCCTCGTGCACATCTCCCAGTTGCAAGCGGAAGGCCGCGTTACGACTGTGAGTGACGTAGTGTCACGGGGACAGCGCGTCAAGGTGAAAGTCCTTTCGGTAACTGGGCAAAAGGTGTCTTTGTCGCTGAAAGACGTGTGCCAGGATTCTGGTCGGGATCTGAATTTTATATATATATATATATATATATATATATATATATATATATATATATATATATATATATATATATATATATATATATATATACAGGGTGTAACAGCGAAACGAGCTACCTAGAATAACTTCTATGTTATTAAAGATACAATAAAATAGTATAAGACAATCTTATGCAGGACCAAGGGGGACATCCAACTATAAAATTCAGAAGTTGATTAGCGAGTAAGTACTCTATGTTTACAATATTCATTTATTTTATATTCACTATATTCATTTATTTCATAGTTACCATATTCATTTATTTTATATTCACTATATTCATTTATTTCATAGTTACCATATTCATTTATTTTATATTCACTATATTCATTTATTTCATAGTTACAATATTCATTTATTTTATATTCTCTATAATTGCAATTTTTGTATTCCTTATATGTGCGTTTACCATTTCGAATATAACAATCAAAATACGCGTGAACCTTGATTTCAAATTACCGAACTTAACCGAACCCTCAGGACAAGAACCCCGCGCTTTGTCCACGTGAATCTCACGTGGTGGTGGCAGCAATTTAAGCAGAAAGAACACTCCCTCCCGGAGGAAGAGTTTTACATCAGGCGTCCGATATCAATGATTATTTGTTTTGCTTAATCGGCGTTTGAGTGAAATCAGGAGGGGATAGGCTGACTATGATATGAAAAACAGGCAGAGATCAAGCAGGTCAAGCATCCCGAGATCACCTAAGTTTCAATTGTTCTTAATCATCGTCATTTTGTATTAATTATTAGTGTTCATTATTTTATTATTTGTTAACTTTATTATACTGTTTTGTGTACGATAAATAAACAGAGAATTGTGTTTGACTATTTGTGTGATTGTTGATAATAAAACAATGAGTGACGACGAAGGAGTTCGCCAAACGGTGCCAGCACCCCCCTCGACATATATATATATATATATATATATATATATATATATATATATATATATATATATATATATATATATATATATATATATATATATATACTAATAATAATTATGTTAGGTTTAGTTATGTAAATAGTATATAATTTTCTAGTGTGACCTACGATGGACTCCCAAAACAGTTATGCCAAGATTGATGGTGAATTATCGTGCGTTCAAGAAAATGAATTTAAATCTACACATGCAAAAACACGAAGGAGAGAAATCATATTCATGTACAATCGTCATTTATAGACGCATATGGTAATGCTATTGAGTTAATTTTTTTTTCGTTAATTAATTAAAAGCTATTCGTGAACGAAATTAACAACTCGCACTCTAGCGGTGAAACTAATGTAAAAAAAAAAATTGTCCTTACGCCGGGCATCAATGAACCAATCAGCTGTTTGGTTCATTAATGCCCGAATGCTTATTTATTTCATACATATTGAAGGAACAAAATATCTATCTACGAAGTAAATTCTTGGGATAACTCACAAATAACTTTTAAATAACGGTTCCAATCAAAATATAGTTTTAAAGAACACAAAATAGAAGATTCTCCACTCCAAGAATGAATCGTTTTGGCAAAGAACATATGTAATACGCCCGACATTTTTATTAATGCTACTAGCGCCACCAACGATAATTTCGTTCACGAATTTATTATTTTATAGCATTATAGAAATATTGTTATCATAAATTAATAACTGTTTGAACAATCACCATTTCAGCCTTGATGGTTTGGTTTTAATTTCTGGGTAGCACACTAGCGTTTGGTATCGTTTCCAAGCTACAGTCAATCTAAATTATTTTAAACCTCTGCATTTTTCGTAAATTATTAAAAAATTTCAAATAACGCTAAAGTAGGTGGTATTTTTATTTGATTGTTTTTAAAAGTAAAATTTAATTTTATTAAATTTAGAACTTTAATATATTTTCATATAAAAATTGTAAAAGAGGTATAATAATGTGGAATAAGATATGCCACTTGTATTTAGTATTAATCTTCGCTTAAAGGCTAAAATAATATTTTCTAATATATCTAAAATTAATCAAAAAAGCAAATAAGTTAAGTAAACCGCCATGTTTTTTAGGATTAGTTCAAACCATCGAAGTCATTTTACTATTTTCTGAAGAGGAACGATCCAATAATGGCCTGGAATTTTTGATGACGAATCGATTAAATCAAGATGTGATTGATATTTTAATTTCAATATTTAGACAAAAGGGAGGGTATAATAAAAATCCCGGCGCGAGAATATTCCGAACATTGTATCGATCAACCACGATAAAATCCCTTATGACGTCGGAAAAATCATCAAATTCAGAACCACAACCAATGGATTCGGATGAGAGCTCAATATCAATCAATTTAATAAGCGAACCATCATAACCAGGCTGATCTCTCAACTCTTCAAATAAAGAACAGTTAACATTAGAAGACTGTTCTGTTTCTTTTCGGAGTAGTTAGCTAAAAAATGTATAAAGAAGGAAATGAATTGACAAAATTTGTGGATATTTGTTCAGAAACATTTGAAAGTAATTTTTTTAAACGTTTACTATAAAACATGCGTGAAAGTTAAATTATTAGAAATAATCTCTTTATATTTAACAAAATGGTTGAATGACGAATATTGTTGTAAACATAAAATATATATTATTGAAAAATTAATTATTTGTAAATCATTTAAAAAATGTATATTATTTTCTTTAATAATGCACGATAATAAATCTCATCCGAAACTTCGAATGTTAAATCATAAGTACTAAGATTTAATTTAAGATTGATTTTTGTTTCCACCCTTTTAATGTGTGTGTGTCATAAACCTTAACCATTTATGATCCGTTCTTGAGTTATGGCAGAAAATTCGAACAATGACTAGAGTGAACATGCACTTCATGTTGGAATATTCTTTTCTTGACAAACATATACAAATCTAAAGTTTCATAATTTCAAAAAATATATATTTCGACAATGAAATCGACATATTAATATTTAGAACTCATTGTTGATTTGAGTGAGAATAGCGTAGACGTAAACCTAGAACTGTTGGTTCGAAAGTCGTACTATAAGCGGCATCTATTAATATATTTTGTAATTATTTCTTGTTCTGCTTTCGCGCTCATATGAACGGCAACTCTGTATATTTCGTACTCATTGATACAGTACAATTTATATTTATTCTTTAAGCGACTATGTTTTAAAAAACGTTTATTTAAGCATAGTGGTACAGACAACACAGACAACTCTGTTTGGTATCTTATTGTTGAGTCCTATATATAACTTATTTTAGCTTAGTCGACTTTCTTATATCTATTGAGATTAATATATGAGTAATATGAGTAATGCATAAGTAAGCCCTTTGTTCATATCTATATAACTCCTCCATCCCGAGATTCAAGCCTAACGGGATAATTATTTTCTCGTGGTTGAATAATTTTTAGTTTTACCATTTGATTTTTACATAATTTAATTGATATCAAAAGTAATATTATAATTATAATACCGATCATACAATATTTAATTATTCCATGAGTTGTAAGACGGTTTGTTTCCAATTCGGTTATTTCCTTGGGAATTTCTTTTAAAATATTCATTTCTTTTACATGTTCTAAATTAATAGTGAAATTTAATTTATTCTTTTCATTAAGATCAAATTTATAATTAGCTATTATAATGGGTTTACCATTAATAGTATTTGTTTTAATATTTTTACCGTTAATTTTACAATGATCATTTTTCACCAAATAAATGCCTTTGTTATTTATGTATTCCTCATATTCATTATTACATTTAATATTTATTTTTTTATTTATCTTATTTAGTATGATTACAAAATTAGTATTACTTATTTCGAGTACATTCTCTTTGAAGTCGTAAATATTTATAAATGTACAATTATAATTTTCTTGATTAATTATTATTTGGTACATACACGATTTTTTATTTAATTTATGACCTAGATCATTACAATAATGTATTTGTTTTATTGATTTACACTCTGAGTTCAATTCGTATAACTCTTTATTAACTTTTAACACTTGAGTTTCTTTTTGTAGTATGGTCACATATTCTTCTGTCACAAGGGTTGGTATTGGTGATAATTGCATTAAATCAACTTCATTATCAAGGTAAAGTGGCACAATGACAAGTACGTGAATATCAAATTTTTCTAACTTGCAAAATGTTTTTAAAAGATTTTGTAATTCGAAGTAATTTAAATTTTCGAGGAATTCGTAATTATATCCATTAAAATTATTTACAAGTTGAGGGTATGTTATAATAGTTTCATGTATTTTATTAAGATTACAGAAGCTTAGTGATATTTCAATATTGTTTAACATAAACAGAATTGAATTATAAAATAGTGTTATTTGATTAATTAATTCTTTTGTGAACAAACTATCCAGAAGGGATGTATTTTTGTTTATAAATAACTGTGTTTGCATGATTCGAGATTTTAAAAGTAACTGATTGTGTTTGAGGGAATTAATGGTTTCATTGAATTGTTTAACAATTTTGTAGTTATAATTATAGTTTTGTTTAACATTATTTTGAATAATATTTTGGTTGTTTTTAAGTTCATGTATTAGTTTGTCGTATTTTACGGCGTCTTCTGAATCTAAATTGCCTGTTATACTTTTTATAATTGAGCCTAAACCGTTTATTAATCCTCGCTTCGTTCTGGGGGTTTCTACAATATTTAAATTTTCAAATTTAATTTTAACCTCATTTTTATAATAATTTAACAATTTTAAATGATTAAAATATTCTCGTTTTACTTGTTCTGTTTGGTTTGCTATTTTAATTTCCAATGAGTTTATTTGTTCATTCAGGTCTTGATATTCGTCGTATAAGTTTTTAAAGTTGTAGTTATAATGTATTATATGAGTATTGATATAATATTTAGCTTTACCTAGATGACTAGTGATTGCGCCGGGATTGTGTGTTATATCCTTTAAGTGTTCTGTTGCTATTCCCGTTCCGAACAGGAAACATCTGAAACATTTGCTTCTTTAATAATTTTCCTTGGTCTTTTTAATTTGGAAAGTTTAAATTTTTTATCTTTTTCTGTGATTACTACACCCGTTTTATTTTAAATTGTCTTTACTTTGTGTGAAATGTATTTTGGCTTAGTAATTTTGCCTGAGTGTCTAATGTTTTGTTTAACTAATATATCTTTAGTTGATTCAGCTAAATGTTCATTTGTTTTATCTCGTTTAGATATTACATCCTGTTTTGCTTTAGTTATATTTGTCTTAGTCTTTTTAAACAAAAGTTCCATTCTATTTTTATGATTTTCGTTAAAATTTTGTGCTAAGGTAATTTCTTCATTTAAGGCAATTTCTTCCTTTCCTGTGTATCCAAATATTAATATAAGAGGTTTAAATTTTGTTACGGAATGAATTGAATTGTTGTATCCTAAAATTGCATATTGAATTTTTTCGTTTAATTCCAAATCTAAATATTCCTTTTGTACGTTAAGTATTCTTAAGTGTTCGATTAAGGTTGAATGGAATCTTTCTACATTTCCATTAGAATTAGGGTTATCAACACTAACGAAATGAATTTCTATTTTGTGTAATTTCAAAAATTCTTTAATTAATTTATTATTGAATTCGACTCCGTTGTCTGAAATGATTTTTTCGGGTATTACATACAAGGAAAAGTATTGTAAAAGTTTTCTCGCTACTTCAATAGAAGTCATATTTTTTAGTTCAAAAGCTTGTGCAAATTTAGAGAAACTATTGTGAGGCAATAATTTATTACGGTCCTGTGTTCTTAAAATTTCACTGTAAGCAGACGTTGAACTATATCTTTCTTAAGTAGATCAGTCACCGTTGATGCGTGAGACTGTGCACTATGGTTGTGAGTGGGTGAATTGTGCATGTGTGAGTGCATACGAGGGGTGACGCGGTCCAAGGGACGAGCGATGCTGTTGGTCAAACCAATGCTGTATGTTGATGGCGGATTGCTAATTGTTGAGTGAGTATTCTCACTGTCATTCAGGTATACTCCTATTTCCTTATCCTCAATGTTATATCCGCTAATCAGGGCGTGCTTGGCTTGTTCCAAGATTAGATCTGATAGCAGGTAATTCAATACAGGATATGATTGCATTTCGATTGCAGGACCTGTATTTTAGTACATCTACCTTCAGGGTGGACCTGGCAGAGGACCAGGGTTGGACCAGTTGGTAGATGAACTAGTTTACTTCTTCCTCAGGGTAGATCTGGCTTCGACCAGGGTTGGACCTGAGGGAAATTCGTCCAAGTAGGGTGGATCTGGCAGAGGTCTAGGGTTGGACCTACTTGGGGTTGCCTACCTAGTGGGGTGTGCCTGGTAGCGCCAGGATTGGACCCACTAGGAGATGCCCATTAGGGAATGCCCGTAATGGAAGCCTGCCTTCAGGGTGTATCTGGCTATAGACCAGGGTTGGACCGGTTGGCGGTTGCCCACCTATTTAAGGTGGATCTGGCTATAGACCAGGGTTGGACCAGTTGGCGGTTGCCCACCTAACAGGGTGTGCCTGGTAGCTCCAGGATTGGATCTGTTAGGGGATGCCCATAAGGGAAGACTACCTTCAGGGTGGACCTGGCAGAGGTCCAGGGTTGGACCAGTTGGTAGATAAGCTTGTCGTGAACAAGTATGTACAGGGCTTAAGGCACTGTCTTCATATTCCTTAACCTACCTAATCCTTTGTATAATGTCTTGTGGTATCGGTATGACATGTTGTATTTTTATAATGCAGGTGTGAAGGATACCAAGGCGACGCCCAAACCTTAGGCGCCGTTATAACCATCGATGTGATCGTAGGATGTCTTAGCATCAGGTCAACCGGTCATTTATACATACTAATCGTAATGACTTTAATTAGACTTTAGTATTGTTCTTCTAAAACTGTTTATATTGTATTTTATAACCGATCTATAACTACGTTAGAAAAGCCCTCTTATACTATCTATGATAGTTAAGAATTTGGATTTTTCTAATGAAATTACATCAATATGAATTATTTCAAATGGCTTATTTGCCGTGGGAGTTTCTTTAATGTTTTGTTGTAATGGATTTCTTTCGTATTTGGTTTTTAAACAGACTTCGCATTTGTTAATGTAATTTTGAATGAATATGTGTAGGTTTGGCCAGTAATATTTTTCTTTGATGCGTCTTAACGTTTCGTTTATACCACGATGATTTGTTTTACCCTCGTGATATTTTTGAATAGTTTCAAATTGCTGTTCTTTGTTAGTTATATTTTCTAATTCGAATTTACAACTTACTAAATTAATACATTTATATAAGAAGTATTTTCGTAGAATCACATTCACATTATGATACAATTCATCATTAAAAATGCAATAATATTTTGTTTTCATTTTTACAAAATCTTTAAAGAATTTTAAAATATGATTAGCTAAATCGTTTCTAGGTAAATAAACTTCGATACGATTTTTTGTTTCGAATGGTCTAAGTAATTTTACTCTTAATTCAGGGAAATCTGTTAAATGGAATATGATTTGATTTTGTCCTACATTAATGGGTGATTCGCTAAATTCTATTCCTGATATCGGGGATTCGTCATCTGAGTGAATTGTATTTTGTGAATCAGATATGTTTGTTACTACGCTTTCTTTGTCTAAATCGGGGTTATTTGTTTCAGTGTCTAGTACATTTAGTTCTGTTTCGGGTAATTTATAAAGCAGAATTTTGATGTTTGTGTCTTTAAATGTTTTTAATAATATTTCTTTTACTTTTTCCCATGAAAATTTATCTTCTCCACATCCTAATTTGGGGATTGCTATTTCTTCAATTTCATTTTTAATTAGATAAAATTTTAGATTGTTTAAGTTTGTTTCTAAATTTTTATATGTTGGTTTATCGAAATAGTTATTTTTTGTTACAAGGTTGAAAATTATTTTATCAGAATTAATTTTATGCAATAATATGTCATTAATTTTTGGTTGTTTGAAATGTTTCAAGTAATCTTTTGTTCCGTATGTGTGATCTATTTGTAAAGCTAATCCTTTACTCATTTTTAAGTCTGCGCTAATACAATGTACAATATGTTTTTTATAGTTTATCAAATCGTCAGTAATTTCTTTAATTTCGAAATTATTAATTTTTATGCGCGACAAGGCGTCTGCGTTAGTATTTAATTTGCCTTTTTTATATTCGATTTCATAATCAAATTCTTGCAATTTTAATTTCCATCTAAGTAATTTAGAATTGGGTTCTTTCAGACTAAATAACCATGTCAGGGGTTTATGGTCAGTAATAATTTTAAATTTTACGCCGAAAATATATGGTTTAAAATATTTTGTTGCCCACACAATGGCCAGTAGTTCTTTTTCAATGGTGCTATAATTTAATTCGTGTTCGTTTAATGTTCGGCTGGCATATGCAATTGGAAGTTCTTTATTATCAAATTTTTGTGCTAGTACGGCACCTATTGCAAAATTGCTTGCGTCAGTGGTTACAATAAATTGTTTACTGAAATCAGGGTATTGTAATATGGGATCATTAATTAATAATTCTTTACATTATTAAAAACTTTGTTTATAGTCTAAATTATCAATATTAATTTTTTCATTCTTTTTAAGAGCTTTGGTTAGTGGTTTTGTTATTTTAGCAAAGTTATTTATGAATCGTCTGTAGTATCCTAAAAGTCCTAAAAATTGTTTAATTTCTTTTTGGGTTTTTGGTATCGGAAAGTTTTTTATAGCAATTATTTTGTTCGGATTTGGTTTAACTCCAGATGGGGTGACTACATGTCCAAGGTATTCGACTTCTTTTCTTAGAAATTCACTTTTGTCTAATTGAATTTTGAGGTTTGATTCTCGCAATAATTTAAATATTTTTTCTAAATTTTGTGTGTGTTCTTCAAGTGAGGAACCTAAGATTATTATGTCGTCTAGATATACTAAACATTCTTTGCCGATTAAATCTCGTAATACGAAATTCATCAAACGTTGTAAAGTACTAGGGGCGTTCTTTAACCCAAATGGCATACGGACGAATTCGTAATGACCATTTTCTACGCTAAATGCTGTTTTTTGTGTGTCTGATTTATTAACTTCAATTTGATGGAATCCGGACGCGAGGTCAAGTGTTGTAAAGTATTTGCATCTACCTAATTTGTCTAAAATGTCCGTGATGTTTGGAATGGGGAATTTATCATCAATAGTTTTTTCATTCAATTTCCTATACACAGAAAGAAAAACTTTAGAGAATTTAACTAACTGCAATTAGTTGTTTTTACATTAGCTAAAATATCTATAATATTAGTTAGAACAACTAAAGTTGAATAGATAAATTATCTAATGAAGAATATATGATATTTTTAGATAAAAATATAGGTCGTTCAAATAAAACAATAGTTATTTGACCTAATACATTAGCTGTTTTTCCTAAAAAATTAGAGCATTTAAAACTTTAGTTGGCTATTCTACAAAATAGATCAATTATCTAATGTTCGTTTTTGCTGTGCAACTAAAAATATAGATGTTTTATCTACTTAAAATATATGTTTCTGAGAACAAATTAAAATGGTATTTCAGCTAATATATATAGTTGTTTCAAATACTGAAAATTTGATGATTCGTCTATAGTTGTTGATGATTCAGCTATTTAAAATATATGGAACTGATAAAGAATGAATGAGTGAGTTGAAGAATATTATTGGTAGGGTTTCACCTAATGCAAATAGATAATATATCTAAAGAATTAGATCAATTTGAATACGTTGCTTATTTAACTGTGTAGTTTAGTAAACTACAATGTAATAATATTGTGCAACATATATATCATATTCGCGTTGTCTGTGCACCAAACATATTGCATAATGAGTGAGAGTGAACGTGTTAGTGATTGGGAACAACTTCTCATTAAATGGAATTTAGATGCCCTTATACCTGATTTCAAAGGTAAGTTGAAGTTGATTTTGTGATATTAAAATATAACCTAAGAATGTTTGTCAAAATAAAGGATTCTGACACGTTTTTATGTATGTATGTATATAATTTTTGATTTGCAATCACTATTGAACTAAATGAACTAAAGGAAAAAATCTGTAAAGTATAAGAAAATATCTTTCAACATACATATATATTCAAAGAAAATATGTTAAATTAGTAAATTTGTTTAAGCAAAAGGTATTGATGTGGATGTACTCAAAGAACTCACTGTCGACGATGTAAACAATTTGATACCCAACCAAAATTTTGGGTTACGCATAAAATTTAGGAAGAAACTATTCGAGTGGAAAAGACAAAATGTATTTCTTAATATATTATACAGAATGTTGAAAAAGAAGCGCTATCCATTGCAAATGCATGCCAATAAATAATTTATAAAAATTAAATATTGATCATTGTGACTAAAACATATATGCACACGGCAGATTTTTTAAAGTCCTATTTGATAGTGCAAGAGATTAAATAAAATATGTATTATGTGTATAGATGGTATTTCTTTTCGAACATCCTGTAATAATTATAATATAATTATATTTCATGTAAAGCTCAAAGCTAAATTTATGAACCTAATCCATTTTAGGGTTTTGAAACACCATTAGCGACGACAGAAGTAAATACCGTTCGAAGCTGGGTAGAGTCCATTCCAATATCTATAATAAATCCGAACGAATCCTCATCAGGCGCTTTTGTAAGGTTTCATTCCAGATTTTATAAAAAAATTAATAATTTAGCAATAAAATTTCCCATTCAAATAAATTCTTATAGTACTTTTAATAAGTACATTATCATACAAAATCTTGTATATTATATATGACATTTCAGAATCTTTTAAATACATTAAATAATACGTTAGAAGGCAAATCCGTGATAGGAAATTATACTGCAAATAATTTTCTGTCGAACAATGATAGAAAATTTATTGTAGCTGCAGTAGGAGAATTTTGGGTTAATCGAAATTCCAAAGTAAACAATAATGATTACCGAAATGCAACGGAGCAAATTATTAAATTATTTCCTAATGAAAGCGAGGTGACTGTAATTAAGTCAAATGTGAATGTTCTTATTATATGTTTTTATTTATAGCTTACATATTTAAGTGGAAAAAAACAAAGAGGAAAATTGGCTGAAAAATATTACAGCTTACGTAAAAAATACCAAAATGCAGGCATTATAAAAAGTCCTTATTCATTGAAGAGAAAGAAAAGTACTTCCACTAGCGAGACAAGTGATACAGAGGAAATCACAGATGACATTATTAGTCATTTCGAATGGCTTAAGCATAATAATACGCCCGAATCACTAATCTTAGAAAAGTGGAATTTAACTTATAAATTACGCCGAAAACATATTTTAGATAATAATATTGACACATTTGCTCACTGGCCGATATTAAAACAACAAATAGCCACCTCGTTGGTAAGTTTAAATCTATATATATTATTTATAAATATATATATATATATATTTATTTATATATTTATTTATATATTTATTTATAAATTTATTTATTTTTAAATTTAACAGATTGAAATAGATTTTGAAAAACTTCATCCGTTAAAAAGTACATTATTATATTCAAAATGGAGTAGAGATATTGAGGACCCGAAAAACAAGAAAACCTTTTCAGAATTCGATACCTTTACAAATGAAGGTAATTATGTCCGATTTTATCATATTGATATTCTTGATAATCTATTTGCTATATCTTTTCTATTTTTAGATTCCAAAAATTATGTACTGCTAATTTTAATAAACTCTATATTAAAACCACAATTTATAAGACATAAAGAAAAAATAAAATCTTTCAAACCATCGATTTTAGATGCGCAATCTTCATTTGCTTTATATTTACCGGTATGTGTGTTTGTGAGTTTGTGTGTGAATGTATGTATAAATCTATTTTATTATTTGCAGGATAAGTGTTATGTACAAGAAACATTTGAGTCAAAAAAGAGAGAATACGAGAGGAAAGACTGGACCCTCCAGCCAACAATAATCTGTGTGGGAAAATCAATCGCTGATCTAACTGAATTCTTCATTTACATAAATGACATTATATATAAAGTGGATTCCTTTTTAAAAGCAGTGTCTATAACATTTCAGCTGCATCATGTGCTTAACGTAGAATATTCTCCGCAGTGCATTCAAGCTTGGTCTTTTATTGAACATTATTTTTATAAATTGCCATCTGCAAAAAAGAGCACGGCTCTAAACGCTTTGCTCTCCGAACTCAAAGTACTAGAGTAAGTTGTTATTATTTAGAATTAAGTATTTTATTTGATCGGCACAATGGTTAATTGTTTTATATGCAAGATCGAATTTCTTGATATAAATATATACATTTCTCATTTGAAGTTAATTCATAAATGTACAAATATATCCACTTTTGAATGTTCCAACTGCCCACAATCTTTTCAATCTTTGAATTCATTCAAGCGACATATCAAAAAATACTTTAATCCTGATATACTTATAGCAAACAACCATAACTTGAACGAATCATCTACAAATTTACCAATTTCTGATGTAAGCCCAGAAAAAGAATCTGTTACTGATATAGTTGATGATTTTGACATACCTGATGACATACCAGAGACGGAATGTAAAAATACAATATTAGATCCCAAAATAAGTTTAGTTCTTTTTGTTCTTGTGTTATATGGTACAATGACCATCAGCAGAGATATTGCTACTAAAATTGTCAAATTTATACAAACATTTATCATTATTCCATTGATTAATTATATAGAAATAGAGCTTCAACAAGAAACATCAAATTTAAATAAAGAGACTGTCGATAAAATAATGAAAAAATTAAGAGAATTTAAGGATTTTTTTGAGCTATTTAATTCTGAATATAAATTGGTGAAATTTTTAAAGGAGAATGATATTTATACAGATCCCACAGAGTTTTTAATAAGTGACAGTTCCACTACAGCATCTATAACTTCTTCGGCCAGTAAGGGAGTGCTTTTACCTATAAAAGAGAACTTAAAGAGGTTTTTTGAATTGCCAAATATTCTAAGTAGTATGCAACAAAATTTGGAAATAGTAAATGAAAATAGTAAAATAATTAATATTTGTAGTGGGTCAGCATGGAAAAATAAATTAAAATTGTTTGGTAATAAATGTGTAATGCCATATTTACTTTATCAAGATGATTTCGAAGTCAATAACCCTTTAGGTTCTAAATCTGGTGTTCAAAAATTGTCTGCATTTTATATAACGTTTCCATTACTCAATGCTGACGAAATTTCAAAATTAAATAATATTTTCGTTTGTTGCTTGACTAAAACTACGAGTTTGGCATTTGGATTATCATTTAATTTTGGAGCCTTATGTAGTGTATTGAAGGATTTAGAAGAGACAGGTATTGAAGTTCTAATAGGTCAAAGAAAACAACGCATTCATTTTGTATTGGCTACACTCACAGGTGACAATTTAGGCCTAAACACTGTTATGGGTTTCACAAGAACATTTTCAGCTAATTATTATTGTAGAATATGTAAAGTTCATAAAGATATAATTAAAACACAAATAGCCGAAGATAAATCATTGTTAAGAACTGAGGAAAATTACAAACAAGATATTCTTGCAAATGATGTATCCAAATCTGGAATTAGGGAAGCATGTACTTTTAATAGCATTTCGTCGTTTCAAATAACAGATAATATAGCTGTTGACATTATGCACGATCTTTTTGAGGGTATTTGTCACGTTGAGTTATGCCATATTTTGAAATATTTTATTTTCGAAAAAAAATATTTCACTTTACATACTTTGAATAATCGCAAAACTAATTTTCAATATCACATTTCCGATAATGCAAATAGATCGGTTAATATAACATCAAATCATGTGAATGCATTTAAGTTGAAAATGTCTAGCAGTGAAATGCAATGTTTTACTCATCATTTATCTTTAATAATAGGCGATTTAGTGCCCAGCACGGATCCAGTTTGGAATTTTTTAAATCTTTTAACTAAATTAGTGAATACATGTCTTCTTCCATCTTTTGATGAGAAACAACTAAAGGAATTAAATAAGATTATTATGCTGCATCATAAAACTTACATGAATCTATTTGAGGATGTTCATCTGATACCCAAACATCATTTTATTTTGCATTATACTACCGTTATCAGAAAATTGGGTCCATTGAAAAGATTGTGGGTAATTCGACAAGAGGCTAAACATAAACAAGCAAAATCATATTTGAATGTTATTACCTCTAGAAAAAATGTACTTCTTAGTACTGCAATTAAGTGGCAGTTTAATTATGCTAATTACATTTTTTCTAAAAAACATGTTCTATTAACAAATACTGCAATAGATGGACAGTATGTAGATTTAACTACTGAACTATCAAAAATGGATATAAACAATGATATACTTATAAATGTTAAACACTTTCAGCGTATACTGACTCTTAAAAATATATATTTGTATAACACTAATTATCAGATAAATGATATAATTGCTATTGAAAAATTTGGTGAAATAAATCTTTATTTAATATATTATATTGTTTATCTAGAAAATAAGTACTATTTCTTAACCAAAACAGTGTTAAATCACGGATTTGACGATCACTTTGGTGGATTTTATATATCTACCAGCGATATTATAGTAATAATAAAACCCGCTGATATTGTTTATCCACCAACAAATATTGTAACATTAGGAAATTGTGCACATATAATTAAGTTAAAACCACCATTTTTGTAAAATTATATGTTACTACTATATAATTTTTTATTATTTAAATAAATTTTTTTACTAAATTAATATGTTTTAGATTATTTTATAAACCTATATAATTAGATAATTCATATATTTATTTCTATTGAAAACATCTAACATTATTAGTTGATTAATATATTCCAATTATTTAAAGTATCTAGTAACATTAGACAATTTAAATATTTAAAAGGATTTTATATCTATTTTAAATAGATAAATTTTCTGTTATTTTTAGTTTATTCATCTAAACTAAATAGTTAATTTACGTACTGTTTTTGTTAAAATAACAAATCATCATTCGATAAACTACCTATTTCTATTTTATAATTTGACTAGTTAAGTAGATAATATGGTATATGTATATATTAGATGAGTTGACTATTCCTAATTAGATAAATCAACTATTGTAATTAGAAGGCTGAAAATCAATGACGAACATTAGATAAATTATCTAGAGTATTAGGAGATTTTCCAAATCTTTTTTTTCTGTGTAGTCTATAACCATTCGGAATTTTTGCTTTCCAGATGCATCAGTTTTTTTTGGTACTATCCATACAGGGCTTGACCATGGCGAATAACTATCTTTTATAATACCGTTCTTTAAAAGATTTGCAATTTGCGTTTGTATCTCGGTTTTATAACAATTTGGGTATCTATATGTTCTTACGTGAACAGGAATATCGTCTGTAGTTCTTATTTCGTGCTTGATTTTGTTTGTGAATGTTAGTTTATCATTTTCGTCATGAAATAAATCGCTATATTTGATTATTAAATTTTCTAAAATGTTTTTTTCATATGGTAATAAGTGATTAGTTCTGAATTTGTTAAAATCGATTTTATTTTTTTTGTTGGCTATTTTAAAATTTTCAGTGTAGTTAATTTCGTCGAAATTATTTATTTCAATTGTTTGTTTGCCTACATTTGTTACGGGTATTTGAAATTTATGATTTTGTATTTTTACAAGACAATCGGGAATTAATATTTGTGTATTGAAGTTATCATTGTTTTCAATTAATAAATTTGTATCGTTTAGTTTGGTGGTGTAATTTATAAATTTCGTTTCACCGGGTTGTAATTGTGTTACTGGTCTGTTGAAATATTTCAGTTGAAATTTTTCTTTATCTAATAATGTAATTTGGTCATTATTTATACTATATTTTGCATGTAATATTTTTAAATCTTCTAACCCTAATAACATATCAAATTGGTTATGAAATTCAAACAAATAAAATTTCGTTCTGATGTTATCAAAATAAAAATGTATATAGTGTGTTACGTTTGAAATACCGTGCGCTGTAAACAGGGTAAATTTTTCTTCATAGATTTCAAAGTCTTTAAAATTTGCATTTACGATTTTTGGATTAATAAATGATTTAGTACTACCGGTATCTATCAAACATTTGTATTTGCCAATTGTCATATAGGGTAATTTTGTTAAATTACTAAGGTGCATTATTTCACCGAATTTTGATTGTTGATAAAATCAAAAAAAATAGTCTTCTTCTTTTGTTTCGTCATTATTTAGTTCATCTTTAACAGTATTGTCAGGAAATTCAAGTTCAGTGTTTTCGTAATACATTTCGCTATTTTCTGCGTTTTCATCAGACGGTTCTATGTTAAACAATTCTTTAGATGTGAAATTTGGTCTGGGTTGGGGTTGGAATCTTTGTTGTTGTGAATATTGAGGTTTTTGCCACTGTTGTCTAGTAGACATTGACATAGGGGTTGGTTTTGGGTATTGTTTTACTTGAATTGGGCCTCTGGGGAATTGAGACTGTGTTTGTTGTGGTTTGGGGTGGTCAAATGTTGGAATATATAGGTTTAATATAATTTGTTGGTGTTTGTATGAATTTAGGTTGGTCATGATTTTTACTCACTATACGATTGGATTCAAATTGATAATTGTTAGTTAAAATTTGTAATGCACTATTTAAACATAGTGGGTTCCGTGTCTGTAAAAATGATTTTAATGGATCTTTTAATCCTCTCAAAAATGCGCGAATAGCAAGGTTTTGTCCATACACTACTAAAGCGGGGCGAAACTTTGCTTCGATTTGTGTTTCTATATATGCTGTATGAGCATTTAAAAGTTTTAGCATTTTATTGTGGTAATCAAATGCGTTTTCATTAATTTGTCTTAAATTTGACATTTCTATAGCTATTGTATAGCAATCTCTTTTATCAGAGTATGACGTTATAAGAGCATTTTTCATTTCTGTCCATGAGTTTATAGCATAATTTGAGATAGCTGTTAAAGCTTCTCCTTTGATTTTATTTCTAACATTTGCAAGTAGAACAAAATTATCATAGCAATTTGGATCATTGTCATTATAGAATTTTGTAATTAGTGCTTCCGCAGTTTTAACAAAATATGATAATTCGCTACCATGCCCATGAAATTCTGGGATAGTATCGAGATATCTAGATTCTAACTTGGGTTGTGCCATTTTCCTTTGCGATTCACAATATTTGAAGCGATAAAAATGCAATTTTCACTTACGTGATTACCGCTAGGTACATGGGCGTTGCACTCGGGTTATTCTTCGAACTCGGGCTCGGCTCACGGAGAGTCTTCAGCGTTGTTGAACTGCTTTTTGGTCTGCTTGGCTCCTTTGTTGATGCGTTCACAGGTCGACTTACTCAGGAACTGTAGCTGGGATGTTTTTCGGACTCGGCCACTCGATTTACGGGGACTCTTGAGTTTTCGAATTTTTATAGTTCGTTTAGTCGCGAATAAGTTGTTGAAACAAACCGTATTTTTTTTTTTTTTTTTAGATATTAATACGTCTCGCTTTGTATCCTACCGACTGCGCCATTTATATTTATTCTTTAAGCGACTATGTTTTAAAAAACGTTTATTTAAGCATAGTGGTACAGACAACACAGACAACTCTGTTTGGTATCTTATTGTTGAGTCCTATATATAACTTATTTTAGCTTAGTCGACTTTCTTATATCTATTGAGATTAATATATGAGTAATATGAGTAATGCATAAGTAAGCCCTTTGTTCATATCTATATAACTTACACGCTGCTGTTCAAGTTCCGTGAATCCTCCTATATATACTTATTTATTTCTAATATACCTGTCTCTCTCTTATATATTTATCTCTTTTTAATACGCAACCCATATACTATATCGCATATGCCCAAACCTTACTGACAACCCCTGGCCTATAAATATCCTTAAGTGAACTTTCCTAAGTGACCTTTCCTGATGCTACTCAACTTATAGTTGGTTTATACAGAAAAATTTAGTTCTATATTTATTATTTATTTATTTTATTTATTTGAACAATGTAGTTTTAATGCTAATTAGTAACAAACATTAGACACTTAATTTTTATTCATTGTACAATACAAAACATAATTTAACATAACATAACCTTCATTTCAAAATTTGCTAATATGCTAATATTTAAGGCTAATCGAAAGATAAACTGCATTTATTTTACTACGAACCTAAGAAGTTGGCCTGCTACAACAACTGACCAAATATAGATCTAAACCGTTCATTTTGTACATATGATCAATTCAGTTGGAAAAAAGTACAATTTTGCGCTTGTCAGCCGCTTTCAGTAGATCATAAAATCCACTATATTTATCACAAAACAAAAAGCTGACGTGTCATGAACAGAACTTTCTTAAACGCTTTTGGGTTAAATCACATCCTATTTTCATTATTTTTCTAATTTATGATATTTGTTCTAACCTTTGGAACACATTTACACTAAATATATTTCTTAGAATAGATATATAATATCAAACTTAATTTTTTTTTTATTAACAAATGACAGGCGCAGCTAATACGATTTATGTAAAAATAAATATATTAAGAAGAAACTTCAAGAGCCATTTTCTTGTTTCTGGTACCGTATGGGGCAAAAAAAAGTTGTGCAAAATGCTGAAATCTATAATTTTTACTGTTACAAATTTTCTGTAACTGCAACTATTTTTGAGTAATTGCAGAAAGTGAAAAAAATGGCTTTTGTAAACATGCACTTCCCGTCAGAATTTTGTTTTCATAAATAGGAGGTTTTCCTAACAGGCACATACAAATATTATTTAAAATATCATAAATATCCCTTTAGCCGTTTGGGCTGTAGAGCGCTCACATACACACGCACATGCGCACACACGCGCGCGCACACACACACACAGACACACACACACACACCCACAACCATACAGACGTCATTCCAAAAATAGTTGGAATCGATACAGGGAAGGTCAATACGTATATTTCCGTTAAAATCCCGAGATCGACTTTTTTCATGATTACAATACTTACTTATACTGCGTAGAAAGTAAAAATATTAGGTGTACAAATAAGTTTCGCCCGTTTGGCAAAAATTGGCGCCACCAGTAAGTTATGGTTAAAATTGTCAGATGTAAAACATCATTCTGGTAAGGTTGGACATCTGTCAACAACATAATCTTAAAATATAAGTGCTTTTTTACCAGTATAATATATTATTTAGTGTGCGAAAATGTCGAGTTTTGGGCCGAATAAGCGTCATTTGCGGTAACTTTTGATTTACTTCTTCAATTTAAAGAAATCTGCAGCTGAGGCGCATCGATTGCTTGTAGAAGCATATGGTGAGGCTGCCTTAAAGGAACATGACACCTTCAAATTTTCAAAAAATCAAAATAATTTTTATGACTGTTACTTGTTTAAAAAGTATTGAAAAATATGTTTTTAAAAATATAAACATCAAATTCGGCTTTTAAAATATAAAGCGAGCATCTTAGGCACATCGTGTCAAAGCCGAATTTTTAGTGATTTTCTAACTTTGTTTTTGCCACGACTTTCTTGTACAAACATATGCTCTGTTCATTCTATACATATTTCTTTTATAAATATAACATTTTGTAAACTCTGTAGTGAATGGGCTTCGAAAGAGACACACTAGATTATGAAACATTTTATTCCGAGCATTTTCTGCACCGTCAATCACGAAGGTTCTGCAGGAAAAATGGAGGTCGATGGTATTATTGAGATGAAGCACGGTACAAATATTATATTGGCGATGGTGATACGAAGACTTTCAAGTCTTTGCTAGATTTGCTAAGGCTGCAAATTCCTGATTTTATCGTTGAAAAAAACAAAGAATGTGTTTTGCATGTAAAGAAACGAATATTTAGAAGAGCTAAATATGCTAAAAGGCAAATGACTATTGCTAAAAAACAAAAAAAAATTACTGAAAAAAATTACAAACTCCAAAACATACTTCGAAACCAGTTCAGTTAAATATATCATTGATGAAAAATTTATCAACCTACTACGGTTTAGCAATCCGACGCCTTCCAGACTCACTTGAAAACATGAGAATTGATATTTGG
Organism: Nebria salina; assembly: GCA_944039245.1. Lineage (NCBI taxonomy): Eukaryota > Metazoa > Arthropoda > Insecta > Coleoptera > Carabidae > Nebria > Nebria salina. Next base: position 2,819,481 of record OX063285.1, read on the forward strand.
GCTGCATATTACCACAACCGATAAAAATCCGCAACATTTTAAATGTCCAAAAGACGGAAATTCATGGTGCGCGTGGCGTAAAGCGGAAGCAGCTGGAGCAAAAGTGTTGAAAAAATACAAGCATCCTCCTGCTTTAGATGCTGAACTGCAAGAAGTTTTGAAGCCAATATACGAGGCATTGGCCTCCGACAATTTATTACAGCGTTGTTTAGATAATAGCACGCAAAATAAAAATGAAAGTTTCAATGCTTGCGTGTGGAACATGGCCCCAAAACACACATTTTCCGGAAAAAACATATGTTGACTTGCTGCTGGCATCGCTACGTGTGTTTTCAATGAAGGCTTCATGTCAATTTTGAAAATCATGCAAGCTTTGGGCATTACCATCGGCCAACATTCGCTGCAGCATGTGAAAGTTCGTGACGCTGCACGAATTAAGCAGGCGATTCGTCGGAACACTCCAGCTTCAAAAAAAGCAAGAACTGCCCGTAAAGATGAAAAATTACATGCAGAGGAAGAATATGAGAAGGAGGAAGGAATTTTGTACGGTGCAGGCATTGCCGATCGACTTTAGGTAACATATTCTTGAAAAGTTATAGTTAAAAAACTTAAAACGCGTTTTTCTCGAAACCACGTTTTTTGAGTTGGCGGGTGTGATAAAAAAAAAACTACTCCACCGATCTTTCTAAAAATTAATTATGTTGTTGTGCACATATTAATGCATGGAATGAACTACGGACAATAACATCGGTACTATAGTTTTTGATTAATGACACGATTTTTGCCCCAAAAATAGGCCATTTTCGAAAAAATTACGCCATTTTGTTATATTCCGCCCAAAGTTTTTTCTTGTACGTCATTCCATCGCGGCTTCCATGTTGATTAAAACACCATTTTTTTTTAGATGTTCCAGTAAGCCACAATCACGCCCGCCGTGATTTTTTGCTGTATTTTCAAAAAAATTCTAGTGGTCATATAACTAATAAAAAATTTCAAAATAAATTTTTCTTATGCAATATTTTTATGTCAAAATATATGTGTAAAGTTTCAAAATGATACCTTGTTCGTTATTGAAATTATACGCATTTTAAAATATATAATAAAAATTTGTTTGAAGGTGTCATGTCCCCTTAAGTGACAGTAGTATCAAAAGTTTGAGAGCGGTGAATTTGACATGGAAGACAAAGAACGTAGCGGAAGGTCGAAAGTGTACAAAGACGCGGAATTGAAAGCATTATTGGATGAAGATTCGTGCCAAACGCAAGAACTTGCACTTACATCGAATAAAACAGTAGGTTCCGTTCTTTCACAATAGATGCCCAATTTTTGATAAAAAATGACGGAAACTTATTTGTACCCTAATATATTACAGAAAATCAAAAACAAATAACCTCAAAATACAAGTTGACACACAAGTAAATTGATTAGGTCTGCATAAGTGAACCCTGTATCGACGATATCGTCATATCCAATTTTTAATTTCTCTGTATCTCGGGTAAGAGCAGTGAAAACGGCTTTGTACCCCCTTCTGAAAGAACTTCAAGGTGTAGTAGGAACGCATGCTAAAGTGCGTTATTATTCCTTTGAGTCTCGCACAGCTGTGATAGTTCAATGTTTTTGTGTTGTCGAATTCGTCTATGATTGTTGTCGGTGTTACATTTTCCGATTTTTAAGGCAAGTGTAAAATCTGCATTTTCTCGTTATAAATCAAATATTTTGTAAGTTTCATTCTTATTATGCATTATTATTATTAAATTTTATGTAATTTAATTTTTTCATAAATATTTGAATTATATATAAAATTACTATTTCAAAAATAGCTAAATAAATAAGGAGGCGGGAATAGTTTTAAAACCGTACATTACATTGATGGCACCGAAATGGGATACATTTTAAAAATTACATTACCTTGTTGTTTTATAGAAACTAAGTACATAATTTCAAAATAAATTATGCTAATTGCGTATGATTAAAAAATATATATATATATTTAGTTGAACGTGTATTATTTTGAAATGAGTTGCTGTGTATAAGAGTTAATTTGGAATTTTTAATTTTTGAATCTGAAAATTATACCGGGTCAAGGCATACTTAATTTATCAAAATGCATTCAAGTTACAAGAAAAAACACTAGATTAAAAATATTTACTAACTACAATTGATATATAGCTTGATATTGATATTCATTCAGAGCCACTAGCAAAACCGACAAATGCGGTTTGTGTTTTAAACGTTTCATACAATATAGTTAAATTACCTAAGAACACCGTAATCTTCACGTGCGTAGATTACGAAAATAATAACCCGTTCAAAATGAACCATTCAGAATTTTTGCAAATTGAAAAAATGTACTAAGTAGCGCAAACTCCTAGATATATTCCAATTAGTTTTGCAGCGATTACGCTATCAATTCCTGTGAATTATATCATATATGAGAGCCTGAAGTTCGTAGATAATTAAAATGTATCTTTTTTGCAAAACAACAGTCATCTTTAAAGGAAAATTAACAGAATAAACCCCACCATTTTATTCTAACAAATATGCTCACGTATACCACTAATAACGCATTTAAACAATACCCAAAATACATAAAACTTAGCTTTTTATTGTTTCTAAAGTAATTCTTCTTCTTCCTTCTTACTCCTTGTATTATTAAAAATTTTAATGTTCGTTTGGCACATTTTAAGATTTCAATGCCATTTTAATTTTTTTAATTTACATATTTGGGCCACTTGCCAGGATATATATATATATATATATATATATATATATATATATATATATATATAAACACGAACTGAATGCTTTGACTATGAGGCAAAGACTGAAGAAGTAAAGTTTAACATTTTTATCTCACACTTGGATACACTGTTCAATTTCGTTCACACCCTGCTCTTCAAATCTTAAGTACACACATAAATTAAGGAAACCAAACGTGCCTAAAACCATAACATTACGAAACCCTTCATCAGAGACGTGTCCACCCACTCAACGTTCCTATTTTGTACACTAAAATTCTAATAATTCCGTCAAGTTAAATTACCAAACATTATTTTAACATTTTCATTTTCAAACGTTTGAAACTTGAGAACTTCAACATGTTCTCGATAAATCAGATACTAGCACGAAGGACCAGATCCCACTTCTGATATGTTAAAACGAAGATTTTTTTTTTTGTAATATAAATTAATATAAAGCAAAGCGATTGAGTTTAACAGCGTTTATTGCCGGATCTACACTATTACATATATTTGCAATATTAATTCAATTAGGGGCAAAGATCTTGGCGAGTGGGCTCCCTAATCGTGGCACACGTCTCCGGGTCTACACGTCGTCCCGTTCACCTGAATACAAAAATACACCATGTTACTCTGTGTTGCCACAAAACAGGTCACTTGGAATCTCTCACAGAATTCCACATACCAACGGGCAACATAGGGATTTAGGAATATAATACAATTCGATTCAATCGAATAACTGGTCAATAGACCAAAAACACAAATGCCTGCTCAGGCCCAAAAATCACATATGCCTGCTCAGGCCCAAAAATACATTTCTACATTGATCGATCTGACCTGCCCAGGCCCAAGCCGGATAACAATCCGACTATCTACAACCACATTGGCCGACACTCCGGTCGACCTGACCTGCCCAGGCCCAAGCCGGATAACAATCCGACTGTCTACAGCTACATTGGCCGCCACAACGGTCGACCTGACCTGCCCAGGCCCAAGCCGGATAACAATCCGACTGTCTACAACTACATTGATCGACACCCAGTCGATCTGACCTACATCAGGCCCAAACCAGATAAACAATCTGGCTGTCTACTAGGAATTGACGGAAAAGTACACAGACTGAATGCATCGACAGCAATGTACAATCCCAAACGACCCGTGTACCAGGAGTTAGGTCCTAACGGAGAAATGCGCAGACTGAATGCATCGACAGCAATGTACAATCCCAAACGACCTGTGATTTCAGAAAGGATAAGCTGACATCGATAACAATGTATAATCGACAACTTATTTATAATTTCTGGAATGTTAAGGAAACACGCACAGAATAACAATGATTTACTCACATTTATCACGTCTGCTATTAATCCAATTATTTCGGCAACAATCACTCACAATTCACGGCAACACAGTAATATTATTAACACTGCTTATCACTTCGGCACTCAACACAAACTAATATAATTTTTTACCAGCATCCACAAAGGGGCACTGCGTGATGCATGCGTTTCGTATACCTAAGTTAGGGTCATAAACATCTCTCAAGTGTTTACTCGCTTGACACTTTAAAACATAAACCATATGTTCGTACGTGCCTAGTTCAACATAGCTATCGAAACATTCATTTAAACTATGTCTCAAAATAAAATTCGTAACAGTCGGCCAATCCTGACCTTATCCTCGTCCTCGAGGATGCTAATTACACTCAGAGTTTAATTTAAAAGGAAGAATCGCTATCACTATCAGACAGCGGTAACTCTCCATCACTTATCTCACTCGTACTAGATATGTCGGAGTAATCAGAAAGTCCACCTGGTGGCACCCATGGTTTCATTCGATCCACAGCAATCACGTTTCTGTATTTAGTCTTGACATTACGTTTAGATCCCGGTAAGTCAGTCAACACATATCGATCGTTAGGTAACACTTTCACAATTTGCATGGGTCCAGCGTATGCAGGCAAAAGTTTCCGACTGGAACCATCATGCATTTTCTGTTTTTCAATAACCACTAGATCATTGACTGCATAATTTCGTGGTGTTATCCGTGTTTTATCATACCGCTCTTTCATTCTCAGCTGATCAGCATTTATCTGGGTTGCAATCTTTTCACGTTCTTCGGCAACATTACTTGTGGTCGCGGCAGGTTGATTTGTTTCTGTTGAAATCACACCATCAGCTGACGCTCGTGGTTTATATCCATACAAAAGTTCACTAGGCGTCTTACGGGTAGAACTATTGTACGTATTGTTTATCGCAAATTGAACATCACCCACTTTATTATCCCAATTAGCACTATCACTCGAAGTTTTCAAAGCTGAAAGGATTGTTCTATTATATCTTTCCACTTGACCATTTGCTCTCGGTGTCGCTACCGCATTTAATATATGCTTAATTCCACGCTGTTGACAAAACGAATCAAAAGATTTTGAAGTAAATGCTGTACCTCGATCGCTAATCAACCGCGTAGGAATACCGTAAGTAACAATAACAGTTTTTAAAAAGTTCAACACATGTTTGGTTTTAATAGATTTCACCGCACTCATTAAAAATTTTGTGAATGATTCAACAAGAACAATCAAATAAATATTTTTTCGCGTCGTCTTTGGAAATGGTTCCATGTGATCTATATGTACCGTGTGAAAGGGCACCGATACTTTCTCGATTGGATGCAATTGTCCTGGTTTCTTACCGGCTGGTTTCTTCATGTAAATACAGGGTATGCAACAAGCTATATATTTTTCTATGAATTTCCGCATTCTTGGGAACCAGTAACACTCGGTTAATTTCTTCAATGTCTTTTCCGTAGCAAAATGACCCATTTCATCGTGGGCGGTCCTAACCACTTGAGACCTCATGCCCTTTGGTACTACCCATAGTATTCCCTTCGCAGTGATCCGATACACTCGTCCTTCTCTTTGCAATTCACTGACTTGCACATCGTCAACTATGAGATGTTACCTTTGCGACTGCACTTCCAAACAATTCAACAATATTGATGACATCCTACGAAAACCCATAAAAGAACAGCATTTGCAATTTGGGATTTTCAGTTTGCATGCTTGGATTCGCTTTTTTGAGTGCCTTCTGCACATTTCATACAAGCTGAATGTGAAGAAGTGGCAAAGTCGCGGGGATGACAAAGAAAAGGTCGAAAATCGCAAAAAAAAACATTCAAAAAGGATTCCGTCTTAAGTTGGGGCTCTTGATAGATATGCCGAAACAGGGGTATGGCAGTACGAATGACGGGAACACCGCGCGCCGTTTTTTCGAAAACGCGGAAATTTCTGCATCTATTACTGGGATCGATCTTTCATTGATTACAAGATTTCACGTGATCTTACAAGTTCTCTCTTGCGGCTTTGACATTGATGTTCCCATGTACGAGGCATAATGTATCAAAACAGCTCGTCTGTATGTACAGCTGTATCCCTGGTTTTGTATGTCAACTACGGTGCACAAGATTTTTCTGCACAGCAGCTAGATTCTTGAATCTTCGATTCTACCAATTGGACAAATGTCTGAAGAAAATCAAGAATCTTGCAATAAATTCATAAAACAATATTGGCAGGATTTCGCGCGAAAATGTAGCCGCATTAAAAATATGGAGGACGTCTTCCAGAGGCTTTTGGTAGCCTCGGATCCCGTTATTTCGAGCCTCCGAAAATTGCCGTTGAAAAAGCTCAAAGCGTTAGACGCTGAAGCTGTAGGTATATTGAAAGCGCCGAGCTGTGAAGCGCTAAGCAGCGACGACGATTCTGCGCACCCGTCAGACGACGAATACTAATGTAAAGTAGCATAAGATATATATACGAGATTTTATACAAATATGACCATTTTGTAAATGTTTTCCACTATATTGGATCCGCCATTTTGTTTTTATAAATTTTCGTGTGAAGATTCTTCATAAGCGACATCAAAATACCTTATATACGAAGTTTCATGAACATATGATTATTTTTTTAAATTTTGGTCCGCCATATTGGATCCGCCATTTTGTTTTTTTAAATTTTAATTACAGATTTTTAATAAGCGACATCAAAATGCCTTATATACGAAGTTTCATGAACATATGACCATTTTTTCACATTTTGGTCTGCCATATTGGATCAGCCATTTTGTTTTTTAAATTTTAAGTACAGATTTTTAATGAGCGACATCGAAATACCTTATATACAAAGTTTCATGAACATATGACCATTTTTTTAAATTTTGGTCCGCCATATTGGATCCGCCATTTTGTTTTTTGAAATTTTGAGAATATATTTTTAATAAGTGACCTCAAAATACCCTTCATACGAAATTTCACGCAATTTGAGTGACGTCTTGAGGTTTTGGCCACCTTTTCGGCATTTGGAACCACTGTGGGTCGGTGGGTTGGTAGCTAGATCGACTGGTCGGATTGATGGGTAGATCGATCAACTGGTCGGATTGGTTGGCAGTTGGTTTTGATCGGTTCGTCACTACTCGTACGTAATCCACGGAACTCACAAAACCCACAAACTCTCACCCCGAATCTCGATCGCGATTAAAATGTTCGTAAACTCGTTAGTGACTTAATATTCGTCAATCTTTAGCTTGAAAGAATTTACTAGAATATTAAACTATCAACTCAAAGTACGTTTGTAATTTTAAACAGACTATTGCCGTAGTAATAATTAAAATACAAAGTTCAAAGAATTTAGTGCCGTAACTTTTACAGTCGATTAAAATACAGAACAAACAGACTCAGTAATGACTTTAAACTGTTTTATCGGATTTTAATATAAAAGATTCTAAGTTTTATTATTTCTCACGAAATTTAAAAACGTTCGAACGATTTGACAGAGAAAATCTGACTATCTTCCTATATCTAACAGTGAGTTCCTCATCAGCTCCGAATTGTTGTTCCCGCCCCCAAAAGTCACCCCCTCAACGAATATTCTTTTCTATAACACAGAAACCCAAATTTAAATCCAAAACTATGTGCAATTATACTTCCTTATTCGTTCGAATATTAATAGGCCTGCCCCATCAGTACGGTCCTGGTTACTGGTTGGATGGCTCAGCGTCTTCGGGGTTGAGGCACTTGCGAAATCCATTGGTAAGAGAGAGAGAGAGAGAGAACACTATCCCTACCCCCACACACCAACGCATCCGTGCGTCTCACTTGACACTGTTACACATTTCTTCCTTCAATGTTTAAATAATTCTACGAAATTGTTTAAACAGCCCGATATAAATAAATGGTCATTATTGCTGTACTCAAAATTCCATCATATTCAAGATGTGGAGAAGTCACGGCAATATTTCGTTTTAATTAAAAGATGGTTTTGTAAGAAGTGTAACAAATCGTTTGGTTTAAATAATTATACCAAATTCTTTGTGTCTTTCCCGATTCTGTGTAATTTAATCTTTATTACGACCAAAATTATCCTCTGGTCGCGTTTGATCAAAGAACTTGTTAGTTCTTGCGAACTGACAATACGTTTTGAATTTATGGTAAAAAGGCGTTTACTTAATGCAGTCGAGGCAAGTAACGATGGTTTTAAGTTACAGTTATTTATTGTATTATTTAACGCTAATATTCAAAAAAACGCTGTCACTAACATTTTTCAACATCTGGTTAGTTTCAAGAAAAAGCCTAAGTTGACCGCCCGAGGGTCAAATATCCCTTAAATATTTGTTATATAATTTATGGTACTTGAATTAAATAGAGACATGGGGTTTGAGTATTACCAGATGATTTTAAGGGTTGCACGTGTTCGAGTAATAATCCTTATTTTTTTTTTTTTTTAGTTTGTGTGACCAATTTTTGTAACAACGTTAAAAACACTTGACTTTCGAAAGTACAGTCTGCGTAAAAATTCTCTATATTATTTAAAAATATATTATTATTTATTTTTATAACCGCGATAAATATTATTATTATGCGACGCGTTTCAATATATAGATACACACACACACATATATATATATATATATATATATATATATATATATATATATATATATATATATATATATATATATATATATATATATATATATATATATATATGTCGCAGCGCGTAAGAATTTGAAACGTCAGGCGTCCGATATCAATGATTATTTATTTTGCTTAATCGGCGTTTGGGTGAAATCAGGAGGGGCTAGGCTGACTATGATATGAAAAACAGGCAGAGATCAAGCAGGTCAAGCATCCCGAGATCACCTACGTTTCAATTGTTCTTAATCATCGTCATTTTGTATTAATTATTAGTGTTCATTATTTTATTATTTGTTAACTTTATTATACTGTTTTGTGAACGATAAATAAACAGAGAATTGTGTTTGACTATTTGTGTGATTGTTGATAATAAAACAATGAGTGACGACGAAGGAGTTCGCCAAACGACATATATATATATATATATATATATATATATATATATATATATATATATATATATATATATATATATATATATATATATATATATATATATATATATATATATATATATATATATATATATATATATATATATATATATATATATATATATATATATATATATATATATATATATATATATATATATATATATATATATATATATATATATATATATATATATATATATATATATATATATATATATATATATATATATATATATATATATATATATATATATATATATATATATATATATATATATATATATATATATATATATATATATATATATATATATATATATATATATATATATATATATATATATATATATATATATATATATAAGAGGGCTTTTCTAACGTAGTTATAGATCGGTTATAAAATACAATATAAACAGTTTTAGAAGAACAATACTAAAGTCTAATTAAAGTCATTACGATTAGTATGACCGGTTGACCTGATGCTAAGACATCCTACGATCACATCGATGGTTATAACGGCGCCTAAGGCTTGGGCGTCGCCTTGGTATCCTTCACACCTGTATTATAAAAATACAACATGTCATACCGATACCACAAGACATTATACAAAGGATTAGGTAGGTTAAGGAATATGGAGACAGTGCCTTAAGCCCTGTACATACTTGTTCACGACAAGCTTATCTACCAACTGGTCCAACCCTGGACCTCTGCCAGGTCCACCCTGAAGGTAGTCTTCCCTTATGGGCATCCCCTAACAGATCCAATCCTGGAGCTACCAGGCACACCCTGTTAGGTGGGCAACCGCCAACTGGTCCAACCCTGGTCTATAGCCAGATCCACCCTGAATAGGTGGGCAACCGCCAACCGGTCCAACCCTGGTCTATAGCCAGATACACCCTGAAGGCAGGCTTCCATTACGGGCATTCCCTAATGGGCATCTCCTAGTGGGTCCAATCCTGGCGCTACCAGGCACACCTCACTAGGTAGGCAACCCCAAGTAGGTCCAACCCTAGACCTCTGCCAGATCCACCCTACTTGGACGAATTTCCCTCAGGTCCAACCCTGGTCGAAGCCAGATCCACCCTGAGGAAGAAGTAAACTAGCTTATCTACCAACTGGTCCAACCCTGGTCCTCTGCCAGGTCCACCCTGAAGGTAGATGTACTAAAATACAGGTCCTGCAATCGAAATGCAATCATATCCTGTATTGAATTACCTGCTATCAGATCTAATCTTGGAACAAGCCAAGCACGCCCTGATTAGCGGATATAACATAGAGGATAAGGAAATAGGAATATACCTGAATGACAGTGAGAATACTCACTCAACAATTAGCAATCCGCCATCAACATACAGCATTGGTTTGACCAACAGCATCGCTCGTCCCTTGAACCGCGTCACCCCTCATATGCACTCACACATGCACAATTCACCCACTCACAACCATAGTGCACAGTCTCACGCATCAACGGTGACTGATCTACTTAAGAAAGATATAGTTCAACGTCTGCTTACAGTGAAATTTTAAGAATACAGGACCGTAATAAATTAATGCCTTACATATATATATATATATATATATATATATATATATATATATATATATATATATATATATATATATATATATATATATATATATATGTCTGTCGTACAGGTTCAATCTATCTTTTATGTCATGCTGTGCTTCGCTAACGATGAGAAATCGAACCTGCCTCTGTACAATGTCGATATGTTTTGGTGTATATTTCTGCGAAAGAAACACCACCGTAGATGTGTAGTATGTGTTTATATGGGCGTCCATATAATTTGCTATTTCAGCGTATGTACACAAGTGTTTTGTTGTATACTCTTCAGTATCTAGTTATATACATTAGAGCAATCGCCGTTAGAATTTTACTATAACATCGCCACTAACACTTTTAATGTTAGTAGTCCGTTATTTAAGTAGTAATGCTAGATTATTACAGTTAATAGAGATCTACTCGGATATAATTGCTTTCGCACAGAACAAGTGGCATAAAGGAATTATCTAATAGGAATGGTTTTCAACAGCTAACTAGAGGTAATCATTTGCTTCGTTTTCTTTATCTTTTTACACGCTTTAGTATTAAAACCTATCCCACTTTGAAGTGAAAACATAATGGAAAATTAGCTGCAAAATTATTTCAAAAATATTCATTTTATTTTGAATTATGTTTCCACATCCAATTGCTACAGATTTTCATATTAAATTATTTAATTTCCATGCATCTATTTTCTGTTTTGGCAACTGCTTATTGCATTGCAATACTTTGCAATAAAATACGACAGCAAATTATAATAAATTTATAACAGATAAATATATAATACAATAAATAAAATTTGCAATAATATATCAGAAAATAGATATCATCCCAATAGTATACTGTTTTGCATTATCTAGACGACAAACTTTGCTTTCCGACTTGCACTACTGTTTGTAAATTACTACTGACTAAATTACCACTAACTATAGCCAAACTTCTTCATCCATTTAGTACAAGCATGATTTAGTCAACCTTCATTTAGCAGTTTTTTAACGTAAGTATCCCTTTATATTATCACTTCTTCGGCGAACAGTATTTTTTCTCAAACAATTACTCATTACGTCAATTTTATTACACCACAAATTCATCTCAGGTATTTTATATCTAACCGCAAATGAAGTAATCAGTTAGAAATGGGAAATTTTTAGACTTTAATAGCTTGTAGTGAACAAAAATATTCCAATTTTTTTATTTTATCCTGTAGTTGCAACACAGCTTGTAAACATTATGATTAATCGGAGAGTTAGTGCAATTTAGGAATGAAGACATGCTTCATATTAGCGTTTAAATTATCTTAAAATTACTGCACCATTATTTTTTATAGTAATAACTTATTGCCATTATATAGTTTTAAAAATCTGAAGTGTTCACTTGTAGGGCAGTATCATTTTCCGACTTGAAATTAACACAAAAAAAATCATTTAATGACTCCCTATCTTCCAAATTCATTCTACTTATATGTATGTTAGTGGCTTGACAAAGAAAATCTCGGTTTTTGAGATGTATGATGTGATTGGCTTTGATATAAGTTCGTAATTATGATAAAGAATGAGTTACACGAAAATAATCTTGTAAAGAATTGAAATAAATGAGCGTGTATGGAGATTTTAATGAATCTAAATGAAGCAAAAGATTGTCTGCAAGAATAAGGTTGAATGGTAAAACAGTTTTTGCCACTATATTTGATAGGCATAGACATGAATCTACGTTTGTATGTTAGTAACCTACTATTTTGTAATCATGACTTTCAACAAGATGTCGAACATGTCAAATATTAAATAGATTTGGTATACATAAAATGTACAAATGAAAAGTGCAATGATTTACATCAAGCCCATTCTACACCAATTAGAACCCGTAAAAATAATTAAAAGTATTAGCCAATTAACTCTTGTTATAATTATATATTCGTATTACTTAGTGCGGAGAATCTAAATTAATATTTATTCGGCAGTTAGATTATATCTCGAATACTTGTTTTGAGAAGTTGTACAGTTAATGGTTGTGTTATCACATACGTAATATAAGTAATTTCAAAGTTTCTATTCTGATTATGTTTGCAAACTTGCTGGCACTGACTCAGTTATTGATAACACTTTGGTATATAGTGTAATGCCTTCAAAATTTTAACTTTTAAATTCAACTGTTTTATATTCTTTGCTGATTTAGTATTTAGTTACTCTTTCATTCCATAAATACGCATGTTTCGTGTTTCATTTGGTATACGAAAATGTATAAATTGTAATAAGATTCTCTTTCCAATGAGAGTCGAATCCCTGCGAACTCGAAAACTCTGAGTGGTAATTTTTTTTGCACGTGTAATATTTTATAACCACGTATGCACCTACCTTGTTCATCTTTAAGAATATATGAAATCAGTCTGTACAAAACCTTCCAATTGCAAGGACATCTTAAATACTACTTACAATAAATTATTATTATACTTCAAACACGTTTTGATAAGTACCCGAAATATATATTCCTGTGTTCTTCAACCATTATTTAGGCACAACAATAGTAATGATTGGCTCAACATTTCAACGAGATATAGCTACAGAATCTGCAAATTATATGTGATGTATCTACTCAATTACAGCGATGATATATTGGAATATTAAGTAATTAAATCTGAAGTTTTTTATAATTTGCATATAAATTTAGAAGCCTGTAAGATTACCATTTTTTTACCATTCTTCAACAACTATTAATCACACAAACGCGATTCAACTGCTATAAAACGATGTCTGCTTTCGGTTTTTGCTTAGCTATGAGTTATAAAGTTATAATTACACTGCACTGAAAATCAGTGATTTGTTGCCTTTGTTAAGAACCACTAAATGCTGATCTTTCTAAATATTATGTTACAACTAATTATAATATTATGTCAGTGTGATTGAACCGTTGTACGATCTTAATGTAACAACCGAATATCTTGTGTAAACTTCATGTTATGTTTTAAATAAATAGTTACCTAATTGAACGACCCACATTATTCCTTATATACCAGTCATTAGAATATATGTCAGTAATTTCTATTAACTTTTGGCTTTAATACCATGTTAGGATTCATGATCTAACCAATGTTCGCTTTAGGTAATGATTACACGGTATCAATATCAGAACAACTCTTGAGAGCCAGTGTCTATTGGTCAGTGCAAGTGTACAGACGCTTGTGTTCTTCATCCAATAGTAGATAATAAAAGTCTGTTATAATTTATTTTGCTGTATGTCATTTATTGCAACCTTCAACACTCCTAACTTCTATTTACATATATAATATTTGTAACCTTAATTGATAAATAATTGAAATCCCCAATGAAAGTTAGTGCTTGTGTAATTAGCTAACTTCTTTAGGTCTCATTAAATTTCCTAAATAAATATTTGTTATTTCCTGAACATAATAAAAATTAAGGAAGAAAGTTATCTACGTGGAAATTTATATAGCAGTCGCTACGCATCGTTAGTGTTTGAGTGAACTCGAAAAGAACCGAAATTAATTGGATTCTGAACTCATCTCGTTTTTATTTTCTTACACGAAGCAATAAGTAAATATTGTTATCATTGTTGGTGCGGGTGAGTTCTACAGCCACACAAACATGCATACCTACACATGCATTCTAAAAATAGACTGGATTCAGGGAAGGTCGAAAGGTATATTTCCGTTAAAATCTGGTTGATCGAAAATTTTCATGATTACAATACTTATACTGCGCAAAAGAAATTATTTTAATAGCATCTCTATTGTAATTGTTACGCTCTTGAGGAAATTTTTCATCCAAAATAAGTTCAAAATATTAATTTATTCATTTATTTGAAGTACAACTATTAATGCAGTCGTTTTGTTTGTATTGTAGGAGTGAAGTAAAATAAGATGAATAAATCTGCGCTTCCATTTAAAAATTCTTTTAGAAATAGGCTTTTTATGAATCCTATACAAATCTCAAGTTAATACTTACTTTTTTATTCAAAGTAGTATATTGGGATAACATCAAATGCTTCAGTTATTTAACTTGTAAATTTATGCAGCCTGAATATTATCTGGTTTATTTTTTGCATCAAGTAGCTGTTGATGGCTCTGAATATCTATAATATGATTGATTGATTAAAATACGGTTCATAGCGCTCACATCGCTCCGTTTGATGTTAAATAGATAAATAATTCTTGAACATTGTAAACCGGTACTTTATGAAACTCCATATTAATACGAATAAAAATCGCTTTTAAATTTATCAGAATCTATTTATAATTAGTACTTAATTTGAATAGCATGTTCTTCAATAAATACATTACTTTATTTATTTTTTACTCTTGCGCATCAATAGGTGTAGGTAGTTTAATCTATGCAGTGTCGCCATTAACCTTATACACCTTTCGCTTCATTCCAAATCATCAAATTCTTCATCCACTCTCTTGTATTCCACTGGCTTACAACATTTTTTAACGCTACACTTTCAATAATATTTTTCCGAAAATGGCCTCGTATTTTCACAGCATTCATCTCACTTCCGTTTTTCTTACATTCGATTATCTCTCAATATCGCCATATCATCTCATTTTTCTCTCACCTATTCTACATTCGACATTTTTTACATAATTCACAGCTCATATGCCGACATATTCCGCTTTATATCTCTCCTAGATACACAAATGTATGGCATTAATTTATTACGGTCCGGAGGTCTAAAATTTTCACTGTAAGCCGACGTTGAACTATATCTTTCTTATGTGGAACAGTCACCGCTGATGCGTGAGACTGTGTACTACGGTTGTCAGTGGATGTGTGAGTGCATACGAGGTGTGGACGCGAGCCAGCATTTCTGTTGGTCAAACCAATGCTGTATATTCTCACTGTCATTTCAGGTTCCTTCGTATTTCCTTATCCTCAATGTTATATCCGTTAATCAGGGCGTGCTTGGCTTCTTCCAAGATTAATTCTGATTGAAGGTAATTCAATACAGGATATGATTGTATTTCAACTGCAGGACCTGTATTTCAGTACTTGCACCGTGGGTGTTTCTCTTCTAGAGGTGTTTCTCTATCATGGGTGAATCTGGCTTTGACCAGGGTTGGATCTGAAGAGATGCCCATAATGTAAGCCTGCCAACATGAGTGGACCCCGTATAGCTCTAGGGTTGGACCTGTTGGTATTTGCCTATCTAACAAGGAGTGCATGGTAGCTCCAAGATTGGACTTGTTAGAAGATGCCGCATAGATGCCTGTCATCATGGGTGAATCTGGAAGAGGGCCAGGGTTGGACTTGATGGTGGATGCGCTTGTCGTGGACAAATATGAACAGGATTTTAAGGCACTTTCTCCTTATTCTGTAACCTACCAAATCATTTGTGTAATGTCTTGTATCGATATGACATGTGGTATTTTGTATAATGCTTGTGTGAAGGACGCAAGGGCAAGGGTCCAAACCGCAGACGCTGTCATCGAAGTGGTGCTAAGATGTCTTAGCATCAGGTCAACCGGTCATTTATACAAATTGATCGTAATAACTTTAATTAGACTTTAGAATTGTCCTTCTCAAACTGTTTATATTGTATTTTATAACCGATCTATAACTACGTTAGAAAAAGCGCTCTTATTCAAATATCAATATTTAGGCTAGAAGTGCATATTACAACAACATTTTCGAAATAATCCGCAATGGTAAAAGACGAAAGATGATTCAAATTTTGCTCAACTTTTTTTGAAAAATATATATTTTTTTAAATGTACTGGTTACAAGAAAATTGCGATTGAAATACGTAAATATATGAACGTTGGTATAAGGAATTATATTTAATAAATCATCTGTGCATTAATTAACAGAAAAACCAAATAGACTCAATAATTTTTTAATTACTTTCCTATATAACTAAAATGTAGCTACAACGTATAAAAATTTCCAATACAAAACACACAAATCTACATAATATTGTTATATTATAATTTAGGACTTTTACCAAGTAAACAGTTTTGTATTAGCTTTTACAACTCTACATTGTTTGTCAATTAGTGTTTAGCTGGAAAATTGTTACAGCAACATTTTTTCAAGTCTACATGATTAATCAAGGAAGGAACGGTGTCAGCCGAACATACTGCCGCCGAACCGCCAAAATCCGACGAACACCTCAGCCGACTAAAAGCACTTAAGGATGCGCATGAGCTTGCACGCATCAACATAGCCCATGCTGCCACCAAGCAAGGGCGTTACTATAACTTGAGGCACCGGGACCTCACGTTCAATAAAGGCGACCAAGTAATGCGGCGCGAACACCCCCTTTCATCGGCCAGCAAGGGTGTTGCCGCCAAACTCTGTCCCAAATATTCCGGGCCGTGGACCATCCACAAACGCGTATCCTACCAAACCTATAATCTCCGCAACGAGAAAGGCAATATCCTGAACAACATACACATTAAAGACTTAAAACCGGCATTTTCAGACAAAACCCACGATGGAGTTACTGTTATCCATTCTATCCATGTTTCTTAGAATAAATATTAAATGTCAAACTTCAAATTATTTAAGTCTATTTTGTTAAACAATTGACAGGCGCAGATGATACGATTTATGTAAAAATATATATAATAAGCAGAAATTTATTTTGAAACCGGTACTTTCTTTGGAAAAATGATTCAAACAAAAGTTGTGCTAAATATAAATATCATTAATTTTTGTTTTCAAAAAGCCACTACCAGCCACCCCACCCCACCGCAGACCTCGGCTGACACCGTTCCCTCCACCAAACCTGGAGGACTACTTGCGGCTGGACGCATCCCCCATCACGTCCCCACTGCCCCCACTACGTGGCATGACCCCGCTACCACCCCGGATACCCCTAGCGAAACCGCTACCCCCGTCGATTATGCAGCCACCAATACTACAGTTGACCAACCTACCAACCACGAGCCCCCAGCCCGCAACCCGCCGAAAGCGGGTACTGATGCCAATCCGTCCGGGTGGTGGATTAAAATACGTGACTGTCATGGACCCGAACGCACCCCGAACAGCCAGGAAGCGGCGGAAGAAGCGGAAGACGGACAACACCAAGGTGTCCCCGTCATGCCACGTCCCTTAGTTAAATGGCATACTTAAGTTTTATCATAATTTAAGGTTTAATTGTATTTGTAAATATGTACTTAATTATATGTTGGGGGATAACACAAAAGCTTTTTTTTCAGTAAAGTAAGGGAGGGATGTGACAAAGTTATGGCTTATATTTACACAAGCATTGTGGCTGCGGGGCTAGAGTGCTTGGCTACGGTGCGAAAGGTACGCTTTATGCCGCCCTCAACCCTTACGATAACTCCCTCTAGAAGCTAACAAAAACACTTAAAAAAGCGTACACCACAATACCAACACTCACACATAACAATAACATAGCCATCACAGACGAGCAAAAATCGGAAATGATAGCTAATACATTTGAACAAATACACGTAACACACACCCCAAATACACCCACACAAGATAAAATCACACAAGACACACTACAATACTTAAACACCCCGCACCACACCGACGCTAAAACGCTTGCCAGACTCCTTACCACCCCATCCGAAGTAACCAAACTAATCAGAACCCTAACCAACCGAAAAACTCCTGGCCCAGACCTAATAGAAAACCTTATCCTTAAAAACCTGTCAAGGAAATCCATTATCCAACTCCATTACATAATTAACGCCATCATAAAACTGCACCACTTCCCAGCTGCCTGGAAAACTGCTACAGTCCATCCAATCCCAAAACCGAACAAAGATCCCCACATACCCACGAGCTACCGCCCCATCAGCCTCTTAAATACCCTCTCAAAGCTCACCGAAAAAATCATCCTTTCCCGAGTCGATGATATCGACACAGGACTACATCTCACACCTGACCACCAGTTTGGCTTTCGACCCAGACATTGCACGGTGCACCAGGTGTGCAGAATAGCAACCGATATCGCGACTCAATTCAACAAACATAAAGTCACGGTCTGGCCCTACTGGACATAGAAAAAGCCTTCGATACGGTCTGGACAGTAGGACTCATGGCCAAACTCATATCCTTCCAATTCCCTCCTACATTAACCAAACTAATTTTCTCTTACCTCTCAAATCGATCCTTCTCTACCAAAGTCAATTCCACACAATCAACCCCTAAACCCGTTGTAGCAGGAATTCCCCAAGGCAGCGTCCTTGGTCCCAAACTCTTTAACCTATACATCAGTGACATCCCCACCTTCCCGAACACACGCATAGCACAATACGCAGACGACACCGCTATATACACTCACTCTTTTAACGCACAAATAGCCACTAAACAAACACAAATACACATAAACATCTTAGAACAATACTGGCAAAAGTGGAAAATTAACATAAACACAGCCAAAACCGAAACCATAGTCTTCACACGTAAATTCACAAACAAAACAATTCACACACCACTAAAAATACACTCTCAAAAAATCACACCCATGAACAGAGTCAAATACTTAGGAATACATCTACACAGAACGCTAAAACACGGCCAACACATCAAGCATGCATTAATGAAAGCCTACGCCGTCCTGTCCAAACTTTATCCTCTACCACAGATTAAATATATACAGATAGACAATGTAAATGGGACTACGCGTAGCGCGTCGTTATAGTTCTTTTTTGTACCAAGAGATGGTGTTAGGAGTGCTATCATGAAGTTTTGAATATACGTACAGTCACAGCCATAAACTTTGTTGTAGCAAATACAATCTTGAAAAAGCCGAACGCTTGTCTGAATCAATGAGAGGCGTGGAGTGTACGAAAGTCAGACGCTTAGTTTTTGCAATGTCTCCACATTGCGTTTTAGAAATAATGTTGTTATTTTCGTACGAACGAAATATTAAGAAAAAAAATTATGTATATATATATATATATATATATATATATATATATATATATATATATATAAAAATAAATAAATATATATATATAAATAAATATATATATATATATATATATATATATATATATATATATATATATATATATATATATATATATTTCTTCTAGTAATTCTAGACTTTAGAAGTGCCCAGCAATTTTCTATGGGGTTCAAATCAGGGCTGTTCCCAGGCCAATCGAGCGTTTTCAAACAAAGTTCTGAGAGTAAATGTTTAACCTTTAAACAAATATTATACTTATCGTAATTTTTATTTTTTCATTATATAGCTCGATAATGACCTTATCAAAAAAAAATATAACGTACTTTCTTAGCTCGATGACACGGTGCAGAATCATCTTGAAAAATAGGGTCGATTATTACGGGAAATAGCATTTCTATAGACGGAACAAGGAAGTTTTGAATGACTTTTATATAATTTTCTGCATTCATAGAACCGACACAAAAAGTCATTTCTCCAGTTCCATAATAGGAAATATCATAAAACTGACGGGAAATTTATGTCGCGAAACAATACAGTCAGCCTTAAATTCTTCTCCTATCCTTCGACGAATGTAGTGCAATCCATCTGATTGATTTAGATTGCATTTTGATTCGTCAGTGAAGATGACTCTTTTCCAATCCTCTAGAGTCCAGTTGCGGTGATCTTTTGCGAATTTTAGCCTGGCAGATCTCATTTTAGGCGTTAGTGGTGGCTTTTTCCGCGGTCTTCTAGCCATTAATCCGCTTTCTTGTAGCCTTCTTCTTACAGTTCTGGCACTTAAATTCTTGCCAGTGACCTCAGACAACTCACATTTTAATTCCTGTGAGGTTTTTTTCCTATCTTTTAAGCAAAATTTTTTTAAAAGACGATCTTCTCGTACAGTTGTTCGTTTATTCATCATTCCTGTACCTAATTTTCTATTCGTGGTGCCAGAAATTCGTATTTTTTTCAGTAATTTCCCAACTGCGACGTGGCTACACCCTATTCTTAAAGAAATTTGTCTCGTGGATAATCCCTCTGCATTTAAAGCTTGAATGACACACTTTTGATTAACAGTTAACTGGCGCGCCATTTTTACTGCACAAGCAACAAATGTAAACTAAACACGTTAAGACCTGATAAATAACTAAAGAAATGTTGCATTATTATGTATATTATGTTGCACTTTAGAAAAATAAGTACAACTATTGCTGAAATTTAAATACAAAGCGATAATTATACTATCTTCAAGAAATTTTAAGGTGGTAACCTTTATCTGGCCACTACGGTATATATATATATATATATATATATATATATATATATATATAAATATATATATATATATATATATATATATATATATATATATATATATATATATATTTAAATATATATAATAAATAAAATACTTGGTAATTTCCACGAATAATTATTTTATTTAACAATCGACGCGTTTCGACTCTACAGTTACAAAGGTTCTTTACAACAATGTCGACAAAATCTATCACTTATAAACTAAAATTTTATGTTACATCTAGCTGTTCGTTGACTATATATTTTTTGGGAATTAACGGCTTTTCTGATTTCTATGTTCTCAAGTAAATTAAGTCTGTATCCTTTCGGTTCAATATGGAGTATCCTGTAATCTTTTAAACCTAGTTTTAATATTTCTGCCGCTTTGACCTATATATTTCATGTAGCATTTGTTTCTAGTATAAAAAATTTATTAATAAAATATTTTAAGTACTTTTTACTTTCTTATACGCAGTATAAGTAAGTATTGTAATCATGAAAAATTTCGAACTCGAGATTTTAACGGAAATATACGTTTTGACCTTCCCTGAATCGATTCCGACTCTTTTTGGAATGACGTCCGTCTGTGTGTGTGTGTGAGTGTGTTTTTGTGTGTGTGTGTGTGTATGTGAGCGCTCTACAGCCCAAACGGCTAAAGGGAAAATTATGAAATTTTAAACTTAAGATTTGTATGTGCCTGGCACGAAAACCTTCTATTTTTGAAAACCATATTCCGACCGAAAGTGCATGTTTACCCTAGTCATTTTTTGCAGTTTCTGCAATTACTCAAA
Source organism: Nebria salina (assembly GCA_944039245.1). Classification (NCBI taxonomy): domain Eukaryota; kingdom Metazoa; phylum Arthropoda; class Insecta; order Coleoptera; family Carabidae; genus Nebria; species Nebria salina. Next base: position 2,841,154 of record OX063285.1, read on the forward strand.
AATGGTTACAGTTACAGAAAATTTTTGAAAACAAAAATTAATGATATTTATATTTAGCACAACTTTTGTTTGAATCATTTTTCCAAAGAAAGTACCGGTTTCAAAATAAATTTCTGCTTATTATATATATTTTTACATAAATCGTATCATCTGCGCCTGTCAATTGTTTAACAAAATAGACTTAAATAATTTGAAGTTTGACATTTAATATTTATTCTAAGAAACATGGATAGAATGGATAACAGTAACTCCATCGTGGGTTTTGTCTGAAAATGCCGGTTTTAAGTCTTTAATGTGTATGTTGTTCAGGATATTGCCTTTCTCGTTGCGGAGATTATAGGTTTGGTAGGATACGCGTTTGTGGATGGTCCACGGCCCGGAATATTTGGGACAGAGTTTGGCGGCAACACCCTTGCTGGCCGATGAAAGGGGGTGTTCGCGCCGCATTACTTGGTCGCCTTTATTGAACGTGAGGTCCCGGTGCCTCAAGTTATAGTAACGCCCTTGCTTGGTGGCAGCATGGGCTATGTTGATGCGTGCAAGCTCATGCGCATCCTTAAGTGCTTTTAGTCGGCTGAGGTGTTCGTCGGATTTTGGCGGTTCGGCGGCAGTATGTTCGGCTGACACCGTTCCTTCCTTGTGTCATAGGCAATAATTAATCATGTAGACTTGAAAAAATGTTGCTGTAACAATTTTCCAGCTAAACACTAATTGACAAACAATGTAGAGTTGTAAAAGCTAATACAAAACTGTTTACTTGGTAAAAGTCCTAAATTATAATATAACAATATTATGTAGATTTGTGTGTTTTGTATTGGAAATTTTTATACGTTGTAGCTACATTTTAGTTATATAGGAAAGTAATTAAAAAATTATTGAGTCTATTTGGTTTTTCTGTTAATTAATGCACAGATGATTTATTAAATATAATTCCTTATACCAACGTTCATATATTTACGTATTTCAATCGCAATTTTCTTGTAACCAGTACATTTAAAAAAATATATATTTTTCAAAAAAAGTTGAGCAAAATTTGAATCATCTTTCGTCTTTTACCATTGCGGATTATTTCGAAAATGTTGTTGTAATATGCACTTCTAGCCTAAATATTGATATTTGAATAAGAGCGCTTTTTCTAACGTAGTTATAGATCGGTTATAAAATACAATATAAACAGTTTGAGAAGGACAATTCTAAAGTCTAATTAAAGTTATTACGATCAATTTGTATAAATGACCGGTTGACCTGATGCTAAGACATCTTAGCACCACTTCGATGACAGCGTCTGCGGTTTGGACCCTTGCCCTTGCGTCCTTCACACAAGCATTATACAAAATACCACATGTCATATCGATACAAGACATTACACAAATGATTTGGTAGGTTACAGAATAAGGAGAAAGTGCCTTAAAATCCTGTTCATATTTGTCCACGACAAGCGCATCCACCATCAAGTCCAACCCTGGCCCTCTTCCAGATTCACCCATGATGACAGGCATCTATGCGGCATCTTCTAACAAGTCCAATCTTGGAGCTACCATGCACTCCTTGTTAGATAGGCAAATACCAACAGGTCCAACCCTAGAGCTATACGGGGTCCACTCATGTTGGCAGGCTTACATTATGGGCATCTCTTCAGATCCAACCCTGGTCAAAGCCAGATTCACCCATGATAGAGAAACACCTCTAGAAGAGAAACACCCACGGTGCAAGTACTGAAATACAGGTCCTGCAGTTGAAATACAATCATATCCTGTATTGAATTACCTTCAATCAGAATTAATCTTGGAAGAAGCCAAGCACGCCCTGATTAACGGATATAACATTGAGGATAAGGAAATACGAAGGAACCTGAAATGACAGTGAGAATATACAGCATTGGTTTGACCAACAGAAATGCTGGCTCGCGTCCACACCTCGTATGCACTCACACATCCACTGACAACCGTAGTACACAGTCTCACGCATCAGCGGTGACTGTTCCACATAAGAAAGATATAGTTCAACGTCGGCTTACAGTGAAAATTTTAGACCTCCGGACCGTAATAAATTAATGCCATACATTTGTGTATCTAGGAGAGATATAAAGCGGAATATGTCGGCATATGAGCTGTGAATTATGTAAAAAATGTCGAATGTAGAATAGGTGAGAGAAAAATGAGATGATATGGCGATATTGAGAGATAATCGAATGTAAGAAAAACGGAAGTGAGATGAATGCTGTGAAAATACGAGGCCATTTTCGGAAAAATATTATTGAAAGTGTAGCGTTAAAAAATGTTGTAAGCCAGTGGAATACAAGAGAGTGGATGAAGAATTTGATGATTTGGAATGAAGCGAAAGGTGTATAAGGTTAATGGCGACACTGCATAGATTAAACTACCTACACCTATTGATGCGCAAGAGTAAAAAATAAATAAAGTAATGTATTTATTGAAGAACATGCTATTCAAATTAAGTACTAATTATAAATAGATTCTGATAAATTTAAAAGCGATTTTTATTCGTATTAATATGGAGTTTCATAAAGTACCGGTTTACAATGTTCAAGAATTATTTATCTATTTAACATCAAACGGAGCGATGTGAGCGCTATGAACCGTATTTTAATCAATCAATCATATTATAGATATTCAGAGCCATCAACAGCTACTTGATGCAAAAAATAAACCAGATAATATTCAGGCTGCATAAATTTACAAGTTAAATAACTGAAGCATTTGATGTTATCCCAATATACTACTTTGAATAAAAAAGTAAGTATTAACTTGAGATTTGTATAGGATTCATAAAAAGCCTATTTCTAAAAGAATTTTTAAATGGAAGCGCAGATTTATTCATCTTATTTTACTTCACTCCTACAATACAAACAAAACGACTGCATTAATAGTTGTACTTCAAATAAATGAATAAATTAATATTTTGAACTTATTTTGGATGAAAAATTTCCTCAAGAGCGTAACAATTACAATAGAGATGCTATTAAAATAATTTCTTTTGCGCAGTATAAGTATTGTAATCATGAAAATTTTCGATCAACCAGATTTTAACGGAAATATACCTTTCGACCTTCCCTGAATCCAGTCTATTTTTAGAATGCATGTGTAGGTATGCATGTTTGTGTGGCTGTAGAACTCACCCGCACCAACAATGATAACAATATTTACTTATTGCTTCGTGTAAGAAAATAAAAACGAGATGAGTTCAGAATCCAATTAATTTCGGTTCTTTTCGAGTTCACTCAAACACTAACGATGCGTAGCGACTGCTATATAAATTTCCACGTAGATAACTTTCTTCCTTAATTTTTATTATGTTCAGGAAATAACAAATATTTATTTAGGAAATTTAATGAGACCTAAAGAAGTTAGCTAATTACACAAGCACTAACTTTCATTGGGGATTTCAATTATTTATCAATTAAGGTTACAAATATTATATATGTAAATAGAAGTTAGGAGTGTTGAAGGTTGCAATAAATGACATACAGCAAAATAAATTATAACAGACTTTTATTATCTACTATTGGATGAAGAACACAAGCGTCTGTACACTTGCACTGACCAATAGACACTGGCTCTCAAGAGTTGTTCTGATATTGATACCGTGTAATCATTACCTAAAGCGAACATTGGTTAGATCATGAATCCTAACATGGTATTAAAGCCAAAAGTTAATAGAAATTACTGACATATATTCTAATGACTGGTATATAAGGAATAATGTGGGTCGTTCAATTAGGTAACTATTTATTTAAAACATAACATGAAGTTTACACAAGATATTCGGTTGTTACATTAAGATCGTACAACGGTTCAATCACACTGACATAATATTATAATTAGTTGTAACATAATATTTAGAAAGATCAGCATTTAGTGGTTCTTAACAAAGGCAACAAATCACTGATTTTCAGTGCAGTGTAATTATAACTTTATAACTCATAGCTAAGCAAAAACCGAAAGCAGACATCGTTTTATAGCAGTTGAATCGCGTTTGTGTGATTAATAGTTGTTGAAGAATGGTAAAAAAATGGTAATCTTACAGGCTTCTAAATTTATATGCAAATTATAAAAAACTTCAGATTTAATTACTTAATATTCCAATATATCATCGCTGTAATTGAGTAGATACATCACATATAATTTGCAGATTCTGTAGCTATATCTCGTTGAAATGTTGAGCCAATCATTACTATTGTTGTGCCTAAATAATGGTTGAAGAACACAGGAATATATATTTCGGGTACTTATCAAAACGTGTTTGAAGTATAATAATAATTTATTGTAAGTAGTATTTAAGATGTCCTTGCAATTGGAAGGTTTTGTACAGACTGATTTCATATATTCTTAAAGATGAACAAGGTAGGTGCATACGTGGTTATAAAATATTACACGTGCAAAAAAAATTACCACTCAGAGTTTTCGAGTTCGCAGGGATTCGACTCTCATTGGAAAGAGAATCTTATTACAATTTATACATTTTCGTATACCAAATGAAACACGAAACATGCGTATTTATGGAATGAAAGAGTAACTAAATACTAAATCAGCAAAGAATATAAAACAGTTGAATTTAAAAGTTAAAATTTTGAAGGCATTACACTATATACCAAAGTGTTATCAATAACTGAGTCAGTGCCAGCAAGTTTGCAAACATAATCAGAATAGAAACTTTGAAATTACTTATATTACGTATGTGATAACACAACCATTAACTGTACAACTTCTCAAAACAAGTATTCGAGATATAATCTAACTGCCGAATAAATATTAATTTAGATTCTCCGCACTAAGTAATACGAATATATAATTATAACAAGAGTTAATTGGCTAATACTTTTAATTATTTTTACGGGTTCTAATTGGTGTAGAATGGGCTTGATGTAAATCATTGCACTTTTCATTTGTACATTTTATGTATACCAAATCTATTTAATATTTGACATGTTCGACATCTTGTTGAAAGTCATGATTACAAAATAGTAGGTTACTAACATACAAACGTAGATTCATGTCTATGCCTATCAAATATAGTGGCAAAAACTGTTTTACCATTCAACCTTATTCTTGCAGACAATCTTTTGCTTCATTTAGATTCATTAAAATCTCCATACACGCTCATTTATTTCAATTCTTTACAAGATTATTTTCGTGTAACTCATTCTTTATCATAATTACGAACTTATATCAAAGCCAATCACATCATACATCTCAAAAACCGAGATTTTCTTTGTCAAGCCACTAACATACATATAAGTAGAATGAATTTGGAAGATAGGGAGTCATTAAATGATTTTTTTTGTGTTAATTTCAAGTCGGAAAATGATACTGCCCTACAAGTGAACACTTCAGATTTTTAAAACTATATAATGGCAATAAGTTATTACTATAAAAAATAATGGTGCAGTAATTTTAAGATAATTTAAACGCTAATATGAAGCATGTCTTCATTCCTAAATTGCACTAACTCTCCGATTAATCATAATGTTTACAAGCTGTGTTGCAACTACAGGATAAAATAAAAAAATTGGAATATTTTTGTTCACTACAAGCTATTAAAGTCTAAAAATTTCCCATTTCTAACTGATTACTTCATTTGCGGTTAGATATAAAATACCTGAGATGAATTTGTGGTGTAATAAAATTGACGTAATGAGTAATTGTTTGAGAAAAAATACTGTTCGCCGAAGAAGTGATAATATAAAGGGATACTTACGTTAAAAAACTGCTAAATGAAGGTTGACTAAATCATGCTTGTACTAAATGGATGAAGAAGTTTGGCTATAGTTAGTGGTAATTTAGTCAGTAGTAATTTACAAACAGTAGTGCAAGTCGGAAAGCAAAGTTTGTCGTCTAGATAATGCAAAACAGTATACTATTGGGATGATATCTATTTTCTGATATATTATTGCAAATTTTATTTATTGTATTATATATTTATCTGTTATAAATTTATTATAATTTGCTGTCGTATTTTATTGCAAAGTATTGCAATGCAATAAGCAGTTGCCAAAACAGAAAATAGATGCATGGAAATTAAATAATTTAATATGAAAATCTGTAGCAATTGGATGTGGAAACATAATTCAAAATAAAATGAATATTTTTGAAATAATTTTGCAGCTAATTTTCCATTATGTTTTCACTTCAAAGTGGGATAGGTTTTAATACTAAAGCGTGTAAAAAGATAAAGAAAACGAAGCAAATGATTACCTCTAGTTAGCTGTTGAAAACCATTCCTATTAGATAATTCCTTTATGCCACTTGTTCTGTGCGAAAGCAATTATATCCGAGTAGATCTCTATTAACTGTAATAATCTAGCATTACTACTTAAATAACGGACTACTAACATTAAAAGTGTTAGTGGCGATGTTATAGTAAAATTCTAACGGCGATTGCTCTAATGTATATAACTAGATACTGAAGAGTATACAACAAAACACTTGTGTACATACGCTGAAATAGCAAATTATATGGACGCCCATATAAACACATACTACACATCTACGGTGGTGTTTCTTTCGCAGAAATATACACCAAAACATATCGACATTGTACAGAGGCAGGTTCGATTTCTCATCGTTAGCGAAGCACAGCATGACATAAAAGATAGATTGAACCTGTACGACAGACATATATATATATATATATATATATATATATATATATATATATATATATATATATATATATATATATATATATATATATATATATGTAAGGCATTAATTTATTACGGTCCTGTATTCTTAAAATTTCACTGTAAGCAGACGTTGAACTATATCTTTCTTAAGTAGATCAGTCACCGTTGATGCGTGAGACTGTGCACTATGGTTGTGAGTGGGTGAATTGTGCATGTGTGAGTGCATATGAGGGGTGACGCGGTTCAAGGGACGAGCGATGCTGTTGGTCAAACCAATGCTGTATGTTGATGGCGGATTGCTAATTGTTGAGTGAGTATTCTCACTGTCATTCAGGTATATTCCTATTTCCTTATCCTCTATGTTATATCCGCTAATCAGGGCGTGCTTGGCTTGTTCCAAGATTAGATCTGATAGCAGGTAATTCAATACAGGATATGATTGCATTTCGATTGCAGGACCTGTATTTTAGTACATCTACCTTCAGGGTGGACCTGGCAGAGGACCAGGGTTGGACCAGTTGGTAGATAAGCTAGTTTACTTCTTCCTCAGGGTGGATCTGGCTTCGACCAGGGTTGGACCTGAGGGAAATTCGTCCAAGTAGGGTGGATCTGGCAGAGGTCTAGGGTTGGACCTACTTGGGGTTGCCTACCTAGTGAGGTGTGCCTGGTAGCGCCAGGATTGGACCCACTAGGAGATGCCCATTAGGGAATGCCCGTAATGGAAGCCTGCCTTCAGGGTGTATCTGGCTATAGACCAGGGTTGGACCGGTTGGCGGTTGCCCACCTATTCAGGGTGGATCTGGCTATAGACCAGGGTTGGACCAGTTGGCGGTTGCCCACCTAACAGGGTGTGCCTGGTAGCTCCAGGATTGGATCTGTTAGGGGATGCCCATAAGGGAAGACTACCTTCAGGGTGGACCTGGCAGAGGTCCAGGGTTGGACCAGTTGGTAGATAAGCTTGTCGTGAACAAGTATGTACAGGGCTTAAGGCACTGTCTCCATATTCCTTAACCTACCTAATCCTTTGTATAATGTCTTGTGGTATCGGTATGACATGTTGTATTTTTATAATACAGGTGTGAAGGATACCAAGGCGACGCCCAAGCCTTAGGCGCCGTTATAACCATCGATGTGATCGTAGGATGTCTTAGCATCAGGTCAACCGGTCATACTAATCGTAATGACTTTAATTAGACTTTAGTATTGTTCTTCTAAAACTGTTTATATTGTATTTTATAACCGATCTATAACTACGTTAGAAAAGCCCTCTTATATATATATATATATATATATATATATATATATATATATATATATATATATATATATATATATATATATATATATATATATATATATATATATATATATATATATATATATATATATATATATATATATATATATATATATATATATATATATATATATATATATATATATATATATATATATATATATATATATATATATATATATATATATATATATATATATATATATATATATATATATATATATATATATATATATATATATATATATATATATATATATATATATATATATATATATATATATATATATATATATATATATATATATATATATATATATATATATATATATATATATATATATATATATATATATATATATATATATGTCGTTTGGCGAACTCCTTCGTCGTCACTCATTGTTTTATTATCAACAATCACACAAATAGTCAAACACAATTCTCTGTTTATTTATCGTTCACAAAACAGTATAATAAAGTTAACAAATAATAAAATAATGAACACTAATAATTAATACAAAATGACGATGATTAAGAACAATTGAAACGTAGGTGATCTCGGGATGCTTGACCTGCTTGATCTCTGCCTGTTTTTCATATCATAGTCAGCCTAGCCCCTCCTGATTTCACCCAAACGCCGATTAAGCAAAATAAATAATCATTGATATCGGACGCCTGACGTTTCAAATTCTTACGCGCTGCGACATATATATATATATATATATATATATATATATATATATATATATATATATATATATATATATATATATATATATATATATATATATATATATATGTGTGTGTGTGTATCTATATATTGAAACGCGTCGCATAATAATAATATTTATCGCGGTTATAAAAATAAATAATAATATATTTTTAAATAATATAGAGAATTTTTACGCAGACTGTACTTTCGAAAGTCAAGTGTTTTTAACGTTGTTACAAAAATTGGTCACACAAACTAAAAAAAAAAAAAAATAAGGATTATTACTCGAACACGTGCAACCCTTAAAATCATCTGGTAATACTCAAACCCCATGTCTCTATTTAATTCAAGTACCATAAATTATATAACAAATATTTAAGGGATATTTGACCCTCGGGCGGTCAACTTAGGCTTTTTCTTGAAACTAACCAGATGTTGAAAAATGTTAGTGACAGCGTTTTTTTGAATATTAGCGTTAAATAATACAATAAATAACTGTAACTTAAAACCATCGTTACTTGCCTCGACTGCATTAAGTAAACGCCTTTTTACCATAAATTCAAAACGTATTGTCAGTTCGCAAGAACTAACAAGTTCTTTGATCAAACGCGACCAGAGGATAATTTTGGTCGTAATAAAGATTAAATTACACAGAATCGGGAAAGACACAAAGAATTTGGTATAATTATTTAAACCAAACGATTTGTTACACTTCTTACAAAACCATCTTTTAATTAAAACGAAATATTGCCGTGACTTCTCCACATCTTGAATATGATGGAATTTTGAGTACAGCAATAATGACCATTTATTTATATCGGGCTGTTTAAACAATTTCGTAGAATTATTTAAACATTGAAGGAAGAAATGTGTAACAGTGTCAAGTGAGACGCACGGATGCGTTGGTGTGTGGGGGTAGGGATAGTGTTCTCTCTCTCTCTCTCTCTTACCAATGGATTTCGCAAGTGCCTCAACCCCGAAGACGCTGAGCCATCCAACCAGTAACCAGGACCGTACTGATGGGGCAGGCCTATTAATATTCGAACGAATAAGGAAGTATAATTGCACATAGTTTTGGATTTAAATTTGGGTTTCTGTGTTATAGAAAAGAATATTCGTTGAGGGGGTGACTTTTGGGGGCGGGAACAACAATTCGGAGCTGATGAGGAACTCACTGTTAGATATAGGAAGATAGTCAGATTTTCTCTGTCAAATCGTTCGAACGTTTTTAAATTTCGTGAGAAATAATAAAACTTAGAATCTTTTATATTAAAATCCGATAAAACAGTTTAAAGTCATTACTGAGTCTGTTTGTTCTGTATTTTAATCGACTGTAAAAGTTACGGCACTAAATTCTTTGAACTTTGTATTTTAATTATTACTACGGCAATAGTCTGTTTAAAATTACAAACGTACTTTGAGTTGATAGTTTAATATTCTAGTAAATTCTTTCAAGCTAAAGATTGACGAATATTAAGTCACTAACGAGTTTACGAACATTTTAATCGCGATCGAGATTCGGGGTGAGAGTTTGTGGGTTTTGTGAGTTCCGTGGATTACGTACGAGTAGTGACGAACCGATCAAAACCAACTGCCAACCAATCCGACCAGTTGATCGATCTACCCATCAATCCGACCAGTCGATCTAGCTACCAACCCACCGACCCACAGTGGTTCCAAATGCCGAAAAGGTGGCCAAAACCTCAAGACGTCACTCAAATTGCGTGAAATTTCGTATGAAGGGTATTTTGAGGTCACTTATTAAAAATATATTCTCAAAATTTCAAAAAACAAAATGGCGGATCCAATATGGCGGACCAAAATTTAAAAAAATGGTCATATGTTCATGAAACTTCGTATATAAGGTATTTCGATGTCGCTCATTAAAAAACTGTACTTAAAATTTCAAAAAACAAAATGGCTGATCCAATATGGCAGACCAAAATGTGAAAAAATGGTCATATGTTCATGAAACTTCGTATATAAGGCATTTTGATGTCGCTTATTAAAAATCTGTAATTAAAATTTGAAAAAACAAAATGGCGGATCCAATATGGCGGACCAAAATTTAAAAAAATAATCATATGTTCATGAAACTTCGTATATAAGGTATTTTGATGTCGCTTATGAAGAATCTTCATACGAAAATTTATAAAAACAAAATGGCGGATCCAATATAGTGGAAAACATTTACAAAATGGTCATATTTGTATAAAATCTCGTATATATATCTTATGCTACTTTACATTAGTATTCGTCGTCTGACGGGTGCGCAGAATCGTCGTCGCTGCTTAGCGCTTCACAGCTCGGCGCTTTCAATATACCTACAGCTTCAGCGTCTAACGCTTTGAGCTTTTTCAACGGCAATTTTCGGAGGCTCGAAATAACGGGATCCGAGGCTACCAAAAGCCTCTGGAAGACGTCCTCCATATTTTTAATGCGGCTACATTTTCGCGCGAAATCCTGCCAATATTGTTTTATGAATTTATTGCAAGATTCTTGATTTTCTTCAGACATTTGTCCAATTGGTAGAATCGAAGATTCAAGAATCTAGCTGCTGTGCAGAAAAATCTTGTGCACCGTAGTTGACATACAAAACCAGGGATACAGCTGTACATACAGACGAGCTGTTTTGATACATTATGCCTCGTACATGGGAACATCAATGTCAAAGCCGCAAGAGAGAACTTGTAAGATCACGTGAAATCTTGTAATCAATGAAAGATCGATCCCAGTAATAGATGCAGAAATTTCCGCGTTTTCGAAAAAACGGCGCGCGGTGTTCCCGTCATTCGTACTGCCATACCCCTGTTTCGGCATATCTATCAAGAGCCCCAACTTAAGACGGAATCCTTTTTGAATGTTTTTTTTTGCGATTTTCGACCTTTTCTTTGTCATCCCCGCGACTTTGCCACTTCTTCACATTCAGCTTGTATGAAATGTGCAGAAGGCACTCAAAAAAGCGAATCCAAGCATGCAAACTGAAAATCCCAAATTGCAAATGCTGTTCTTTTATGGGTTTTCGTAGGATGTCATCAATATTGTTGAATTGTTTGGAAGTGCAGTCGCAAAGGTAACATCTCATAGTTGACGATGTGCAAGTCAGTGAATTGCAAAGAGAAGGACGAGTGTATCGGATCACTGCGAAGGGAATACTATGGGTAGTACCAAAGGGCATGAGGTCTCAAGTGGTTAGGACCGCCCACGATGAAATGGGTCATTTTGCTACGGAAAAGACATTGAAGAAATTAACCGAGTGTTACTGGTTCCCAAGAATGCGGAAATTCATAGAAAAATATATAGCTTGTTGCATACCCTGTATTTACATGAAGAAACCAGCCGGTAAGAAACCAGGACAATTGCATCCAATCGAGAAAGTATCGGTGCCCTTTCACACGGTACATATAGATCACATGGAACCATTTCCAAAGACGACGCGAAAAAATATTTATTTGATTGTTCTTGTTGAATCATTCACAAAATTTTTAATGAGTGCGGTGAAATCTATTAAAACCAAACATGTGTTGAACTTTTTAAAAACTGTTATTGTTACTTACGGTATTCCTACGCGGTTGATTAGCGATCGAGGTACAGCATTTACTTCAAAATCTTTTGATTCGTTTTGTCAACAGCGTGGAATTAAGCATATATTAAATGCGGTAGCGACACCGAGAGCAAATGGTCAAGTGGAAAGATATAATAGAACAATCCTTTCAGCTTTGAAAACTTCGAGTGATAGTGCTAATTGGGATAATAAAGTGGGTGATGTTCAATTTGCGATAAACAATACGTACAATAGTTCTACCCGTAAGACGCCTAGTGAACTTTTGTATGGATATAAACCACGAGCGTCAGCTGATGGTGTGATTTCAACAGAAACAAATCAACCTGCCGCGACCACAAGTAATGTTGCCGAAGAACGTGAAAAGATTGCAACCCAGATAAATGCTGATCAGCTGAGAATGAAAGAGCGGTATGATAAAACACGGATAACACCACGAAATTATGCAGTCAATGATCTAGTGGTTATTGAAAAACAGAAAATGCATGATGGTTCCAGTCGGAAACTTTTGCCTGCATACGCTGGACCCATGCAAATTGTGAAAGTGTTACCTAACGATCGATATGTGGTGACTGACTTACCGGGATCTAAACGTAATGTCAAGACTAAATACAGAAACGTGATTGCTGTGGATCGAATGAAACCATGGGTGCCACCAGGTGGACTTTCTGATTACTCCGACATATCTAGTACGAGTGAGATAAGTGATGGAGAGTTACCGCTGTCTGATAGTGATAGCGATTCTTCCTTTTAAATTAAACTCTGAGTGTAATTAGCATCCTCGAGGACGAGGATAAGGTCAGGATTGGCCGACTGTTACGAATTTTATTTTGAGACATAGTTTAAATGAATGTTTCGATAGCTATGTTGAACTAGGCACGTACGAACATATGGTTTATGTTTTAAAGTGTCAAGCGAGTAAACACTTGAGAGATGTTTATGACCCTAACTTAGGTATACGAAACGCATGCATCACGCAGTGCCCCTTTGTGGATGCTGGTAAAAAATTATATTAGTTTGTGTTGAGTGCCGAAGTGATAAGCAGTGTTAATAATATTACTGTGTTGCCGTGAATTGTGAGTGATTGTTGCCGAAATAATTGGATTAATAGCAGACGTGATAAATGTGAGTAAATCATTGTTATTCTGTGCGTGTTTCCTTAACATTCCAGAAATTATAAATAAGTTGTCGATTATACATTGTTATCGATGTCAGCTTATCCTTTCTGAAATCACAGGTCGTTTGGGATTGTACATTGCTGTCGATGCATTCAGTCTGCGCATTTCTCCGTTAGGACCTAACTCCTGGTACACGGGTCGTTTGGGATTGTACATTGCTGTCGATGCATTCAGTCTGTGTACTTTTCCGTCAATTCCTAGTAGACAGCCAGATTGTTTATCTGGTTTGGGCCTGATGTAGGTCAGATCGACTGGGTGTCGATCAATGTAGTTGTAGACAGTCGGATTGTTATCCGGCTTGGGCCTGGGCAGGTCAGGTCGACCGTTGTGGCGGCCAATGTAGCTGTAGACAGTCGGATTGTTATCCGGCTTGGGCCTGGGCAGGTCAGGTCGACCGGAGTGTCGGCCAATGTAGTTGTAGATAGTCGGATTGTTATCCGGCTTGGGCCTGGGCAGGTCAGATCGATCAATGTAGAAATGTGTTTTTGGGCCTGAGCAGGCATATGTGATTTTTGGGCCTGAGCAGGCATTTGTGTTTTTGGTCTATTGACCAGTTATTCGATTGAATCGAATTGTATTATATTCCTAAATCCCTATGTTGCCCGTTGGTATGTGGAATTCTGTGAGAGATTCCAAGTGACCTGTTTTGTGGCAACACAGAGTAACATGGTGTATTTTTGTATTCAGGTGAACGGGACGACGTGTAGACCCGGAGACGTGTGCCACGATTAGGGAGCCCACTCGCCAAGATCTTTGCCCCTAATTGAATTAATATTGCAAATATATGTAATAGTGTAGATCCGGCAATAAACGCTGTTAAACTCAATCGCTTTGCTTTATATTAATTTATATTACAAAAAAAAAAATCTTCGTTTTAACATATCAGAAGTGGGATCTGGTCCTTCGTGCTAGTATCTGATTTATCGAGAACATGTTGAAGTTCTCAAGTTTCAAACGTTTGAAAATGAAAATGTTAAAATAATGTTTGGTAATTTAACTTGACGGAATTATTAGAATTTTAGTGTACAAAATAGGAACGTTGAGTGGGTGGACACGTCTCTGATGAAGGGTTTCGTAATGTTATGGTTTTAGGCACGTTTGGTTTCCTTAATTTATGTGTGTACTTAAGATTTGAAGAGCAGGGTGTGAACGAAATTGAACAGTGTATCCAAGTGTGAGATAAAAATGTTAAACTTTACTTCTTCAGTCTTTGCCTCATAGTCAAAGCATTCAGTTCGTGTTATATATATATATATATATATATATATATATATATATATATATATCCTGGCAAGTGGCCCAAATATGTAAATTAAAAAAATTAAAATGGCATTGAAATCTTAAAATGTGCCAAACGAACATTAAAATTTTTAATAATACAAGGAGTAAGAAGGAAGAAGAAGAATTACTTTAGAAACAATAAAAAGCTAAGTTTTATGTATTTTGGGTATTGTTTAAATGCGTTATTAGTGGTATACGTGAGCATATTTGTTAGAATAAAATGGTGGGGTTTATTCTGTTAATTTTCCTTTAAAGATGACTGTTGTTTTGCAAAAAAGATACATTTTAATTATCTACGAACTTCAGGCTCTCATATATGATATAATTCACAGGAATTGATAGCGTAATCGCTGCAAAACTAATTGGAATATATCTAGGAGTTTGCGCTACTTAGTACATTTTTTCAATTTGCAAAAATTCTGAATGGTTCATTTTGAACGGGTTATTATTTTCGTAATCTACGCACGTGAAGATTACGGTGTTCTTAGGTAATTTAACTATATTGTATGAAACGTTTAAAACACAAACCGCATTTGTCGGTTTTGCTAGTGGCTCTGAATGAATATCAATATCAAGCTATATATCAATTGTAGTTAGTAAATATTTTTAATCTAGTGTTCATTTTGATAAATTAAGTATGCCTTGACCCGGTATAATTTTCAGATTCAAAAATTAAAAATTCCAAATTAACTCTTATACACAGCAACTCATTTCAAAATAATACACGTTCAACTAAATATATATATATATTTTTTAATCATACGCAATTAGCATAATTTATTTTGAAATTATGTACTTAGTTTCTATAAAACAACAAGGTAATGTAATTTTTAAAATGTATCCCATTTCGGTGCCATCAATGTAATGTACGGTTTTAAAACTATTCCCGCCTCCTTATTTATTTAGCTATTTTTGAAATAGTAATTTTATATATAATTCAAATATTTATGAAAAAATTAAATTACATAAAATTTAATAATAATAATGCATAATAAGAATGAAACTTACAAAATATTTGATTTATAACGAGAAAATGCAGATTTTACACTTGCCTTAAAAATCGGAAAATGTAACACCGACAACAATCATAGACGAATTCGACAACACAAAAACATTGAACTATCACAGCTGTGCGAGACTCAAAGGAATAATAACGCACTTTAGCATGCGTTCCTACTACACCTTGAAGTTCTTTCAGAAGGGGGTACAAAGCCGTTTTCACTGCTCTTACCCGAGATACAGAGAAATTAAAAATTGGATATGACGATATCGTCGATACAGGGTTCACTTATGCAGACCTAATCAATTTACTTGTGTGTCAACTTGTATTTTGAGGTTATTTGTTTTTGATTTTCTGTAATATATTAGGGTACAAATAAGTTTCCGTCATTTTTTATCAAAAATTGGGCATCTATTGTGAAAGAACGGAACCTACTGTTTTATTCGATGTAAGTGCAAGTTCTTGCGTTTGGCACGAATCTTCATCCAATAATGCTTTCAATTCCGCGTCTTTGTACACTTTCGACCTTCCGCTACGTTCTTTGTCTTCCATGTCAAATTCACCGCTCTCAAACTTTTGATACTACTGTCACTTAAGGGGACATGACACCTTCAAACAAATTTTTATTATATATTTTAAAATGCGTATAATTTCAATAACGAACAAGGTATCATTTTGAAACTTTACACATATATTTTGACATAAAAATATTGCATAAGAAAAATTTATTTTGAAATTTTTTATTAGTTATATGACCACTAGAATTTTTTTGAAAATACAGCAAAAAATCACGGCGGGCGTGATTGTGGCTTACTGGAACATCTAAAAAAAAATGGTGTTTTAATCAACATGGAAGCCGCGATGGAA
Organism: Nebria salina; assembly: GCA_944039245.1. Classification (NCBI taxonomy): domain Eukaryota; kingdom Metazoa; phylum Arthropoda; class Insecta; order Coleoptera; family Carabidae; genus Nebria; species Nebria salina. The sequence goes on from OX063285.1 coordinate 2,857,697, forward strand.
TGACGTACAAGAAAAAACTTTGGGCGGAATATAACAAAATGGCGTAATTTTTTCGAAAATGGCCTATTTTTGGGGCAAAAATCGTGTCATTAATCAAAAACTATAGTACCGATGTTATTGTCCGTAGTTCATTCCATGCATTAATATGTGCACAACAACATAATTAATTTTTAGAAAGATCGGTGGAGTAGTTTTTTTTTTATCACACCCGCCAACTCAAAAAACGTGGTTTCGAGAAAAACGCGTTTTAAGTTTTTTAACTATAACTTTTCAAGAATATGTTACCTAAAGTCGATCGGCAATGCCTGCACCGTACAAAATTCCTTCCTCCTTCTCATATTCTTCCTCTGCATGTAATTTTTCATCTTTACGGGCAGTTCTTGCTTTTTTTGAAGCTGGAGTGTTCCGACGAATCGCCTGCTTAATTCGTGCAGCGTCACGAACTTTCACATGCTGCAGCGAATGTTGGCCGATGGTAATGCCCAAAGCTTGCATGATTTTCAAAATTGACATGAAGCCTTCATTGAAAACACACGTAGCGATGCCAGCAGCAAGTCAACATATGTTTTTTCCGGAAAATGTGTGTTTTGGGGCCATGTTCCACACGCAAGCATTGAAACTTTCATTTTTATTTTGCGTGCTATTATCTAAACAACGCTGTAATAAATTGTCGGAGGCCAATGCCTCGTATATTGGCTTCAAAACTTCTTGCAGTTCAGCATCTAAAGCAGGAGGATGCTTGTATTTTTTCAACACTTTTGCTCCAGCTGCTTCCGCTTTACGCCACGCGCACCATGAATTTCCGTCTTTTGGACATTTAAAATGTTGCGGATTTTTATCGGTTGTGGTAATATGCAGCCCAAATATCAATTCTCATGTTTTCAAGTGAGTCTGGAAGGCGTCGGATTGCTAAACCGTAGTAGGTTGATAAATTTTTCATCAATGATATATTTAACTGAACTGGTTTCGAAGTATGTTTTGGAGTTTGTAATTTTTTTCAGTAATTTTTTTAAACATCTGTTTACTCTTCTTCTACACATTGGTCCTTATCTTGAAATATTAAACGACCATACATCTCTTATACGTGTAACTATAACTAAGGACAAAACCCTTTGACTTTGACTAAACATAATATAGATTAACTTTTGTATATATGCATGGATATTTCAACATAACGTTTCAATATTTTTACCTTCATTTTAACCTCGGATACAATGGAAAATATAGTATACAAAGAAAAATAATATAACGGAACATGCATCTTAATACTAAGACGGGGAAATACGACAATATAATTTATACGCAATTAAAAAATTTATAAAAAATGATAAATAGACATTTTTAAAAATATGTTACAAATTACAATATTTAATGTATTTTACATATTATAAAGCGCAAACATGCAAAAAAGTTTAATGAAAAATTTTGTGATGGTTTAATTCCAGCTTCTCTTTGTCAACAATTCACGTTTTCAAATTTGACTTGCTTTACTTTACGTGTATTGTTGTCCGGCAAGAACCACGAGGAGGTGGAAGCTGATTTGTTTTATAATCAGAAAATCTTTCAAGCCAACTAAATTTGAAACATGTTTTTAAATAAATAATTTAACTCTTGCCGGGATGGGAAAGGAAACATCGGATACTTTTGATATAGTCGGATAATTTAACCGGCCGAAGTAGAAGTAATATAAACATTATCGAATGAGTTGTCACTAAATCAAATAGGTTTACTCATCAATGTGGCACCCAAATGTTTAATGACAACTACCTAACTATTACCACAATAATAACATAATATATATTAATTAAAAAATAAAATAAATTTACTGAGAGTTTAAAGGCATTTAAAATAATATAATGTGTTCAACCGCAATATTTAAATAAATATTACTATATTTTATATTTGATTGTAAATTAATTTTGATTTGAATTTTATTTGTTGGATATAATACTCATTTCCTTTTTGCGGTACTTTTATTATTTTTTGCTTCTTCTGAAATCCATTTACATTCTTTATAAATTTTGGTGTTAATTAATAAATTAATAAGATATAATTTATGGTCATAGCATGTATCGGCTTCGTCAAGCCAGCCCTGATACATATTGTTTATATTAAAAATAATTTTGTTTATTAACCTCCGTTTAAGAAAATTCAAATGTTTAATCTTTTCAAATTCTTTAGAGAAAATTTGTAAACTTAAAAATGCTATATTAATTAATGATTTTGAAGGTTTTTGAAGACTGCCTAAAGGATTTTTAGAGCTGAGCGTTTTTTCAATTATTAATAATTCATTTTTATCTGTAATACTTTCGTTTTCACGAATTAATTGTGCCTTACAATCGATGCATTTAAATTTACCAATGCATTTAAAAGCTAAATAACCAGCAAAATATAGCACGGGACATGATTCTAAATTATGCTTTTCTACTTGATGAGCAGGAAGACTTAATGGGTGCTCAGGGCAATCTGGAACTTGAATATTATTTATTATAATTTCATTGTTATTTTCGCATGTTTCTTTATTTAATTGTTCATTAGAAGTAATCAATTCTAAGTTTTCGTCTATATCATCTAAACTATTTGAAGATTCTGGGGGTTTCATCAAATTAGTTATTGCAATAACACGTAGACTTGTTTTAAATGTTTTAACGGTTGGATTAAAATTAAAGCCGCCTCGTTGGCGTATCATTGCAAATGTATTTTCAAGAAAGTCCTGATTCAATTTTGCTGTTGTTATAAACTGCTGGTTATTTAACTTCAGTTCCGAATTCGATAACATTAAAATTGAATTTATAGTCAATTTTAGTCCTGTAAAACAATCAGGTTGGCGTGGACAAAGTGGATTTAATTTTTGAATATTATTCATCATATCATATCCCTCGTTTAAAATATGTATTATATTCGGAGATTTTTCTGAAATTGCACATTTATTGGGATTTTTATCAAAAAAGGTGTGACTGTTTAGTGAATCAAATAATATGTTCATTTGCAAAATAAAATCAGCCTTGTGAACACCGGTATCACTTTTAAGTTCACCTGTGCCGATGGCTGTTCTAATAGAAGCAGCTACACTATGGCTAAAGATTTGCAAAGCTAATTTACAATTCATTTTTTGAAAGTTATTTGGATTTATATGAGCTTCCGTTAATTTACAGTTCGATCTCGCTAGTTGACTACATTTATCTATATTATAAGTTTGTATTACGTCTGTGAACGATACTTTATTGCCATATAAAATAAAATTACAATTTAACCAATTATTTCGAACACTTTTTAATAGATGTGGCACATCGTATATGACATATATTTGTTGATTATTAACAGTAAAATAAGGCCTGTCTACGTTAACATTTAAATTCTCAAGAGCGCTTCTATTATTTGACCCTTGATCGCAAACAATTGCTTTAGGAGTTAAACCGGATTTTATCAAATTTTCAATACACATTACAATTAATTTTGTTAATTCAGTATTCTTAACACTGCTAGCAGATATGAAATATGCAACTGGGAGTTTCCACTTGGAATACAAACCACGAACCATAAATAATAAGGCGCTTCCGCCATATTTAAAATTTCGACCAAGTGGTCCTAAGTCTTCAAAACCTTCAATCATATCAAATTGTTTATTATACTCCAAAATGTATTTAAATGCCATTTCATCAAAGGCAACAACACAACATTTTTCCCTATCAGACATTGATGATGCCTTAAGTCCTATTTGTTGAAAAAGGGCTGGACTAAAACCAGTTTTAAATTTTGACTTTGTTATCCACGACTTTATTGTTGAAATAGCCGGAAGTATTATACCAACACTTATAAAAAATTTATAGGCTGAAGGTGATTTGAAATAAAAACATAGAGAATATCTTTTTCCGTTTTGGACCATTGGTTTTTAGCTCGATGACACATTTGCATTTCTACCAATACCCTAGAATATTCTGATTTAAAATTAAAGTTATTGATATCGGAAAGAATATCAAATTTTGATTTTCTTTCTTTCTTAAAGTTTTTAGTTTTACATAACAATGATCGTTTATTTTTATTTAAAAGCTGAACACGTTTTAATTTTTTACGAAGTGATTGCTCTCGCGGAATTTCAGTATCAGAAAACAATTTTTTTCGGCAAGCTAAATCTGGGGAACACAAAGGATTAGATGACCATTGTTGTGCAGCTTCACTGATTGTTGGCTGACTTTCCGGTGTTGAAGGCAAATTAATTTCATCTGAATATAAATTACTGTATTTGAGTTTAGGAGACACTACTTTAAATTTTGATGGTGATAATGGGATTAAATTAGAATTTATCTCTAATACTTGTACCGGTACAGCGTTGACACACAATTTATTTCGCAAAGAATATACAAATGAATCGGAATTGAAATGATCCGCACAAATCAGTTAACGTTGAAGCTTAGCAAAAGGCATTTCGATAATTTCCTGAAAATAAATAATTGTATATTTAAATTATTTGAAACTTGTAATTATTTAGAAATTATTTAACGAAATAGTATTGCATGCCTATTAGTATAGAAAACTTATTATCACTTATTAGTACCCATAATTCACACTTTATTTTATCTTTGACTGGAAATTTAAAAAAGGATAATTTGGGATGGTCCATACCCGATTTTTTACAATTAAAATAAACACACTTCTGACCAGACATCTTATATTAATTTTAAATAAATTTGGAATTGATATAAATATAACAAAAAATATCACTCGCTAAATATACATGCAATTGTATACAAATGAAACAATCCGTAAAAATTCACGAACTATTCAATATAAGATCAGATTTCTTATCGAAATAAAACGGAAACTGTCGAACATGTATGGTTTTAGCTTCAGGGGTATAGCGGTTGCCATCTCTAGTCCGACAATGGTATTAACAGCAGCCCCCTCGGGTGCGGCAATGGTACTACAATATTAAGCGCTGCATAGCTTATGCATTACGTTATACGTCTGTGTATATTTGTATGTGCCTCTACTCATCAAAAACAGCTCACTTTCCATAAAAAACAAACTACTCATCTACACCGCAATCATTCGCCCAATCATCACCTACGCAGCCCCAGTCTGGTGTAACGCACCGATCACCACCACACTACCCTTGCAACGCCTCCAAAATAAGTGCCTTCGGCTGGCCACCAGCTCTGATAGATACACCCGAATAACACAACTACACGAAGACACTAACATACCATACATTACAGATTACATACAAGAAACATCACAAAAATTTTACAAAAACACACAATATAATTCAAACACACTTATAAAAAACATAACACTTACCCGCGACAACAACACTACAAGTAAACTCAAACACAAGTTACCCTATCAAAACTTACCCATATTTCTAGAGGGATTCCATGGGCAGAACACATAACACTAACACGCACAACTACACTTTACACTACTAACACACACGCACACTACACAACACAAAACAAAACATACTCTCATACACAAAACTGTACATCCATCACCAACAAACATGTAAATATTTTAAATTAGTTTAGTTAGTCTGTAAGTTTTAACAAAAATATTGTTTTCAATATATTAAATGGGTTTTCTGGCACCTCCTTTCCCACAAAACACAATCCCAACACACAATGTACAACAAAAATTTATAACAAATACAATTACACAATGTTCAAGCGCACAACGCAATAACACTCATACACAGTAGTTGTGAGTAGGAGCTCTGACAAAACCAACCATGTTGTCCACACATTTGTATATAAGTACTAATGTAATAAAAAATAAAAATAAATAAAGAATGTTGAAAATGAAATGATGGTGCGAAAGGTACGCGGTTCTATTCTTGGCTTCGGACAATTCAATTTTTATATTTATTTGCGAATCTAGGCAGGTTTTTATTCAAGCCTAGATTCGTTCAATTAGCATTCTAGTATATATACGGGCCCCAGTTGAGCCGTAGAATCACTTGCCTCTATGCGAAGTGTCTTGACAGTGGTCTTCCTTGTCGACACCTAGTGATCCGAGCGTTAAAAACATACCGTCTACCGAGATTGTCTTGACCGTGGTCTTCCTGGTCGACAGCGAGGTTCCCAACCTGCGTGTTGAGTACGAGACGTTAGCGTACGTCATTCACACCGTTTCTTTTCCTTCTCGTGCTTAGCGGCAGCCGTGGTTTTCCTGGCCGTAGCTAAGTGTGAGTTCCGTCTGTTTCTTCCGCCCGTTCCGTTTACCGGTCCGCGTATTTTCGCGTTCTTTACCGTCACGTTTCTTTCTCATGCTTAGCGGCAGCCGTGGTTCTCCTGGCCGTAGCTAAGTGTGAGCTCCGACCGTTTCTTTCACCAGTTCCGATTACCGGTTCGCGTTTTTTAACCGCTACAGGCGCCCGAGCACCAGGCAACCAACGCAAACTAGTAAGGGGTTACTTTGTTACGTGGGCAATACCAGGCCCAGATAACGTTACAAATTGGCGCCCGAGCAGGGACTTGAGAAAAACAAATAATGCCGGACAAAATACCGCCTCTGCCGTCACCCTCACCCACAGTTGCGTGGGTGTATGCTCTGAAAAAGGAAGAGCTCCAGACCCGATTGTCCGAATTGGGGCAAGACGCAACAGGAACGGCAGACGACCTGCGAAAAAGGATGGTAGCCGTCATACGGCTACTAACGGAGCCAGAAACATCCGAGAAAATAAAAGAACCGACAGAAGGGAACACGGCCGATCATGAAACCACTTCATTGCCGATTCTACCTACATGGGGCCACTCACCGGTCCCCATATGCGAGCAAGTACGCAAATGGAACACTCAGTTCGACGGAAAATCCGACCCTGTTTCATTCCTAGAAAGGGTAGACGAGTTGCAAGTGAGCTACAATATCCCCGGCAAGTTGTTACTGACCGCATTGCCAGAACTCTTCCGCGGAACTACACTCCCGTGGGTCCGAAACAATAGAGATATAGAGACTATCTCACCGATATCCGGACACTCATCCGACGATACGGTCGTCTTACCTCGGAACTAGAACTGGACCGGATCTTCATAAACTTGCTCCCGGAATATCGGCAATATATACACCGACGAGACGTCAAAGACATCCGTGGCCTCATCCGCGAGATGGAAGAATTTGAGCGACTTCAGAAGGAACTCAAGCCGCAACCATGTATATATATATATATATATATATATATATATATATATATATATATATATATATATATATATATATATATATATATATTAAGATGGTATTATTATTATAGGTAACTTAGTTCGGGGCGGCTATTAAAATTAGATTATCGCCGATGGAGTAGTTCAGTTGGCGGGATGGTCCAAAGAGGTACTCGTGCGACTCCCTAGATATTCTGTAATTAAAATACAACCATGAGTGGGTTACACTCAGTGAGACAGCCGTACAAACAAGAATGTCAACAGTACTCAACATATATCACAAAAGGATAACAAAAGGATAGTAGAATATCTAACTGTGAAATATACACCCTCACTCTAAGCAATATAGCAAAGATCTGTGAGTATTAGGCTCCGCTCCACGTAGACATGCTGTGTGAATCTGCGAATCTGCCCCGTTGGCTCCGCTCCACACAGCCAAGCTGTGTGGATCTGCGAATCTGCCCGTTGGCTCCGCTCCACACAAACATGCTACGTGAATCTGCGAATCTGCCTGTTAGCTCGCTCCACACAGACTAGCTGTGTGAATCTGCGAGAGCTTGACACCCTCAACAAGTGATCTGCATGGTATCAGGAGAAAGAGTTAAAGTCGAGTTAAAACTCAGTCTCCACCAGCACACTCGAAGGTGCAAGCGAAAGTTGGGCTCCTCCTGATTATAACACTATAGCTGGCAGGCAGGGCACCGCTGGCACCAGACCGGTAAGTGGTACTTCGTTGGACGCAACTCGACTATCCCCCGCGCGCAGCGGTTACAGGGCTAGCGTCATTATACAAAGGTTTAGGATAGGATTCACAAACAAATCACACACATGCACCACTGAAAATCATACAGGCGTCTATACTAAATATAGGCAGAAATATTATGGGCAAAGACAGACTTTACTCACCGTTCAAATAAGCATAAAATACACAGAATTCACGAATAGATATGTTCACTGTAAACGCCGGCATTAAACTGAAAGAGAATAGTAGGTAACAAATTATAGACGGATTACGAATACATAATCTTCTGTGACGCTGCTTACGTTATATTTGATAAAGAAATAGCTACCGAAAAAGGATTGAATAAGACGTACACAAAATTACCGCTAACAGTTCGGCTATCCTGACTTTATTCTCGTCCTCGAGAATCTAGTTTTGTAGTCCTAATCTATCGTCATCCTCAGCGCTGCTTTCGGACGACGCAGAAATACTTGCGCTAGTGATGTAAGGTTTCATGCGCTCGACAGCGATGACGTTAGCATATTTAGCTCTTTTGCTTCTGATCGAATCAGGTAGATCCTCTATTAGATAACGATCATTTGGCAACACTTTTGTAATTCGGAAAGGTCCGGCGTAAGGTGGTAGTAACTTTTTGCTTGTACCTTCAGACACATGTTGTTTCTTGATCAACACAAGATCATTTTCCATATATTTTCGGCCGACGTGCCGATGCTTGTCATACCGTTCTTTTTGTTTATGTTGGTTTTCCACCATAGTGGTAGCGATTTCTTTCCTAGTGTCCTGCATGTCTTTTATTATCGGTCTTTCATTCTGCACTGCTGCACTCAACGGTGCATCTGATAGTGCTCTTGGCCGAAATCCGAAAAGCAACTCACTTGGAGTTTTCTTCGTTACTGAGCTAACCGTGTTATTTATTGAAAATTGTATCTCGTTTATCTTCTTGTCCCAAGCAAAGTCATTCGTTATTGATGATGCTAGCGATGTTAGAATTGTGCCGTTAAAACGCTCGCATTGGCCGTTTGCACGAGGTGTAGCGACAGCATTCATAATATGCCGCATCCCCCGTTGCTTGCAGAACTCTGCAAATCTTTTCGACGAATAGGCAGTTCCTCGATCGGATATGATTCTGGTTGGAACCCCAAATGTCATTTGTAGTTTTTCCAGAAATTTTACAACGTATTTCGTACTAGTATCTTTAGCGGCTTGTAGATTTACGAATTTTGTAAATGCATCGACAACGACAATAAGTTGAGTATTTCCAGAAGAACTCTTTATAAATGGTCCTACGTGGTCAATGTGGATAGTATGAAAAGGTATAGGCAGCTTCTCGATTGGGTTTAGAAGTCCTGGCTGTTTTCCTTTCGGCTGTTTATGATAGAGGCACTTTAAACAGCAGCTGATGTATTTCTTTACAAATTTTCTCATTCCAGGGAACCAGTACGTTTCGTTTATTTTTTGTAAAGTACGCTCCTCTCCAAAGTGACCAAACTCATCATGGCAAGCCCTAACAATCTGCGCGCGTTGTCCTTTTGGTACAACCCACTGGATTCCTGTTGCTGTAATTCTGTACACTCTATTGTTCCGCAGACAATAATTTTTGTAGATCTCTTTCTCATATGTTGTGGTTGGCAGTCTCGATAAAATATCTTTAATAAGCTTCAGCTTTTCATCTGTCATCTGTCCGGCTAATACCCAGTCATCGGTTTCTATATGAAACACTCCTAGATCTTCTAGTGGTTCTTGATCATTTGTAGGATTTCTACTCAACGCGTCAACGTGAGCCATTCGAACTCCTGGCCTATATTCCACCGAAAATGTGTATTCTTGTAACTGAAGCCACCATCTTCCAATCCTTGGTATTAAGTCCCGTTTGTTACTTGCCGTACGCAGAGCATTACAGTCGGTGATTACCTTGAAACTTATTCCCAACAAATATACTCTAAACTTCTTCAGTGATTCCACAACCGCTAACGTCTCATGTTCATATGAGTGATACTTTTTCTCCGCTGCAGTCGTTTGTCGGCTGAAATATGCAACTGGGTGCAGCTTTCCTTCCGGTTGCTTTTGTAGCAGTATTCCGCCAAGACCAATTTTGCTGGCATCTGTATGCACTTCTGTTTCAGCGGTTGGGTTATATAGCGCTAGCAATGGACGTGTTGTGAGTATCTTCTTTAAATCGTTGAACGCTTTTCCTTGTTCAACTCCCCATTTCCATGGAGTATCTTTCCTCGTAAGGCTCGTTAGTGGACGATTCTTTGTAGAATGATTCCTCACAAAATGTCGGAAATAGCTGGTCAATCCAACGAACTGTCGAACTTGATGTACATTGGTTGGTATCTGAAACTGTTCAACGGCTTTTATTTTCTCAGCACCTGGTCTCACCCCATCTCTGTTTATTTCGAATCCCAAATAATTCACTGAGTTTTGGAAGAAAAAGCATTTTTTCATATTCAACGTTAAATTATTCTCCCTAAATATATTTAATAATATCGTCAGTCTCTCGATTCCCTCTTCGAATGTCGCAGATGGACATAAAATATCATCCAGGTACGCCATTGCGATTGTATTTCTGTAAGATCCTAATATTTTATTAACCATTCTCTGAAATACTGACGGAGCGTTTGTTAATCCAAATGGAAGTCTGTTAAACTCGAATTGGCCATCAGGAGTTACAAACGAAGTTTTGTATTTGCTACTTTCTGCAATCGGTATTTGATAGTATCCTGATTTCATGTCCAGTGATGTGAAATATTTGGTTCCTTGTAGTCGATCTAGTTGATCATCGATTCTCGGCAATGGGAAACGATCTTTTACTGTCACTTTGTTCAACTTACGATAGTCAATGCACAATCGTGCGTCTCCATTTCGCTTCTTGACGAGTAAAATCGGAGAAGAAAATGGCGAATTTGATTCTCGTATTATATCGGCATCTAATAATTCTTTCACCATACTCTGCACATTCTTCCGTTCATCGTGTGAAAGTCGGTAGGGTCTATACGTAATGTAGGTATCGTCCGTAAGAGTAATTTCTACTGCTTGTACCTTGGCACTCTTTATTTCATCCACGCTATTTGCAAAACAATCCCTGTAGTTCTGCAATAGGTGGATTATTTGTTCCCTCTGATATTCATTGATTTCCTCGCCAATATGCAAATCCTCATTTGCAAATATTTCCGTGCAACTTGCAACCTTACGTACTTCTTTCTCTTGCTGACATTTCCATCCTCTCGCTAAAACCGAATTGTTTTGTATGGTGAGATCTCTGTCAGAAAGATTTACGATTGGTAATACACACTCATTCGCTTCAGTATATGATACAACACATCTTGGTATCACATGTTCTTTTCCTGGTTGTGCTCTTACACTCAAGTCAACGAATAAATCATCCTTTGATTCTACATGACAAATCACGTGTCCTACGTATCCGGGTGGAATCACAGTTGTTTCTTTAGTCATGAATGCACATTTTTCTGGTGGGGCTATTTCTAGATGTGTTAATGGGCAGTTTGATTGCTGAAAGAGTCGTATCTTATTCGCATCTTTATAGATAAGTACATCTGCAGATTCTGTAAAGGGTTGTCCAACGATAATTGGTATCGTCTGAACATAATCCGGTACGATACAAATGGGTACAGCCAACTCTACTTCATCTACTTTAAGCTTCTGGTTTTCTGCTTCACCTAAAGTTATAACGATTCCCTGACCAAACCCTCGTAGAGTTTTCTTTTTATGTGTGTTGAAATTAACATTAAGTCGTCGTGCTTCAGATTCTACCATGGTGATGCAAGAAGATCCCAAGTCGATATAAGCTTTTGATTTTTGTCCGTTCACAAATACAAAATGGAAGAATTTTTCGTTGGTGCTTACCTCAGTTGCAGTTGTCAGTACTGTTGTCTCTGGTGCCTTCCGCGGGTTAACACATTTTTCATGTGAACGATGGTATCCTCGGCATTTGTCACACCTCGGGGCATTTTGTTTAGTGCAGTTATATGAAAAGCGTCCAGCTTCGCCACAGCGATGACACACAAGACTAGAACGAGGCTGGTGACGGTTACCACGATAAAATCGTTGTCTCGGATCCCGGCGATGTGCACTATGCGTTGGTAACCCTCCAGGCTTGAAACGTTTGTCAACGTGTCTAGCGGGAACTTCATCCCGAATTGTTTTAAGGTACGGTAGTAACGCTTCAGGTTTCGAACAGTCTCTAGCAGAAGCAGCCGCACGTAGGGTACTATCGAGTATCCCTCCGATGATGCAAGATACCGCTTTCTTGTTGTATATTTCACACGCGTTAAGTAATGCAAGTTTTTCGTAATAATATTTCATTATCGGTTCGTCAGGTCTTTTGGTACGGCGCATCATTTCTTGCAGTTGTTGATGGTAATCTTTTTGACTCGGAAAAGCTTCGAGCAACATCTTTTTCCATTCCTCCCAAGTATAATTGACACCACTTAAGCCATTATACCACGTTGCTGCATAACCCTTTAGACGCGAGGTAATAAATAAAATAGTAGTGGGTTCATCCCAGTTGTAGAGTATGCGTAAATCCTCAACCTTTGTTAGCCAAACATCCATGGTTTGGCCGCCGTCCTCGGGATTAAAGAATGGGATCGCTTCGCGCGTTTCCAATCTCGCAGTTCGTGGTTTTGGTTGAGTCACCATGTGATTTTGCATACGACTAATATTTTCAGTTAGTTGAGCCATCATTTCGGAAACTTGATACAAGCTTTCTTGTGTGCTCCGTGATGGACTGCGAAATAATGGTCTACGACTCCTGCTGCGTTCCGCCATATTAAGAGTATTTTCAAATTTAGTAATCCAACGGTGCATGCAATATTCACTAAAAAAAACTATTAAGATCAAAATCAGATTCAGCTTAGATCTCGTTCTGATCCCACTTCTGAAATATTAAGATGGTATTATTATTATAGGTAACTTAGTTCGGGGCGGTTATTAAAATTAGATTATCGCCGATGGAGTAGTTCAGTTGGCGGGATGGTCCAAAGAGGTACTCGTGCGACTCCCTAGATATTCTGTAATTAAAATACAACCATGAGTGGGTTACACTCAGTGAGACAGCCGTACAAACAAGAATGTCAACAGTACTCAACATATATCACAAAAGGATAACAAAAGGATAGTAGAATATCTAACTGTGAAATATACACCCTCACTCTAAGCAATATAGCAAAGATCTGTGAGTATTAGGCTCCGCTCCACGTAGACATGCTGTGTGATCTGCGAATCTGCCCCGTTGGCTCCGCTCCACACAGACAAGCTGTGTGGATCTGCGAATCTGCCCGTTGGCTCCGCTCCACACAAACATGCTACGTGAATCTGCGAATCTGCCTGTTAGCTCGCTCCACACAGACTAGCTGTGTGAATCTGCGAGAGCTTGACACCCTCAACAAGTGATCTGCATGGTATCAGGAGAAAGAGTTAAAGTCGAGTTAAAACTCAGTCTCCACCAGCACACTCGAAGGTGCAAGCGAAAGTTGGGCTCCTCCTGATTATAACACTATAGCTGGCAGGCAGGGCACCGCTGGCACCAGACCGGTAAGTGGTACTTCGTTGGACGCAACTCGACTATCCCCCGCGCGCAGCGGTTACAGGGCTAGCGTCATTATACAAAGGTTTAGGATAGGATTCACAAACAAATCACACACATGCACCAGTGAAAATCATACAGGCGTCTATACTAAATATAGGCAGAAATATTATGGGCAAAGACAGACTTTACTCACCGTTCAAATAAGCATAAAATACACAGAATTCACGAATAGATATGTTCACTGTAAACGCCGGCATTAAACTGAAAGAGAATAGTAGGTAACAAATTATAGACGGATTACGAATACATAATCTTCTGTGACGCTGCTTACGTTATATTTGATAAAGAAATAGCTATCGAAAAAGGATTGAATAAGACGTACACAAAATTACCGCTAACATATATATATATATATATATATATATATATATATATATATATATATATATATATTTTATATCAGCCAGACCCTCTTGGAAGGGATAAATTAATACCTATAGTGGCATCTAACAGTGGAGCCCAAAAACAAAACTCGTTACAAGGTCACCTATCTAACTGTCAGGCCCCTGGTCCACATGATATAACACGACTATACGAACTATTCATGCTAGAACAAGAATAATTACTGAGATCATAAATAACTTACTAAAATAATAATAATAAAATACGGCGATATTGAATTATTTTAATCGCAACCTATAACGAATTTTGAATTTATATACATTTTTAAGGCGCCTTTGGCCTCCTGGCGCCTGTGTTCGCTGACACATTCGACACGTGGACTGCGCGCCCCTGCATGTTACTACAATTGCCTCAAGTAATGTAAGAGATACTTGAGTTTTCTTTATCAGCTCTGAATAGTTTTACCGCATCTTTTATTAGCTGTCCACAGAGACAGTAAGTAAACAGTTGTATATTAATTGCAGAACATGTTAATAATAACGATACAATCACGCTCCTAAAGACAAACATTCGGTTAAATGTAGTTTGATTGCAAATTGAATACCTAATTGTGCTTAAAACTTACAAGTTCTCTTCAATTAACAGGCAAAATAAAGTCATGACGGATAATACTACATTAGTACCTAGCATATGCAAGGTCAGGTAAGAGAAAAAGTATTCGAATTCCTTCAAAAATCTGGAAATGAGACAATCCGCTTACACTGTTTTATTTTTTGCATAATGTGCGAATTCTTTATGATAATAGCTCACTCAAGTAACATATTGTGATCTTCTACACAGTTTTGAAGTTTGTCAAAATTTCCTATTATATCTAAGCTTCCAATTTTAAATTGATCCGACATTTTTAGTGACCAAAAGCTCTCGTCTTTTTGAATCTAAAAGAAGCATACATCTAATCAATATAAGCATGGACGTGTTTAATAATTTGTACTAATAATAATAGTTATTGGTATTTTGCATTTATATGGCTGCTGTAATAATTAAATTTTGAAAAACACTATGATAAGCTTTTTTTTTATTTTAATAAGATCCTAATTAATCGTATACTTACATTTTCAACTAACATACCCAATGGTGTCCAAAGAATAAAAAAACAATATTGTCGTCCAGTAATATGTAATTGCCCTTGGATTTGATAATAGTAATTGCGGTTTCTTTTTAGGGAAAATGTATTATCATCATAAATAGCAAATGTTATTTTTTTATTCATGATCGCATCTTGCAGAGAATGTTTTGCGGCGCTTGCTGGACATTTTATTTCTATTAGCGAGTCATTAACCACTAACCCATCAGGAGAAGCAGCTAAATAAAATGTATCTGCATCCACAAATAAACCACATTGTTCTACCGTCAATTTAAATTGTTTTTCAAATTGTAGTATTGCAATTGGCTCTTTTTCAATACCGTAATTAGTTGCTACATTGCCATGAAAATTTGTATATATTAAATCTTGGACAATAGCTACACAACTTGTACTACTCCTCATTTTGCATATTCTTCCAAAGTTGGACGCTGTTAAACGTTTTGACCTCTCAATATGCCAACGTTGGTTAGAAGCCTGAGTCACCGTTTCCCTTTCTAGGGCGACAATTTCAGCTTGAGTTTTTTTAATTTTATTTAAGAATAAAATTTTTTGTTCTTCAAAAACATCATCAGGCATATCTAACTTAGATTTTGTAGCATTTGGACCATATTCATCATCTGCTTCAAACATTTTTGAAACCCGAGGGCGAGCATAAGTTTTTGGTTTATTCAGATACTTTTTTCTGGCCAACCTTAAATTTCTTATCCTACTCAAATACTTTTGAGTATGCTTGCCAGAGCTTTGATTGGTGATTTCTTTATGAATTACGTCAAGTATATTATTTTCAGAATTCACTGATAAAGCAGCAGCACAGCATCTCATTTCGTAGTTATATCTTTTTGTAAAATTTATTCTTTTTGAGCCAACAAACTTTGCTATACGGAATTATAGTTTTCGGCTGCATTATTGGTCATGTTCAACAATAGGTTTTTAAAATTGAAAACAATTCTATTGATACATGATAATATATCATCATATAACCCACATTGTTTCATTTGTGGAATTAAATTTGTTTCATTTGGTTTAGGACCTGCGCAAAAATATCCGATAGTGACACAACTTTTGTGCTCATCAAATACATGACATCATCATTAATTTCAATTGAAGCGTTAAACATATCCGCCATATTATTTACTAATATAGCGTAATTAATACTTATATATTTGCAATGCGCATTTTTATAACGGATGCAATAGTTCTCATTGTCTACTTGAATGATTCTCGAAACAAAACTTTATATCAACTGCCACGACTCTAATTAAATAATAAATATTAAATTTATAATTTCTAATATTGCTACTTAAGGCGAATGGAAAGAATTTTTTATACAAAAATACGTTTGCTCCGGTGGGCTCACCGTATTGAAAACAAAAACCGTTATATTAACCAGCTAATAATATATTTGGCCGCAATTTTATGTAATCTCAGGACTTAGACATAAATTTCAAGAAGTCATTTATTAAACAGGTTGCACATGTATATTACAGTTAAAACTGTTTCAGATTAAAAATGAAATTTACTAATTTAAGTACACGTTTGTTTTGTGATAATAAATTAATATTGTTTAGGGATTATTTCTGACGTAAGTATAAGATAAAATGTTTTCCGATATCTGTTAAGCATAGCGGTGTTGTTAAACTTGCTGTAATAATTATTGTAGTTGAATCAATCAGAAATGATTTACGAAAGATTAAAGTGGCTTAATTTGATGGGATTGAATCCTAAAAATCAAACATTATTACGTATTTGTATTGCTCGTTTTTGGATAGTAATTATTATTGTTGAAATTTGCTTCCAAATTATATTTTTATGTACGACTGAATACAAAAGTTTGAGTAATATCATTATAGATATCGTCACGCTGACTGGAAATTGGCAAGTAAGTTGTTTATGAACTGCCATTCATATTACATGTGACATAATATTTCTATTTTAAATGTTAACGTAACATTTGAAAATTTCTTTATAATCAATTTTATAAATGTGATATTTAACATATGATTAATTTGCAGGTATTTTACAAAATATATACTTGCCATAGCAAAACTAAGATACTTCTTATTATGGTAGACACACTTTTCAATAAATTTTGGACAACGGAGTCGATGACAAAGGAGCAAAATGAAAAAATTGAACATAATATTCGCCTTACAGTCACGTCTGCTTACGTTTTCAACTATTCAGTAATATTTACTGAACTAATTTATTTTATGACGTATTTTAAAAACGATTATAATTTGCCCCTGAATATCTGGGTACCAAATAAGGAAATTTTTAGAAACGTCGCCAAATTATGAAATAATATTTGTTATGCAATCTACCGTCATGAATTTTGTTGTTCTATCATTCTTTATAGAAATAGATATGGTGTTTGTCGTGATGGCGAGTATGGTACTATCTCAATTTAAAATATTGAGATACTCCCTTAAACAAGTTCTATTTACACTGTATGCTACCAGAGTTAATAGACCCGCGACATACTAGTGGCCTGGATATTCGGAATCCCGAATACAGAAACTTAAAATAAATCTATGTTGCCGTCTAATTTACTTATAATATTAGAGAATATTGACGCACAACGCAACGTTGTTAGTGCTGTACTAGTTATAATTTGGAAGGGGATATGTCGCGTAACTACAATACTGTTTTTGGTTGAAGTGGGGCAGCGGAGAGCAGCGTTTGGGACTGCCACTTTGCATCCTCGCCCTTTACACTTGTAACAACGTAGATACCTAGGGATTGCAAGTATCGCGCCTTAAGAGTGTTATTTACCTAAATTTTATTTAGATTTTGGGCTACCATTAACCCATCTGACAATTATGCTACGCGGGTAAACTGAAACCTTTAAAACATATTCTTAATATACTTCTTATGCTGAATGTACAGTATCGGACAAAAATGGAACGACGTTCCCTATTTGTTCTAAGAATTGCTTACTTTGTAAACGATAAGATATTTGGAAAATAAATTCATACACGTATTGTTACGCACTTTCGTGTGTTCTACTCCTCTTATAAGTATTATAATATATTTTATAATTGTGCAACGAATAATTTTGAGTTTAAATTGTGAGAATATTGTGAAGTATGGGAAACTTTACCAAATTTGGTAGAATTTCCGTAGGAGGACGTAAAAAAAGAAGAGGTGTAGCCGGGACTAAAGCCCTAGAATTGTATAAAAGAAGGTAAATGTTTATTAATATTGTATGAACAACAAAAATAATATATATAATATACTATGTAAGAAACGTTATTATAGTTGTACTTTTTACTTTCTTATACGCAGTATAAGTAAGTATTGTAATCATGAAAAATTTCGATCTCGAGATTTCAATGGAAATATACGTTTTGACCTTCCCTGAATCGATTCCAACTATTTTTGGAATGACGTCTGTCTGTGTGTGTGTGTCTGTATGTGTGTGTGTGTGTATGTTCTCTACAGCCTAAACGGTTGAAGCTAAAATTATGAAACTTTAAACTTAAGATTTACATATGCCTGGGGTGTGCACCTCCAATTTTTGAAAAAAATAATAAACCGGAAGTGCCTATTTACCCTAGTCATTTTTGGCAGTTTCTGCAATTACTCAAAAATGGTTACAGTTACAGAAAATTGTATGAACAAAAATTAAAGGTATTCATATTTAGCACGACTTTTGTTTGAATCTTTTTTCCAAAAAAAGTACTGGTTTCAAAATAAATTTCTGCCTATTATATATATTTTTACATAAATCGTATCATCTGCGCCTGTCAATTGTTTAACAAAATAGACGTAAATAATTTAAAGTTTGACATTTAATATATATTCTAAGAAATATATTTAGTATAAAAGCGATCTAAAGGTTAGAACAAATATTATAAATTAGAAAAATAATGAAACTACGAAGTGGTTTAACCCATATGCGTATAAGAAAGTTCGGTGCATGACACTGCAGATGTTTTAGTTTCAACAAATGATATTATTTTCTTGGGGACGCCATTTTGAATTCATTACAATGAACTATTTGAATTTCTTACGCTATTTTATTATTAAAATGCAAGTTTTACCATATTTAAATTAACAACTTAAATATTATCAGTAATATTTTATTAATGATTTATTAATTAATAACATTTGATTTGAGGTCTTATTAGCTTTATTAACTTAAGAACTGAATTGCATATTGGTGTTCTAATCGATTAACTTACCAATTTGTAGTACTTTTGAGTCGTCTAGTATGTTTATAAGTCGAACCAGATTTCGGTTGCACTTAAGGCCGGATAGTGCATTTTCGGTTAACAAGAACAGATGTAAAACACTTGAATCCTGATTGTAATTTTTGTTTATATTATTTTTTTATTATATTATTTTATTATTTCTGAACAAAGATGCCACAAATTAGTCAAAGTTGAACAACTCCAAAAAGGCATTACCATTTAGAAAAGTGTCCACCGGGATGAATTACTAAAAATGGCAGTAATTTGAAGAACGAGGAATTCTCGGCGTTGTTCTGCCACAAATCAAAACAAAAGTTTAATTTGCTTCTATTCTATTTTTAACTTACGTGCCTGGACATTTTTCTGATTTTTACTCTCTCATACGCAGTATAAGTATTGTAATCATGAAAAATTTCGATCTCGAGATTTTAACGGAAATACACGTTTCGACCTTCTCTGAATCGAGTCCGACTAGTTTTGGAATGACGTCCGTCTGTGTGTATGTGAGCGCTCTACAGCCCAAACGGCTAAAAGTAAAATTATGAAACTGAAGATTTTTATACGCCTGGCAAGAAAACCTTCTATTTTTGAAAACAATATTCAAACCGGAAGTGCACGTTTACTCTAGTCATTTTTTGCGGTTTCTGCAATTACTCAAAAATGGTTGCACTTACAGAAAAATTGTTAAGATAAAAATTAATGATATTAATACTTCGTATAACTTTTGTTTGAATTTTTTTTTTTCAAAAAAGGTACCGGAAACAAGAAAATGGTTATTGAAATTTGTTCTTCTTATAATTATTTAAACATAAATAGTATAAACTGTGCCTGTCAATTTTTTAATAGAAAAACAAAAAATTAAACAATTTGGAGTGTGACATTTAATATTTATTCTAAGAAATAAGTTAGTGAAAAGGAGTTCCAAAGGTTAGTAAAATATTATAAATTAGTCTAAATATGATCTAACCGAAATGCGTATTAGAAAGTTCAGTGCAGATGTTTTTAATTTGTTTTATAAATTGCTGCAGCTAGTAGAAGAAGACGGTTACATCATCGTTTATTTTATCAGACGTGGATTCCTACATTGATGAACCAGCTTATAAAAATATGTAAAACAAATTTTAATCATGTAATACCAGCCCTATTTAATTTTAAATCACCGGATACCATAAACTTCCAGGGGGTCTCCTCTTTCACCTCTGTTTGCAGAGATTTACATTTACGGAGAGGCACCTAAACATTGTAAATTTAACCTAAACATAAATATGTATACATGGACCAACTTTATTGCTCCTAAAGAAGGCCAAAAGGTCGAAATGATCGTTAAAAATAATAAACAAATGTGAAACTATCCAAGTGTTTTATTTCAAATTTTATCAAAATTATGTTTCACCGAGTGCCCACCTACCTATCAATTAATAATACTATATATAAGTTAATTAATTTTGACGACGTCGAACTCGTGATATACGCCACGCGTTCGGTTCCTCATATTTGTTGTCCAACGGCTCTAATCTCTGGTTCTTCTTAAATTTACTCAACTTGGAAGGATCGGAGAACTTGAAGAACGCAGGCGCAAACTCCACCAGCCACTTGGAGTCAATGGTGGTCACCTCGCGCATGTACTCTTTCGTAGTCTGCACCAGCTCGTGATAAATTACCCTGAAATAAGAATGTTTAGAAAATGTGTGTCAAATCGATTATTATTTATCGTCATCTACCATTCCGGTTGTCGGTTGAATAGTGCACTGGACGGGTGGGTGTATACCACTTGGCTGTCCACTAGGGTGCGGTATCCTTCCTGGGGGTCTTTCTTGGCCACGTTCCGGAAAAAGCCAGAGCACACCGCTTTTTGAACGCGTACCGGATTTTTCACCGCGGCAACTACATCCAGTTGAAATCTAATGAAGAACAAGAATTAAAAAAAAAACATTTACATACTAATTCATGAACCACGCACATATTACCATCTGTTTCATCATTACCGATCCATAATGCCCAATAATTGCTTTCGCACATCCTGTGCCCGTTTCAACGTTGGAATTTGCACGAAATTCTCATAACACCACGCGTTACTGAACTTGTTGTTCTTCCAACTATTATAAACCGCTAACAGAGTCAAGTGATCACCTTCTGCCTGATTGAATTTCGCCTTCTTCTGATCCGCCAACGCTTGCTTGTCTTTGGGACGATAAAAGATATTCTGCACACTCAGCATGCTTACCACTGTCAGTATTTCGTCACTGCATTGCAGCGCCACCGACATAATTAACATTTTTGATAGATTTGGTTCCAACGGGAACTCGGCCATGCGGCGACCGAGCTTTGCTTGTGCTTGTGAAATTGGTGTTACCACCAATGAATCCATTCCGGTTTTAGAATTGTAGACCTTCTCCTTAACAAAACCGGGGTCCACCACGTAGTAGATGCCATCAATAGTCAAAGATGTCTCAGCGATATTTGTCGCAATAACAACTTTGCGGCTTACTGGGGGTGCTGGTTCGAAAATGCGCGTCTGCATCTCGCTGGGGAGGGCGGAATACACTGGTAGTATGATCAGTTCAGGTACATCGGACCCCAGAGACTTCATTCGTTCATAAAGTATTTCGCAGGCGGTATCAATCTCCTCTTGTCCCGTTAGAAACAACAAAATATCCCCCGGAGGCTCTCGCAAATGAATCTGCATCACTGTCATTAAACTAGCGTCCAAATAATCCGTTTCTGGTTCTTTTGTGTAGAGCACTTCAACTGGAAACGTCCGTCCGGGAATTGTAAAGATAGGCGCTTCGAAGAAGTACTGAGAGAACTTGACCGCATCTAACGTGGCCGACGCAATGATCAACTTCAACTCGGGTCGCTTTTGCACGGCTTGTTTGAGCAACCCGAACAGAACATCGGTGTTAATTGTGCGCTCGTGCGCCTCGTCCAACATAATCACCGAATAGCCCTTCAGATCCAAGTCAATTAAACACTTGCGCAACAACATGCCTTCCGTCATGTACTTGATGGCCGTTTCCGGGCTGGTGCAGTCCTCAAACCGGATGGTGTAGCCCACCTCTTGGCCGAGACGGCATCCGAACTCTTCGGCGACGCGTTTCGCGACGGACATTGCTGCGACTCGTCTGGGTTGGGTACATCCGATCTTACCACGCGCCGTGAACCCAAAATCCGCTAGATATTGGGTATTCTGGGTAGTCTTACCTGAGCCTGTTTCACCGATTACGATTTGGTTATTTGTTACAGCCTAGAGAACATTCATTCATTCGTTTATTTATTTATAAGCTCAAAGCAAAATATATTTAGTAATAATAATAATACTACCAACCTAAGTGAGTTCATCTTGTAGTTAATAGATCGTCGCTGTTCCAGGATGCTCAAATTGGTATTTTTACCGAAAGAGGACTTTTTCCCTCCAATCACATGTTTCTTCCACTCTGGTAGGTCTTGCGTTTGAAGCCCGACGCCACGCATATTAACTGCGAGTGTCCTACTGTCCGCTAATCACAGTCAATAAGTAAATTATAAAATTCGTTATTTGTTTGTTTATTACCTTCTGGTAGAGGATCGATCCAATTTTTATTTAAACCTGTGGGTACTGAATTTAACTCCTGTGCACGTTGGATCATCTTCTGTTCACGGCGCTCCTTTGCCAGGGCGGATTGCATCATGGCAGCTTGTGCCAGTGATCCATCGCACAGTGGTCCGAAACTACAAAAAGTGTGACAAAAGTCGAAAAATGTAAGTCGTAATTTTAAATGTAGTACTGTGGGATATCGTTAGGTATACAATAGAGAAAAAAAAATCGCCAAAAATCTTAATACATTAGCTATACGTCATCGCAAAGTAACCGGTTACACTAGAAATTTTATACGCACTAGGTGCATCGTTTATTGACATATCGTTAAGTGTTCATAACTTTTTATCTTGTTTTTAATTTGCAATTCGGTTTTGTGATGGACATTCCTGGTGGTAAGTAGATCATTTACATACATAACATTGCCCAATATTTATATCTGCCATATATAAACAATAACGTTTAAAATGGTAGTGAAGACAAAAGTAAACATAAACAGTTTTTTACTTAATTTAAAAAAAAGTTGTGATCCCCTGAGATCCTGTGATATGAAAGTAATAATAATATAGCTTGGAGTATTCTTTAACTATTATTGTAAAGATTACCTGCCTTTTCGTGCCGCAAACATGGATACGAGGTTTATTTTACAAGATAATCGTTTATGAGGATCTTTACGTACTAAATCGAAAAATAATTCACGTTTTAAAATTTTTTTTGAGAAACCTATTGCAGTAATTAAAAAAAAAAATTTTGCACATTTTTATACAACTTATTGAAAACTTAAAAAAAATATTTTTAGCCAATTCTGATTCATCCAGGCGGCGGCAGATGACGTCTTCTAAAAGTTGTTTTTTAGACTGTCGTATATTTTTGAAGCTTCCTGGAAAAGATAAAGTGAAAATTCTTGATGGGTTATAATTTTAAGACCTTTTCCCTCGGGGAGAATTAAAAAAAAATCCAAATTTCTCTTTTTTTCTCGTTTATATGGGAATTTTTACTTTCTTATACTTCTAATCTCGAGATTTCAACGGAAATATACGTTTTGACCTTCCCTGAATCGATTGAAACTATTTTTGGAATGACGTCTGTCTATGTGTGTGTGTGTGTGTATGTGTGTGTGTATGTGTGTGTGTGTATGTGTGTGTGTATGTGTGTGTGTATGTGTGTGTATGTGTGTGTGTGTGTGTGTGTGTATGCGTTCTACAGCCTAAACGACTAAAGGTAAAATTTTAAAAGTTTAAACTTAAGGTTCGTATGTGCCTCGCATGTGCACCTCCTATTTTTGAATAAAATATTTAGACCGGAAATGCCTGTTTACTCTAGTCAACTGGCACAACTTTTGTTTGAATTTTTTACCAAAAAGAGTACTGGCTTCAAAATAAATTTCTGCTTATTATATATATTTTTACATAAATCGTATCACCTGCGCCTGTCAATTGTTTAACAAAATAGACTTAAATAATTTGAAGTTGGGCATTTAATATTTATTCTTAGAAATATATTTAGTGTAAAAGCGATCTGCAGGTTAGAAAAAAGATTATAAATTTGCAGAAACTTTGATATCGTTTAACACAAATGCTTATAAATTTACCTACGCAATTTCATTCAGGTTAAAAAACTGCTTCTTTATATCAAATTCTAAATAAGCGAACCTTAATACACCCTAATACCTATTTTTTTAAAGAAGTTATATACTTTTTTCACTTACATGTCCGCCATATTAGATCCGCCATTTTTTTCCCAAAAAAATATAAAAATTATAATCAACAACCACAATAACTTACGTCTGCTGAATTTCAATACTCTCGAAAAATTCTTAGACTTTTGTCACACTTTTTGTAGTTTCGGACCACTGTGCATCGGGGTTTTTGACGATTCGCACAGGGCTCAAATCGTGAAGGGCACGTGCGTGGCCCAGCAGGAAGGGCGGTTCATCCTCCACTAGTTCAATTTCGATGTCAGCCTCACCATCTTCGTCTTTCGGGAGAAGTCCAGTCTCATCATCAAAATCAGGCAGCTCTGATTTATCGATACACCCAGAGGAAATCATCTATCATATAAATATGAATCTTAATAATAATAAAAATTAAAACGTTAAAATCTCGCCAACCTGTTTAATTTCCCAGCGTTCCGGACTACCAATTCGGTGCAATCTCTTCTGACTGACATCCTCTTCTTTTTCTCCAGTTACTACATCGGAGTTTTACTAACGCTCTGGAACCAGCCCCACCTTGAGGTCGATCAGGGTTACGGCCAGCGTGTTCAGACATCTGCGTTGGTAGGTGAGCGTGTGAAGCGGGATTCAGATCCCGACCAGAATCCTGGCACACGTCTTTCAGCGACAAAGACACCTTTTGCCCAGTTACCGAAAGGACTTTCACCTTGACGCGCTGTCCCCGTGACACTACGTCACTCACAGTCGTAACGCGGCCTTCCGCTTGCAACTGGGAGATGTGCACGAGGCCCTCCCAACGCCGCCGCAATCCGTCTAATTGTACAAAACAACCGAACGGCACAATATTGGCGACTTTTCCATTACAGATCTATAAACGATCAAGCAACAAAAGCACACATGTTCCATTTGTTTTTTAGTTTAAAAAAATATTATTATTATTATTTCGATTCCGTTTTTTAGAATACTCACTTTTTCCGGTTCAGGATCTTCCATCAAGTCCTCAACATGTTCCGCACTTTCCGGCCTTTTCTTTACGTGTCGATCTCGGCTCCTACTACGATCTCTAGATACTCTCGATGACTTACGAGTACCTTCTTTAGATCTTCGTCGCTGGCGATCTTGACTGCGTTCTCGTCGCTGATCAACACGATCTCGCTCCCTGCGTCCATCGATGCTTCTTTTCCGAGTCCTAACCGAGTTTCTACGCCTATCTTTGCTCCGTTCGCGACTTCTACTACGTTTTCGAACTACATGTTTCCGCGCAAGTGCTTCTTTTTTAACCATTTTCAGATCTCAATACTACTGGAGGGCGCAAGTGCTTCCAACTCGGCCATCGCCTCGTCTACCACCTTGTCTTTAGTGTCTTGATCGGTTATAGACGCTAGTTCAGGTTTCATCTACAACAAATGTAAATATAATACTTAAAAATTCTTCCGTGGCCCCCATCAACTTACTTCCGGATCCCCTTGTTTCTTTTGTAATTCCTTCTGTGCTTCGTTTGGAATAGCTAAGCCAGGAAACTTGAACGACAACACGTCCGTATGTTTCCGATGTGAATGTGTTGTATTTCAATCAGGAATTCGGATCGGTTTCATGTGTTGAATGATTCGAAGTAAATTTGCAATGAACGAGTCGGAAAATTCAGCTCCATTTTCAAGGACAACTTTCTTAAAATCATCATACGTATTGTGTTCTTCGGACAGATCGATTATAAATTCGGCTAGAAAGACAATTAATAGTTTTGTTAAGTTCACTTAATCTATCATTCATTCTAACCTAAATCTTTGTCGTTGAGGCCAGAATGGTTTTCTAATTCAGTGCATATTTTCCAAACTAGTGACAAATGCTCGAGTTTCACAACTTCATCCATTTTCGTACAAGATTTGTTAAATGATTTTTAATAATAAAATTATTGTTAACGTTTCGAAATGTCAAAATCAAAGGTCAAAATCGCAATGTATTTTTAAAAGCTTTCAGCGGACAGTAGATGCTACACGATCAATGTTTAATTTAAAATTGTTCTAAATATACTACAATGAGCAATTTTAACTGAATTGCAATCAGAAATATGTAACTAGCAAATAAATAATAATTCATTCCAATTAAAAATGCTTGAAATAGTCGAAAATTCATTTTTACCTATTTATTTTACGTAATTGTAACTAATGTAAGCATCACACACACACACACATATGCATGATGGCTGCCAGTGGACAGTAGATGTTACATGTAGTATATTCCGTGATTGGATCGCGGTAACCACGGTTAGATTTTGAGGAACTGATTCGATTATTTTGTAGTTACTTTTACCTGACCTCCGCAACATCACTTGTTTGCCGGTTATATTGGCGTACGTCAATACGATCAATACTAAAATTGGGCTCAGGCCATACATATAACATTAATGATTTAATTGTAAACCTTTTTTTTATCAGATTTCTATGAGAAAATTTGTAGAATTTTTAAGTGTTGAATGAATTAAGCATATATATATATATATATATATATATATATATATATATATATATATATATATATATATATATATATATATATATATATATATATATATATATATATAAGGTTATTATTTGTCTAGGATAAAGTAAACCAAAATATGTTTCTCTGTAAACAAAGGGGAAATTTTATTCACAATTATATACAGTATGTTATTTACAATCTTACCTGTAAACAAAGAAACGACAATTAAAGTTTACTACTACCGCTTCTCTATTTACACTAATAATCATTATTATAAATTTTATATCTCTATATTTTTCACATGTGTTCTATTCTACTTCTTTTGTCACTTCATCTAACCGTCATCAAACAAAAGCGCGCGGAGCATGAGAAGCGCGGCAAATTCAAATTGAAGAAAGTATATTTTCTTTACATCTCCCCCTCCCAGGGTAAGACTTGTCAGGGCACTTTTATGTTACCCATTCTTCTTTGTCTGTGTCATTCTTCTGTTGGTATTAGTTTTGATATATGGAATATACTTGTTTCTGACTTCTTTTTATTAGTCTTGATTTTGTATAGGGAGTTTGATATTTTTTCTATTATTTCGAAAGGTCCAACTCTTAGATGGTCTAGCTTTTTCCTATTCAGTCTGTTGCCGTTTTCTATATATACCATGTCTCTCGCACTGTACTCATGATGTTTTCTATTTTTGTCATATACTTTTATTGTAATTATGCGATCTTATTGATCTTTTCAAAGCAAATTTTCTATCATTGGTCCAATCATCTTTGTTTTTCTTTCATTTTAATTCTTCTGGTATGACACTTGTGTCCGTACCATATAATAAGTATTCCGGTGCAAAACCCGTGACTGAGTGTTCTATCTTATTATATCTATCTACACATTCTCTAGCAACCGTTGTCCAAGCTCTTTTTTCTTCTTTTTCATTTATTTTACATCTTATTTTATTGACTAGTGTCTGATTCAGCCTCTCGTTTAGGCCGTTTGAAAATGGTGCATTAAGTGCTGTAAATATCAGTTTGACGTTCTCTTTTTCTAGAAATTCTTTAAATTCCTTTGAATTTATCCCCGGGTATTGATCCGTTAGTATCATCCCAATTTTGTCCGTTTCTAATACGTTTTGTACTAGCTTGATGAAATCTGTGGCGTTCTGTGTCTTTGAGGTTAAAATAAATGCATATCTCGTGCAGTGGTCGACCAATAAGTGGAGGAATTTTTTTGTTGATCTTTGTCCTCCAAATCCTCCAATGGTGTCTATAGACATTATTTCATATGGTTCAGTCGCTGGTCCCAAGTGAGACATTAATCCAAATTTGCTTTGGCCTCTTGTTTTATTTTTGATGTATAGTAGGGACATATTCTGTTCATAGTTTGTCTAATGCCTGTATGGCACCATTCTTTGTGTATATCTTTTATTAATTTGATGCTCGATTCTTCTGACAAGATTATTTTCTCCTTATTTCTATCTTTCTTATAAAATATTCCGTTCTTTCTTATTAATTTTGATTTCATTTTTTGTATTATTTGATTCTTTTCTTGGTCCGTTTTTATTTCATCTATTTGTGTCAGGTTTACTATTGTTAGAGCCTCTTCAGTATTTTCAATCGGTTCTAATACCGGATTTCGACTTAAGCAGTCCGCTTCAGCGTTATCTTTACCCGGTAGATATTTTATTTGGAAGTTATATTGTGACAGATAATAGCTTAAATCACCTAATTCTTCGTCTGTTCTCGCTTTTATGTTCAGGTTTTCAAGCGGCTTGTGATCTCAAACCATCTTCCAATCAGCCAATGTTGCCAATATTTTACTGCTTCTTTGATTGCCAGGCACTCCAGATATATTGCTTTCTTTCTTTTTTGGGCCTCATTCAACTTCTTTGAGAAGTATGCAACTGGTTTTTCTCGTCCATCCATTTGTACTTGCTTTAGTATTGCCCCAATTCCTTCCAGCGATGCATCTGTGTAAATTTTTATTGGTAAATCTTTATCGAATATTTCTAAAACTGGTTGAGAACATAATAATTTCTTTACTTCTGTAAAAGACTTCTCACATTCTTCTGACCATATGAATTTTACTTCTTTTCTTAACAATCTATGTAATGGATCTAATGTTATTGAGCTATTTGGTATGTATTCATGGTAAAAGTTGATCTTTCCTAAAAATTGTCTGATATTTTTTTGAGTTTTGGGGGTTGGAAATTTCTGAATTGAAATTAGATTATCTTTTATTGGTCTTACAGTATTGTTTTCTATGATGTGCCCCAGGTATTTTACTGAATTCGCAGCGAATGAGCATTTTTTGAATTTTAATCTAAATCCTTCTCTTATAATTGCTTCTAGCACCTGCTCTATATGTCTGATGTGTTCTTCAAAAGTAGCTGAATAAATCAATATATCGTCGATATAATTTTCTGTAAATTCTGTTAATTTATGTTTCCTTAATATGCTACTCAGGATCCTTTGGAATATTGCTGGTGACGTTTTCAGACCAAATGGTAAACACGTCCATTGATAGTGTCCTTCCTGCGTTACGAAACCAGTCTTGTTTTTGTCCTCGATCCGGAGTGGGATTGACCAAAAGGCAGAGTTTATATCGAGTGTTGTGAAATATTTGCAGATTCTAGTTTTAATTATTAGGTCGTCTATAAGTGGAAATGGTTGAGCTTGTGGTACAATATTCTTGTTTAGGTCTCTAAAATCAATGCACAGACGATTTTTCTTTCCTTCATCTCTTTTATATGCCAGTGTTACTGGTGCAGCAAATGGACTGTAAGATTCTTCAATCATATTCTTTTCTAATAGCTTTGCCACTTGTGTTTCTATTTCCTTTTTATCTTCTATTGAACACCTGTACGGTCTTTTACTGCAATATTTGTCTACTATTAATTCGATTCTTGCCTCATAATCCTTTACCGTGCCAATATCGTATTTGTCTTTTGCAAATACAGTCTTATATTTTTCAATTAATCTTTCTACCTTACATTTCTTTATATTATCTAGATGTTCTAGCTGTATCTGAAATTCATCTTTCTCTATGTGATCATTGAAATTTACTGAGCACTGTTTAATTTCATTATCTTTGTTATTTATCTTAATCTTTTTTCCTGTATCTATCATTTTTTTTTGTGATATTTGTAGATTCTCATCTTGAATTAATCTGAATTTTTTTATAATATCTAATCCTATGAGGAAATCTTCAACATCATTCTTGTCTACAATGAATACATCAATGTATTCCTCCATGTCAAAATTTTTTACTTTCATAGTTACTAAACCTTTTGTATGTGTCACACCATTGACTGTTTTTAAAAATATTTTATTTACATCTTCTGCCTTTTTCTTTATTTTAATTAATTTAGGATTTATTAGGGATACTTGGGAACCTGGATCATATGTTCCGTTTACCTCCAACTTATCTTCTATTAATATTTTCACTTTAATCAATGGTGTGATTACTCGTTTTTTTCTTCCGTATTTAGATTTACTTCTATGACTGAGTTGCTTCCTATCACTCTACCTTCATTTCTTTCTTTGTTCTTAAACCAACATGAGTCTGCAGGATGATATCTAATACCTTTATTTAGGTTTTCACAATTCTTACATGGCTGTTTTTTTTCAAATCTCTTCTTGTTATCATGTCTATCTTCTCTCTTTTTTGTAAAAATATTTTTATTCATTAAATTTTCACATTTTCTGATTTCATGCAATAATTCAGTCGAGTTCTCACAATTTTCTTTATCTATCTTATTTCTAACAAAGTCAGGTAATCCTGCTGCTATAAGCAACACTAGCGTCTTTAAACTAATGCCCTTGTCCATATCTAGCAATATCTTCTCTTTCCTCATAGCGTATTCAATCAATGAACCTTCTTTATACCTATAAGATATAGCATACATTCCTGAACTCCAGCCTTTGTCTGCGAATGACTCCTGAAATCTCTCTTTCCAGTCAGACCATTCCGCTTCCATTGTCAATATTGTGAGGGTTGCTGAGTGCCAATCTGAACATGACTTGTCCAGGAATAGCCTTAATATTTCAATCTTTGTATTATCTTCATTGATTTCAAACCTTCCACATTCCTTCTCAAATGTCTCCAGCCATTGTTTTGCATTTGAATGTTTGGATGTAAATTTTTCAATCATAAACTTCTCTGCTATGTGTTTTAAATTAAGTTGACTTTCTTTTTTCTGAGTGGATTCTACTACGTCTGTGTTTATTAATTGTTCTAAATATCTAAATTCCTCTGTCAGTGTGATCCACACTGTTCTGTTTTGACCTCTTTCAGTAAAACTTTTGCCCACTCTTTTATAAACATCCGTCTTCGATAGTTCTTCATGCTCACTTATAAACCTCATTTCCTGTGGCAACACATATTTCTTGTTATCTTCTGTTGTAATAGAGGTTATTGCAACAATACTAGTCTTCTTTTTCCTCAGCGATGCCATATATTGGAATGCGAACTGCAATCTTGCCATTATAAACAAAAATTGTCGTTTAAAGTAAACCAAAATATGTTTCTCTGTAAACAAAGGGGAAATTTTATTCACAATTATATACAGTATGTTATTTACAATCTTACCTGTAAACAAAGAAACGACAATTAAAGTTTACTACTACCGCTTCTCTATTTACACTAATAATCATTATTATAAATTTTATATCTCTATATTTTTCACATGTGTTCTATTCTACTTCTTTTGTCACTTCATCTAACCGTCATCAAACAAAAGCGCGCGGAGCATGAGAAGCGCGGCAAATTCAAATTGAAGAAAGTATATTTTCTTTACATATATATATATATATATATATATATATATATATATATATATATATATATATATATATATATATATATATACATATATATATATATATATATATATATTTATATACATATATATATTTATATAAATATATATATATATATATATATATATATATATATATATATATATATATATATATATATATATATATATATATGTATATATATATATATATATATATATATATATATATATATATATATATATATATATATATATATATATATATATATATATATATATATATGTCGAGGGGGGTGCTGGCACCGTTTGGCGAACTCCTTCGTCGTCACTCATTGTTTTATTATCAACAATCACACAAATAGTCAAACACAATTCTCTGTTTATTTATCGTACACAAAACAGTATAATAAAGTTAACAAATAATAAAATAATGAACACTAATAATTAATACAAAATGACGATGATTAAGAACAATTGAAACGTAGGTGATCTCGGGATGCTTGACCTGCTTGATATATATATATATATATATATATATATATATATATATATATATATATATATATATATATATATATATATATATATATATATATATATATATATATATATATATATATATATATATATATATATATATATATATATATATATATATATATATATATATATATATATATATATATATATATATATATATATATATATATATATATATATATATATATATATATATATATATATATATATATATATATATATATATATATATATATATATATATATATATATATATATATATATATATATATATATATATATATATATATATATATATATATATATATATATATATATATATATATATATATATATATATATATATATATATATATATATATATATATATATATATATATATATATATATATATATATATATATATATATATATATATATATATATATATATATATATATATATATATATATATATATATATATATATATATATATATATATATATATATATATATATATATATATGTATATATATATTGAAACGCGTCGCATATTAGTAATATTTATCGCGGTTATAAAAGTAAATAATAATATATTTTTAAATAATATAGAGAATTTTTACGCAGACTGTACTTTCGAAAGTCAAGTGTTTTTAACGTTGTTACAAAAATTGGTCACACAAACTAAATACCAAAATAAGGATTATTACTCGAACACGTGCAACCCTTTAAATCATCTGGTAATACTCAAACCCCATGTCTCTATTTACTTGAAGTACCATAAATTATATAACAAATATTTAAGGGATATTTGATCCTCGGGCGGTCAACTTAGGCTTTTTACTTTCTTATACGCATTATAATATGTGTGTGAGTCTGTCTGTGTGTATGTGTGCGCTCTACAGCCTAAACGGTAAAAGATACAGTTACGAAACTTCAAACTTAAGATTGGTATGTGCCTGACAAGAAAACCTCCTATTTTGAAAAGAATATTCAAGCAGGAAGTGCATGTTTAATCTATTCATTTTTTGCATTTTCTGCTATAACTTAAAAACGGTAGTTTTTACAGCAAAATTTTTAGATTAAAAATAAAAGATATTGATATTTTCCATAACATTTATTTGAAAATATTTTTTAAAAAAGGTACTGGTTACAAAAAAAAGAGTATTTCTTCAATATTCTGCTTTAACTCAAAAACGGTAGTACTTACAGCAAAATTAGTAAGATTGAAAATAAAAGATATTAACATGATGCATAACTTTTATTTGAAAAGTATTTTCAGAAAAGGTACCAGTTACATCAAAAATTAGGTTTATTCCAAAATTACATTCAATACTTCTCACGTCTAGTAGCGCAGGTTTAGTCTTTATACTTGACCTCCGCCAGTAGTTGATCTACTCGCCACGGCATGTCTGTCGCTGATCTACAGACAAGTATATACTGACGTACAACATAGGGCAGCGCTTAATATTGTAGTGCTGCCTCCGCACTAAAGGTGGCTACTATAATGATGTCATACGCTATGCCACGACTAACTAAAATTTCAGTTTCCGTTTTATCTCGATAAGAAATCTGATCTTATATTGAATAGTTCGTGTATTGTTGCTGATTGTTTCATTTGTATACAATTGCGGATATATTTAGCGGACGATATTTTTGTTATGTTTATCAAAATTTCAAATTTCCTTAAAATTATTATAAGATATCTGTGCATAAGTGTGTTAATATACTTTCGTATGCGCTAATATAATTTCGTACACTCATTTTGGATAGATCGTTAAAATTTATAAAACATTTAAATTTTTCAAAAAAAATTTTATTATGATGACTAATTAAAATGCGTATAAGAAAGTTCAGTGACAGACACGTCAGCTTTTTTTTCTTGAAACTAACCAGATGTTGAAAAATGTTTGTGACAGCGTTTTTTGAATATTAGCGTTAAATAATACAATAAATAACTGTAACTTAAAACCATCGTTACTTGCCTCGACTGCATTAAGTAAACGCCTTTTTCCCATAAATTCAAAACGTATTGTCAATTCGCAAGAACTAACAAGTCCTTTGATCAAGCGCGACCAGAGGATAATTTTGGTCGCAATAAAGATTAAATTACACAGAATCGGGGAAGACACAAAGAATTTGGTATAATTATTTAAACCAAACGATTTGTTGCACTTCTTACAAAACCATCTTTTAATTAAAACGAAATATTGCCGTGACTTCTCCACATCTTGAGTATGATGGAATTTTGAGTATAGCAATAATGACCATTTATTTATATCGGGCTGTTTAAACAATTTCGTAGAATTATTTAAACATTGAAGGAAGAAATGTGTAACAGTGTCAAGTGAGACGCACGGATGCGTTGGTGTGTGGGGGTAGGGATAGTGTTCTCTCTCTTTCTTACCAATGGATTTCGCAAGTGCCTCAACCCCGAAGACGCTGAGCCATCCAACCAGTAACCAGGACCGTACTGATGGGGCAGGCCTATTAATATTCGAACGAATAAGGAAGTATAATTGCACATAGTTTTGGATTTAAATTTGGGTTTCTGTGTTATAGAAAAGAATATTCGTTGAGGGGGTGACTTTTGGGGGCGGGAACAACAATTCCGAGCTGATGAGGAACTCACTGTTAGATATAGGAAGATAGTCAGATTTTCTCTGTCAAATCGTTCGAACGTTTTTAAATTTCGTGAGAAATAATAAAACTTAGAATCTTTTATATTAAAATCAGATAAAACAGTTTAAAGTCTTTACTGAGTCTGTTTGTTCTGTATTTTAATCGACTGTAAAAGTTACGGCTCTAAATTCTTTGAACTTTGTATTTTAATTATTACTACGGCAATAGTCTGTTTAAAATTACAAACGTACTTTGAGTTGATAGTTTAATATTCTAGTAAATTCTTTCAAGCTAAAGATTGACGAATATTAAGTCACTAACGAGTTTACGAACGTTTTAATCGCGATCGAGATTCGGAGTGAGAGTTTGTGGGTTTTGTGAGTTCCGTGGATTACGTACGAGTAGTGACGAACCGATCAAAACCAACTGCCAACCAATCCGACCAGTTGATCGATCTACCCATCAATCCGACCAGTCGATCTAGCTACCAACCGACCGACCGTCTATCAGAGGGTTATTAAGCAATAGGAAGAAGATCTTTTATCCCAAATTTAATACAAGTAACTTTCATATATTATTGTCAACGACATACCTATGATTTTGTGAGCACTAGCATATGAGATGGATTGAGTGACCGGTCGTTCTGGGGGTTCTCATTGCATACTGCTAAATTAAATTAAATAACGATTACCAGACTAGACTGAATAAAGCTGTATTCAAATCTACCTCACATAACAAGGTGTCTACGACTCTTACTATTTCAACGGTGCACGGTTCAACGGTGCACGGGCTGGCCAACATGTTCAATGCGATGTTGGGAAAAGCCTGTTGTCTTTGCATTAGTTTCTATAGATTTAATGTGTTCTTTGAACCTAGTTTTAAAATTTCTGCCGCTTTGACCTATATATTTCACGTAGCATTTGTTTCTAGTATAAAAAATTTATTAATAAAATATTTTAAGTACTTTTTTTAATTTAAATATATTATTAAAATACAGATAATTCAAGGAATAATATTATTTAACTTGTAATTATTGTCTTTTTGAAATAAAACTGTTTTTATCTAATTTTGTTTTACTGTCCATTACTTTTGTGACCCACTGTTTATGGCATTGCAGTCTTTACATTGAATTTCATAAACTCCAGATAATTCGTTTTTTTAGATTTTAGGTTTGGTATTTGTTAATAAACTTCTTAATGTTGTTTTATTTATGGAAATAGTTTTTATGTTATGTTTTATGAAAATTGATGTTCCTGTTTGGGTAATTTTAGGGTTATAATTTAAATAAACCCAGTTATTATTTGTATTAATATCTGTTTCTACATAGATATTATTAGAAATACAAAGAAATTTTAAAACAAGGTTCAAAGAACATATTAAATCTATAGAAACAAATACAAACACAACAGGTTTTTCTCAACATAGATAGATTTTGTAGACATTGTTGTGAAGAACCTATGCAACACTGATTACCTGATGATGACTGTAGAATCGAAACGCGTCGATTGTTAAATAAAATAATTATTCGTGGAAATTACCA
Organism: Nebria salina; assembly: GCA_944039245.1. Taxonomy (NCBI): domain Eukaryota; kingdom Metazoa; phylum Arthropoda; class Insecta; order Coleoptera; family Carabidae; genus Nebria; species Nebria salina. The sequence continues at coordinate 2,894,084 of OX063285.1, forward strand.
AGTGTTTTATTTATTATTATATATATATAAATATATATATATATATATATATATATATATATATATATTATATATTTATATATACAGTCAGCGCAAAAAGTATTCGTACAGGTCAAGTTTTCATAATAAAACTACATTTAAGGAAAAATTATTGAAGATAGATCCATAATAAAAATATATTGAGTTATATGGAGTCATATGTTTATTTAATTTATAAAAACTATTTATCAAAAATAATATTAATGTGGAAATAAAAATTAAAAACCAACATCACTATCCAAATTAACGCGCAAAAAGTATTCGTACATGTAACAAATTGTTATTATATTTTCAATTTTACACATATAACCTATATTTTTTTGGATATCTATTGGCTTTAATAATAGTTAGGAGTCTGTTTGTTATTAAATTTACCAAATACCTTAAAAAATATTGAAATGCTATACCATTTTTCATGGTGCTCAATTTTCAAATAGTTTTTATTATAAATTTGCCGTTTTCTTATTTATTTTTCATCGTAAGTCCATAAATTCTCATTTTTATAAAAGTCTGATGATTCGGGAGGCATTTTCGATAGCTTGGTGTATTAAAAAGGATTCACAATCTGGATTACCAAGCGCTATGTTTTGGATCATTGTCTTGCATGAATATGACATTTCTCTTGGCTCTCATTTTCTCCATGCTAAGAATGAAATATTCGTTTAAGATGATGATATAGACTTTGTACTCCATAATTCCATCAACTGAGTGTAGTTTTCCAATACCAGCAAGACTCATGCATTACTATACAAGTACATGTTCGCCACCGTGTTTTACTAAACGAAGTAAGCTTATTTTGTCATATTCGGTTTGTGTTTTTCTCCCTAAGTGCCCCTACCATCCGAACCAAAATTATTGTTTTTTGAGTCATCAGGATATATAACTTTATTCCAAAGCTAAATTTTCCATTTATGAAGTCTTTAACAAACGTCAATCGCTTCTTTCAATTAACTTCGCAATCTCAATATTTTCTTCGAGCAGATCGAGTAAGATACCCAGTATATCCTAGTACATTCCGGCTAGTACACGGACACAAATATCTTTCAGTGGTAATTTACAGTTCTTCAGTAAACTTTGGTGCAATAATTTATGGAATTTCTTTAATTTTCCTTACAGTTTTCCAACGATCAAGGCAACTGACTCTGGTGACCGGGCCACTTCTGTCTATATATTTCGGTGTTTTAGTTTCACGAAAGCTATTAATTCTATTTTACACTGTGGAATACGGTCTATGTATGATACTTGAAATCTTTCACAATGAAAAGCACTAATTATGCAATGAAATAATAAATTTTCTTTCAGTTTAACTAGTTTCTTTGCTTTTACTTCTTATATTGCACAGATAATTGCTAAATGACATTGGTTTATGGAAAATTTCATATAATATGTTCGGGGGAGGCCCCATGTTATTGTTATTCATGCCATTTGGCAAAAGTCTATAAAATAACTGATGCTGAAACAAAAATACTAAAGTGTACGAATACTTTTGGCGCGCGAATTTGACGTGTGTCATCGGTTTCTATTTTTTATTGGCGCTATATTTTAATTTTTGTTGCTTAATTTATGTATAAATATTGAATGAGTTTATCCATGATACTCTACATATTTTTATATTTTAGTTATCTTCAATTGTTTTCCTGTAAAAGTAGTTTCTTTGTGAAAGTTTTAACTGTACGAATACTTATTGCGCTCACTGTATATGGTAACGTATTGGTTTTTAGGATCTAATTAATAAATATCAATACAAGTTTTATATTAAATCGGGCTCTTTATTATATCTACGGTCTCGGAAGGTTTATAACTAGGCTTTACCACTACAGCATCATATACGAGACTGCCCAAAAAGGTTCGTCGCCAGATCTTAAAATTGACCACATCTGTTTACTCTTCTTCTACACATTGGTCCTTATCTTGAAATATTAAACGACCATAAATCTCTTATACATGTAACTATAACTAAGGACAAACCCCTTAGACTAAACATAATATAGATTAACTTTTGTATATACATAAGCATGGATATTTCAACATAACGTTTCAATATTTTTACCTTCATTTTAACCTCGGATACAATGGAAAATATAGTATACAAAGAAAAATAACGGAACATGCATCTTAATACTAATACGACAATACAATTTATACGCAAATAAAAAAATTATAAAAAATGATAAATAGACATTTTTAAAAATATGTTACAAATTTCAATATTTAATGTATTTTACATATTATAAAGCGCAAACATGCAAAAAAGTTTAATGAAAAATTTTGTGATGGTTTAATTCCAGCTTCTCTTTGTCAACAATTCACGTTTTCAAATTTGACTTGCTTTACTTTACGTGTATTGTTGTCCGGCAAGAACCACGAGGAGGTGGAAGCTGATTTGTTTTATAATCAGAAAATCTTTCAAGCCAACTAAATTTGAAACATGTTTTTAAATAAATAATTTAACTTTTGCCGGGATGGGAAAGGAAGCATCGGATACTTTTGGATAAAGGTATTATAGAGATATAGTCGGATAATTTAACCCGCCGAAGTAGAAGTAATATAAACATTATCGAATGAGTTGTCACTAAATCAAATAGGTTTACTCATCAATGTCGCACCCAAATGTTTAATGACAACTACCTAACTATTACCACAATAATAACATAATATATATTAATTAAAAAATAAAATAAATTTACTGAGAGTTTAAAGGCATTTAAAATAATATAATGTGTTCAACCGCAATATTTAAATAAATATTACTATATTTTATATTTGATTGTAAATTAATTTTGTTTTGAATTTTATTTGTTGGATATAATACTCAATTTCCTTTTTGCGGTACTTTTATTATTTCTTGCTTCTTCTGAAATCCATTTACATTCTTTATAAATTTTGGTGTTAATTAATAAATTAATAAGATATAATTTATGGTCATAGCATGTATCGGCTTCGTCAAGCCAGCCCTGATACATATTGTTTATATTAAAAATAATTTTGTTTATTAACCTCCGTTTAAGAAAATTCAAATGTTTAATCTTTTCAAATTCTTTAGAGAAAATTTGTAAACTTAAAAATGCTATATTAATTAATGATTTTGAAGGTTTTTGAAGACTGCCTAAAGGATTTTTAGAGCTGAACGTTTTTTTAATTATTAATAATTCATTTTTTATCTGTGATACTTTCGTTTTCACGAATTAATCGATAGATTTAAATTTAACAATGCATTTAATAACTAAATAACCAGCAAAATATAACACGGAACATGATTCTAAATTATGTTTTTCTACTTGATGAGCAGGAAGACTTAATGGGTGCTCGGGGCAATCTGGAACTTGAGTATTATTTATTATAATTTCATTATTATTTTCGCATGGTTCTTTATTTAATTGTTCATTAGAAGTAATCAATTCTAAGTTTTCGTCTATATCATCTAAACTATTTGAAGATTCTGGGGGTTTCATCAAATTAGTTATTGCAATAACACGTAGACTTGTTCTAAATGTTTTAACGGTTGGATTAAAATTAATGCCGCCTCGTTGGCGTATCATTGCAAATGTATTTTCAAGAAAGTCCTGATTCAATTTTGCTGTTGTTATAAACTGCTGGTTATTTAACTTCAGTTCCGAATTCGATAACATTAAAATTGAATTTATAGTCAATTTTAGTCCTGTAAAACAATCAGGTTGGCGTGGACAAAGTGGATTTAATTTTTGAATATTATTCATCATATCATATCCCTCGTTTAAAATATGTATTATATTCGGAGATTTTTCTGAAATTGCACATTTATTGGGATTTTTATCAAAAAGGGTGTGACTGTTTAGTGAATCAAATAATATGTTCATTTGCAAAATAAAATCAGCCTTGTGAACACCGGTATCACTTTTAAGTTCACCTGTGCCGATGGCTGTTCTAATAGAAGCAGCTACACTATGGCTAAAGATTTGCAAAGCTAATTTACAATTCATTTTTTGAAAGTTATTTGGATTTATATGAGCTTCCGTTAATTTACAGTTCGATCTCGCTAGTTGACTACATTTATCTATATTATAAGTTTATATTACGTCTGTGAACGATACTTTATTGCCGTATAAAATAAAATTACAATTTAACCAATTATTTCGAACACTTTTTAATAGATGTGGCACATCGTATATGCCATATATTTGTTGATTATTAACAGTAAAATAAGGCCTGTCTACGTTAACATTTAAATTCTCAAGAGCGCTTCTATTATTCGACCCTTGATCGCAAACAATTGCTTTAGGAGTTAAACCGGAATTTATCAAATTTTCAATACACATTACAATTAATTTTGTTAATTCAGTATTCTTAACACTGCTAGCAGATATGAAATATGCAACTGGGAGTTTCCACTTGAAATACAAACCACGAACCAAAAACAGTAAGGCGCTTCCGCCATATTTAAAATTTCGACCAAGTGGTCCTAAGTCTTCAAAACCTTCAATAATATCAAATTGTTCATTATACTCCAAAAAAATTTTTAATGCCATTTCATCAAAGGCAACAGCGCAACATTTTTCCGTATCAGACATTGATGATGCCTTAAGTCCTATTTGTTGAAAAAAGGCTGGACTAAAACCAGTTTTAAATTTTGACTTTGTTATCCACGACTTTATTTTTGAAATAGCCGGAAGTATTATACCAACACTTATAAAAAATGTATAGGCTGAAGCTGATTTGAAATAAAAACATAGAGAATATCTTTTTCCGTTTTGGACCATTGGTTTTTAGTGCGATGACACATTTGCATTTGTACCAATACCCTAGAACATTCTGATTTAAAATTAAAGTTATTGATATCGGAAAGAATATCAAATTTTGATTTTCTTTCTTTCGTAAATTTTTTAGCTTCACATAACAATGATCGTTTATTTTTATTTAAAAGCTGAACACGTTTTAATTTTTTTCTTTTAAATGCATTATTTCTTGCCGAGGTACTTTAACTGTTTCTAAACTTTTTATGTTCAGTGTTCTATTGATGACTAATTTGTTTTTATTATTATCGATATTTAAATTTATTACTTTGTCAAAGTTAATTTTCATGTAAAATCTTTGTTTGTTAATTAAGCAATTTTGTATTGAGTAAATACCAGAAATTTCTTTCTCTTGTATTTCGTTTCCACATTCAATGTTCATTAATTCCTTATTAGGTAAATAGAGGTATACAATATTTGAATTGGGAATTGGAATTATTTCGTTATGATAAAGGAGTTTAATATATTTGCAATTGTTATTATTTCTACTAAAATACATGTTTTCTAAACATTTGTCTGGTAATGCGTTTCCTTGAGTACATATGTGTAAATTATCTTCTACTAGTGTACATTTATTTAAATAGTTGATTTGTACATTTGTTTTTGAATAATATCCTTTTAGTATGTTTAAAGTTACATAATTATTTTCGTGTGTAGTAGGAACTGGTGTAAATTGTAAGAGTTCGGTTTCCAAAAGAGGGATAGGAATGTCGATCAATATGTTGAGAACGAGTTTTTCATATTTACAATAGGTTTTAACTAATTGTTGATTTTGCCAGTTTTTTATTATTAGGTTTTTAAGATTATCCGGTAGTAGTTTATTGATTTCTACTTTTATTTCCTCTCTAGGTAATATACCAAAATAGAGCGTGTTTGTTTCGCAAAAGGCAAAAGTTGTTTCGATTTCGTTAAGGACACTTATTAAATTTGTTGCGGTGAATACTAATTGTGTAATAATATTTTCTAAATATAGCATATCGGTATTATCTATGATTTTGCCAACAATGCTTTCCAGTTCGTTAATTTTGGTTTGGATCATCTCATTATTATTGTTTATTTTATCTATTTGCTTATTGAAGTAATTTGAAATATTATTATTGAATACAATAACCTGGTTAAGATTATCTTGGAGTATATTTTGATTTTCGTGTATTGATTTTAGTGCATTGTCGTATTTTTGTTCGTCTGTATAGTCTAAATTTCCGGTAATGCTTTTAACAATAGAACCTAGTCCGTTTATTAGTCCACGTTTTTCTTTCTATTGTCATTCAAAAGAATTTGTATTTTATTATTAATTATGTCCAAGAAGTTCTCTAGCATTATGAAGTTATTATACAAATATTTAATTTGTTTGTCTTTATATTTTGTAGTTATTTCTGACTTAACTTTATTATAATGTAGCGTGAGATTACTATATGATTCTTTAATTTTATTTAGTTTAAGATTAACGTAGATATACTTATTGTTAGTGGAAATTAGGGCCTTTCCTAATTTTAAGATGTTGATTCCGGGATTGTCTCTTTCGTCTTTGACGTTGACGGTCGCGGTTGTACGCATGATTCTGTAAATTTGCGATATGGTTTTAACTTGTCAATTTTTATCTTTTTATTTTTATCTGTTAGTATTTGTGCTTTATCTTTTATGTAATTTTTTACTATTTGTTGCTTAAAAGCAGGTTTTTCTATTTTCCCGGTATTTCTTTTGGCTTGTTGTTCATATACCTTTTTATCTAGTTTATAACTGCCTACTTTTGATGTAGCGTATTTCATTTTATTTCCTTCTAACAAAGCTTTGGTTTCTTCGTAGACTTTATCCATGATATCTTTGTGAGTTTGAATATAGTTATCTGTTATTATTTCTGGTGAAATTTCTTCATTTGATTCGTTAAAATGACCGAAAAGAATATCGTTCGGAGAACGTTTAGTTACGGAGTGAATACTTTGGTTATATGCTTGAAGAGCGTATCGAACTTTATTACTGGTACCTAAATCGTTAAAATCTTTATTTTGTTCTAAAATTCTCATGTGTTCTATGATTGTAGAATGAAATCTTTCAATGTTACCATTACTTTTTGGGTTGTTTACGCTGATAAGGTGTATGCGAATTTTCTTTGTTGATAGAAAATTATAAATAAGTTGGTTGTTGAATTGTAAACCGTTATCTGAAATAATTAAACTAGGGTGTCTGAAAGTTGCAAAGTATTTAATTAATTTTTGTACTATAGTTAAAGTATTAATTTCGGGTAAATGATAAATTTGGGCATGCTTAGAAAAACTGTCGATTATCGTTAAGAATTTTTGTTTCCTTAAGGATAATATATCTATATGAATCACTTGTAATGGTTTTGATGCTGTGGGTGTTTTCAATATGGGAATTTTGATTGGATTTCTTTCGTATTTGTTTTCCTGGCATGTTTCACAGTTGTTTATGAATTTTGATATAGATACTTGCATATTAGGCCAATAGTATTTCTGTTTTAATTTATTGTAAGTTTCTACTATGCCTCGATGGTTTGTTTTACCAAGGTGATAATTTTGAATTAATTCTATCTGCTCATCAGATAATTCGATATCTTCTAGTTGCGATTGGCAGTTAATTAATTTATAGCTTCCAGGTTGAAAATGTTCACGTAATAGGGAATTTAATGTGTTTTGAAATTTTTCGGGTACTATACAATGATATTTAATGCCCGGTACACAATATTCTTTTATAAATTGTGATAAAGCGTTTTTACAAGCTTTTTTATTAAGGTACATATATATTCGTTGTTTGTCGTGTTTAAATAGTTTTTTGATTTCTATGCTGTTTTTTGAATTTGTTTCTTTAAAAATTATCTGATTTTTGCCAAAATTTACAGGGATTTCTTCATAATGAAGTCCGTTTATCGGTGACTCATCGTCAGAGTGTTGTGTGCAACTATCGGTGTCTTTTTCTGCGATAACAGAGTTTGCATAATTTTGAATAGTGTCTGAAGTAAAAATATTTATTTGTATATTGGTATTTTGAAATGTTTGTTCTAGTAAATTCTTTATATCGTACCAATTTTGTTTATCTAAACCGGATCCTATTTTAGGCATATTGATAGAATTAATATTATTTTGAAGTAAATATTCTCTCAATTGTTTCAGGCAAGTTTCTATATCTTTTAAATTTGGTTTGTCATGGTAATTATTTTTTGTTATTAAATGAATAATCGGTTTTGGTGACATTTGAATAGCGATTTTTCCTTGAATTTTGATTTTGTCTAGGTTACTTGTTGTTTCAAATTTTTCATTAATTTGTTTAGCGAAACCTTGATTCATTTTAAAATCTTTAGATATACAGTGTGTTATGAGTTCTGGGTGATCGAAAATGTTTGTGTCTAAGTAATTTATTGTAAAAGAATTTGGAATTCTGGACAAGTAATCTGCGACATAATTTTGTTTACCTTTTTGGTATTCAATATCATAGTTATATTCAGATAATTTGAGTTTACATCTTATTAATTTTTGATTGGGTTCTTTTAAACTATTTAGCCAAATTAAGGGTTTATGGTCGGTTATTAATTTGAATTTGTTTCCGTAAAGGTAGGGGTGAAAATGTTTAATAGACCAGATTATCGCCAGTAGTTCTTTTTCAGTGGTAGAGTAGTTAATTTCGTGTTCGTTCAACGTTCTACTTGCGTATGCTAGGGGCAGATCTTTTCCTTCAATATTTTGTGAAAGCACTGCACCTAATGCAAAGTTCGAAGCGTCGGTGGTTAATCTGAATTGTTTCGAAAAATTCGGGTATTGTAAAATTGGTGAATTTGAAAGTAATAATTTACATTTTTCGAAGCATGAAATATATTCTTTGTCCTCAATGTTAATTTTGACGTTTTTCTTAAGACATTTAGTGAGTGGTTTTGTTAATTTAGCGAAGTCTTTGATGAATCTTCGATAATAACCAAGTAAACCAAGAAGTGATTTAATTTCTTTAGGTGTTTTTGGAATTGAGAATTTTTTTATAATTTCGATTTTACTAGGGTTCGGTTTTATGCCTTCGGTGGTGATTAAATGGCCAAGGTAAGCGACTTCTTTTCGTAAGAATTCGCTTTTATCTAGTTGGATTTTTAGATTAGCTTCCCTTAATCTTTGAAAAACAGTTTTAATGTTTTGAATGTGTTCCTGTAAGGAGGTTCCTAATATAATAATGTCATCTAGGTAGACAAAACATATTTTATTTATTAGATCTTTGAGTACGAAGTTCATTAACCTTTGAAATGTACTTGGGGCATTTTTTAACCCAAAAGGCATTCTGAGGAATTCAAAATGACCCTGGTCTGTGGAGAAAGCTGTTTTCTCTATAGAACCGTGATCCATTTCTATCTGATGAAAACCACTGATTAGGTCAATAGTCGTAAAATAGTTCGCTTTTCCTAGTTTGTCGAGAATTTCTGTTATATCAGGGATTGGAAATTTGTCGTATATTGTTTTGGAATTTAATTTCCTATAGTCTATCACCATTCTAAATTTTTCTTTGCCTGAGGCGTCTTGTTTTTTTGGCACAATCCAAATTGGACTGCTCCAAGGTGAATATGAATGTCTAATTATTTTGTCATCTAGTAATTTGTTAATTTGAGAATTTACTTCATCTTTATAAATTATAGGGTATTTATAAGATCTTTGATATACGGGTGTTTCGTCTAACGTATTAATTTTATGTTTGATTTTATTAGTGAAGGTGAGATTTTGCTTTTCAGAAATAGTTAAATCTTGAAATTCTTTTATTAATTTATTTAAGTGGTTCTTTTCTATATCGTTGAGATGTTCTGTTCTGAGATTTAGTTTTTCGCAAGTTTCGTGGAAATTTAATTCCAAATTATTTTGGTGGAAGTAACTAAATTTTAATTTATGTTTATTTAATAATCTAATCGTTTCATTAGGGTAGTCTATGATTGCTCGTAATAATTTTAAACCAGAGTTACCTATTACAATATTAAAGTCTTTGTGAAATTCATAAATGTGACATTTTAATTTTATATTAAATAATTCTGCAAAAGTATAATAATTTCCGTGAGAGATAGCGTTGGCTGTTTGTATTTGAAAATATTCGGGATATTTTTTGAATTTATTTTTGTTTTCGTCTACAAATTTTTGACTTATAAAATTTTCAGATGATCCGGTGTCTATTAAGATTCGGCAATTTTTGAATTGAATAAATGGTAATTTCGAGGTATAGTTGGCTAAGGATTCAAATTTTCTTGGGGGAGTATGCAAAAATTTTCATTGTCTATTTCTGGTTCTGTGTTACTATATTCGAAATTTTCATTATCTGTTTGTTCACCGTTTTCTAATTCAATTTCGTGAGTGAGTTCGTTATCATGTTCGAGTAATTGCTAGTCTTCTCGAATTCTTTTTATTTGTGGTCGAAATGTATTTGTACTAATCGACATAGGTTGTGGATAATTGTTTCTTTGTTGTTGTGAATAGTTGGGTTTTGGTTTAAAATTTGGACTTGGGAAATTTTGTGGTTGAGAGTATCGAATCATTGGAGATCGATGCGATGTTTGGTATTGGGTGTTCGGTTTGTATGTGGGTGCTGGTGGATTAATTTTTGGTTTTACAAAATGATTTTTACTTATATTTGTGTGAATATATTGGAAGTCATTATTTATTAGACTCTGAACGTCACTTAATGATTTTGGGTTTCTGGCCGCAAGTTGGCTTCTGTATGGTTCTTTACAATTAATTATGAAGTTATGAGCAGCGTACGATGTCATAAATATTTCTAAATTTTCGAACCCGGTACCAAAGTTTAATTTTAATAAGCCCATGAGTCTGTTAAAGATGTCTTCGTATTTATATAGATATGCGAAAATATCTTCATTAGATTTTTGCTCTAAATGGGATAATTCAGTTAAGAAGTGAACTTCATTTCTTTTATCTCCATATTCTCCAACTAATAAATTTTTTAAGGAAGTCCAGTCAGTGTAAGTTTTAGTTGCTAATTTAGCGTTAGCTTCTCTAATAATTTTTTTTCGTATTGTATGAAGTATTATTCTTTTAGTAAGTTGGGATAAATTTTGTTTATTTATAATTTCGAGAATTTCGTCACAAATTGTGATGAAATGTGATAAAGTGCCCGTACTTCCATCATATTCGGGAATGATTTCAATTAATTCCTTAATATCGGATGGTATTTTAGGAATTGTATTGATTAGGGGTGGTTGAATTATTTGTGTAGGTGTGGCCATTGTCGTGTAGTGTTAGGCAATGACGTTAATATTTATGTGTTGAATAATATAATATGATTGTTGAAAGAATATTATTTATTTATTTATTTATATATATATATATTTTTTTTTTATTATTTTTTTTTTTTTGCTTGTATTGTTGTTACGTGTAATATTATTAGACAGTGATTCGCTCAAGTTACGTTAATATATATCAGTGATTCGACTTCTTGCGTTAATTTAATCTAACAGTGATTCGTTCAACAATCAGTACAGCTTATGCAAAAATATATATGACTTACAGTAATATTAATATGAGATTGGTGGTGGCCAATTTCATGATTGGTTGTGGGTGTAGATTGATTGGTCTGATCGGATGAATGGTCTCGATGCAGCTGGTGTGTTGAGGTGCCGTTGATCGGGTTGCAGTTTCTGAACAAGATCGGGCGCCTCTAAGTTGACGACGATATGATTTGCCTTTCTTCGTCGGAGAGTTGTAGTAGAATCTTCTTTATTTGTGTCGATTGAGACACTGATGAAGTCAAAATCGTATTGTATTGATTTTGAGTAAGAAATCTTCAACGAATTGATCTCATCAAGAGTTTTAGTGAGATTTCGGATTTCTTGCACTCGGAGTCTTGCTTGTTCTTTTGATGCCGTATTTAACACTTAAAAGTGACGATTTTAACTTTTAAACGAAATAGCACTCGCGTTGAGATATTATTCGTAGTTAAAATCTTTTTGGCATCCTACCGACTGCGCCAAATAAATCAACGACTCGGAGAGTTTGGTTTTTAAAAATTTATTTTATATTTAAGCTAAGTATACAATGTCTTGATTCTTTGAGAGTTCTACACAATCTAACTATGTTACTTATTTCTGTCTAACAGCTAAAGTGTTTTGTTACGGATGTCTCAGGTTTATGGAAAAGTACCGTGTGACTGATATATTGCTGATACTGCAGATTTGTTGATTATATAATTTATATATATATATATATATATATATATATATATATATATAATATATATATAATATATATATATATATATATATATATATATATGTATATATATATATATATATATATATATATATATATATATATATATATATATATATATATATATATATATATATATACAGGGTGTAACAGCGAAACGAGCTACCTCGAATAACTTCTATGTTATTAAAGATACAATAAAATAGTATAAGAAAATCTTATGCAGGACCAAAGGGGACATCCAAATATAAAAGAAAATGTTTTTTTAAACCAGTGGTTCTCTAGCAACAACACAAAGTTATGTTTTTTCAAATGAGATGCTATATATTTTTTAAACTCATTCTATAGAGTATTTTTTTCTGAATTCCATTATGTATTCGTTTTATACCCTTACATAAGTAAAATATTGAGAAAAATGCGATTGAAAGTTAAATAAATTTTATTTTTATAGTTACTTTTCAGTAGGCTATGAAACAAAATTGAGTTTAAATACAACGAAACATAAACACAGAACAGTTCACCTGTCGTTATAAATTAAATACATTAAATTATTTGTTATTTACTTTACAAATAGTGTTATAAAGTAAATAAGAAATAATTTAATGTATTTAAGCTCAATTAACAGAACGTTAATGCCTTTTTAAAAATTAAGATTTTATTTGAAAAGTATAACTACTTAATACAACCCATAAATCATAACTAAACTATTTTACATAATAATCTTACTTCTAATAAAAATGATGACTATTCTAATTCTATTACTAACAACGAAAGGGAGAGAAACTGTTATGCTAAGCATAATATCTAAGCGTAGCACTGTAACTTACATATTAAAAATGTTTTGTGACTTTATATATTAAGTTTCGTAAATTGACGCAAATTTGTCGTTTTTTTTCGGTTTGCGCTGATAATTTGCTATCTGTATCTGTGATCCTATCTTATAGATTTTTATTTGATCACTTACGTTATGGTTTCCAACATTAATGGAACATTAAAATACAGTTAATAAATAATAAAAGTATTATTCAATCATTATACAGTGTGAATGATTATGTAATTTATTCTGGTAAATATATATTTCATATCCATAATATTCGAATTATTATTTTATAAAACTTGTCGGCAAAATTTTCTAAAAATACCCAAAAATTCTATTTTATTTTTTAAGGTATCTGCAATTACTCCAAAACGGTTGCAATTAAAGTAAAACTGGATAGAATAAAAATTAGAGATATTTATATTTCGCACAACTTTTGCATTACATTCTTATCTATGCATTTATCATATTCGCTATTTTGTGATAAGCAATAGTATTCTGAGTACATTTATTAAGTAGTTTAATTATGCAACTATTTTTATACAGTTGGTACAATCCATTTATTATATAAATTGATTAATAGATTTAAAAAGTACGAATTTTTGTTTGTTCTAGAGATAATGTGCAATATGTATAGTTTTTTGCAGTTGGTGTTAAAATATGAGAAAGTTTTTCAAAAAAAATCTTTGGTGAAATCTAGATAGTGCAGTATCGGGTTAGGATGAGTGTTTCGCAATTTTTGAAAATTTCCTTAAGGCGATGTTCCAATTTAAAAAAAAAAATCGATTTTTTTTTGTTCAATAATTTTATACAAAAACATTTCAAAAATATATCAAAAAAATTTTAAGGTAAATTTCGAAACCGTTTCCAAGATATTTACATTTCCATAAGTAGTAACCGGGTAATAAATACACTAAAATAAAACTTTAAACACGTTTTTCTCGAAACTACATTTTTAAAACGGTGTGCACTCTAGCTCAAAAAATAATTAAGCTATTGACTCAAATCTTTTTTTATTTTATTAATTAACTTATAATGCAGAACGAAAACCGATATTTTGACATAAATATACATTTGTTCCATTTTTATTTAATCCCAAAGGTCCAATTTTGTTCTTAATAAAACCCCGTTAGATTTTTTTGTTTTTGACATCCTGGACTGGCGTTATCGTGCACACCGCAAAACGCCTCATCACCGCGGCTTCTAATTTGTCACCTCCTACATAAGTAATTATGCATAAAAATAAAAATACTGTATACTTGTATACTGCATGAGTTACTTAATATTTTAAAATATAATTTAATTTTCTATCTAATAAAATAAGAGAGAAAAAAATTATAAAAAATAGTCATTTATTTGACCAAAAAATTGGAACATCGCCTTAAGTTGCTTATGTCGTGTTTTGATTTTGCTTTAGACAATTTGTGAGAAGTTTTTATAAATTTGGAGAAATTACCAATAAATTGCCTATAATAGCTAAGTAGTCCTAAGAATGATTTAATTAGTTTAGTATGTAGTTGTAAAACCTCGTAAATTGTCTAATAATGCATTTTTGAGCAACTTTGCACTGAACTACAGAATAATTAAAATTACAATCGTACATATACTAAAAATGTTATTTATAGATTAATTGATCACCGAAGATTTAATACGGATTTAAAATGGAGGATAACATATCCGATATAGATTTCAAAGAAGAACTGAACTGCATCAAGAAAATACAAACAATTGTAACGGTACCTGAATGGTTGAGTAATTGTGTCAATTGTATCAACAATCACTACAAGGAATTTCGTGAGTTAGTACATGGCAGTGAAATAAAATTATCTAGCATTGAGTATTACGAACATCTCGGACGACACTATTACAATTTAGCATCGTTGCATTACGAATTATACGAACAGCATGAAATTAATTCGAAAAGCGCCAAAACATTCATAAATAAATGCTTGTCGACTTTGGACGATCTTCGTCGTTTGCAGAATGGATCAAAAACAAACGAAGATATTCTATCGCTTGCTACGGAATTAAACAATAAAATCAATAATATCGACACTGGTTGTGAATCAAAACTGGATGGAGATATTTTGAATTTACACGATGATCAATTCTCAATTGCAATTGATACACCTCTAAATGATATATGATTCGCCAGATATAAGTTATTTTGTATCAAAGTGATCGATTTCATCTCACAAATTGAAGAAATATTCTTGCTAAATCGAGAAACAAATTCCTACAATAAATAGGAACTCTATTTTCATCTTGCGGAAGTCTACAAGATATGTAACCATTTTCCATTGTATAATTACTATATGAAAATGTACAAACTTGAGATAGATGCTGAAACAGCAGTGATCGATGACACTAGTTCATTGAAAAAGCATGAAATACGACAAATGATTGCAAATGCGATAAAAAATGATTACATGAGTTTAGATCAAGTTAAATCAATTGTCATACCGATAAACAGTAATTGTCTTAATTATTTAGAAGACGCGTACATCGGACGTAAATATGTGAAATATTTACTAAAATATTATCTAATCCAGGTTGACCATATAATTGATAAGATGAGTAAGCAAAATAATCAAGAACAATTTAAGGAACTGTTATCTATTTTATATAAAATTAAATCTTTGGATGATATACCAAATTTCTTACAAGGACATTATTATCGATTGTTGCATGAGAATACTACACTGACAACTATATCAGACAAGCGCAAATTTATTAAACAATTTAAAATTAAATGCTGGAATGCTATTATACCATACGCAATAACTGCTCAAAAAGAAGTTGCGTTCCTTAAACGCATCGTTTTATACATCCGAACCGCATCAGATCCGCGATTAGCGATTTTCAATTTGAAAATCCAGCGTTTCTGTGATCTCAGCTTGAGCACACAAGAATTTATCGGCAATATTTTAAAGCTTGACGAAACGAATAATAAAGATCTAATCGAGTTACAAACATCCGCGTATGCGATCAAGGATCAATCATCGTTATTTCTTATGACAAGATTCATTGATACTCTGCATATGTATGTATTGCCGGTTCAACCCACTGTTAAAACAGTCAACGATCGATATGTTATTGAATTGAAGGGAAGATTGGTAATTATCAGTGAAGTTTATGAGGAGTTAATAAGTTTGAAAACGTCGAATATTCAAGAGTTACATGTTGTGGCTTCTGATGTCCATATTGATGCGAATTTAACGAAAGAAGATTGGAGTGGTATAAATATTTTAATTGTTAGTCAATCTATCAATATTCATGGCGAAATAACATGGGATGTTGGAGGTGAGTTAGACATCTTACGAGTCTGGTCAAAATTAGTTTATCAAATATTTATAGCTCATCTTAAGCTGTCTATTTATCTGCATAGAAAACAAAAATACGAGCATGTGGCGGTACTCGGTATGTATGTATGTACGTATGTATGGATATGTATGTAGTAGGATTCACGGAACTTGAACATTCTTTACATTCCTTAGTCAGATATAAGTAACGACATAAAAATAATGTAGATGTCTTTTATAATATGTGCGATAGTGTCGTTTAAGGCTTATATACGTACATCTGTACTTAACGCAGACGCCGTATTAATAACAACAAACGCAACCACGTTTATATTCCATCATATTTCGTCATACTTCGTATATTATTGTTTTCATGTCACATTATTGTTTCACATTGTTAAAACGGGCCAAAAGTATGATTTTGAGTAGTTTGGCGTTATTTGCAGAAGAGAAAAACAGAATTGAACTGTTATTTTCCTTGATTTTATTTAAATCTGCTTCGTTTAAAAGTGTTGTATAAACGAAGTGGGTGATTCATGCCAAAAAAATGTTCAAGTTCCGTGAATCGGACTATATGGCTGGATAGGCATGTATGGATATGTATGTATGGATAAGTATGTATGGATAAGTATGTATGGATAAGTGTGTGTGTGTGTGTGTGTGTGTGTGTTTGTGTATCGAAAAGTAGCAAAGCAAAAATTTATAGTCCTAATTTTTTCTTAATCAGTGATTCATTTCCTTTTAATACATTGTTCTAAAAATCAATCATTTATGCAAGTTTTTTTTTTTTTTGTTAAAAATATTACCATTCTAGGAACTGATGGTCAGCAGCCCAGTGATCCAGCTGCAAATGGCATACAAGATGGAAAAGATGGTACAAATGGCGCTGATGGATTTAATGGTACAAGTGGCGGAAACATTCATGTGTCATGTCAAGAAATTATTAATTCGGAAAACTTACAACTAAAATCTATTGGCGGTAATGGAGGCAATGGTCAAGCAGGTGGCAACGGAATGCGTGGCCGACCAGGTAACAGTGTTAGTGTGCCTGATTTCAGACTATTAGTCACACCTCCCAAACCAACTAGTAGGATTCTAAAACAATGTAAAAACATTACAAAAAGATGGAGTAATAACAATAAATTTCGATTAAATTTTCTGGCCCCTGGTCATAAGTTTTTAAAGGGAACTACATCGGATGGACAAACAGTAACTTACTCTTATTTTGCTGGTGCGGTTTCGACCAACAATGAACAGTACTTACTATTCGAAGGCACTCCTGGACAAATTGGTGGACAAGCAGGGTTGGGGGGTTGTGGAGGTAGTGGAGGTTTTGGAGGCGAAATTCGTATAAATTGTACAAAGCCAGAAGCCGTTAGAATTGAGAAGGAAACAGGTAAATCCGGAAACCTCGGTGATAACGGAATAAATGGTGAACCAGGAGCAAATGGTAGTGATATGGGCCATGTTTATTGTAATGGATGTTTTTCAAGTGTAAACGAGATTATTGGCGGTGAAATGAATTCTAAAATAATCCGGAAGTTTTATAAATATAGAAACGAAATAAATTTTGTATATTGTTGCTATCGAGAGTTTTGTGAAGAAGATGATTGTTACGTACAGTTAATTCCAATAAGCAATAAGCAATCTATACATGAACGGAATGCGACTGATAGACAACATCAAAGAAGACAAACGCATGTAGAAGCAGTACGAATTAACGCTATTTCGAGTAAAGTTATCGAGAAGCACCAAGAGAGCATTTCAGATGATGTCATTGATGCACTGAGCAATCTACAGAATAAATTCGAGACAATCGAAGAACATGCCACAGAAGAGAGGATCGAAGAAGAAAATCAAAATGAGTTGGAAATGACTGAATGTCAAATGCGTCACCAAGCTGTTTTTGATGCCACTAAATTTGTATTCAATCGACAGAAATTTAAAGAAAACATCGATCCCCCAGCGTCAACCGACGCTAGTTTTTATATAAAAGATGTGAAATCTAACCCAAAAAATTCAATTCATTGGCATCATTTGAAGAATGTCTACATTACATATGGACATTTTAAACAATTATTTGCATTACTCTACAAGCATAAAACTGAACTAAGTGATAATTATGGTGAAATTTATTGCTCCTTGATTGAAAAATATAAATATGCCATCTGTAACCAAAATACGGAAATGAATTTACCATTGAATAAAAATGACAAATTGAAGTTAGATCCTGTGGGAAATTTCCTTAAACGCAGTTCCATTGTGCAAGATTTTAAACATGAAGATTTGGGTGTTTTGAATAATTTCTTCCGTGACACCAGCAAAGAACAATTAGAAGGTCTTATCAACTACAGCGAACAACTAAGTCTTGGTTCTATATTGTATCCAATAAAGTACTTTCTCATGGAAAAGTGCCATAATGATGAAGTATTTAAAAGAAAATCCAAGAAATTCACTACTGATTTAGAAAAATTTCATCGTAGACTTGAACGACTAATGACATGCTATCAGGTTGCACTTTTAGAAGATCGAGATTCGGCTATTTTAGAAGAAATTAAACGACAGAAATTGAAAATTGAAGAACGTGTCGTCGCTAGAAATGACAAGTTTATAAAAGCATTGTTTTCTGAACAAATAAGACAACACGGCGTTTCCTCAACAAGTGTCCGGGAACTATTAGCTCATATTTATGATTGTAATATCAAAATATTTGTGCCAAATGAACATATGCAGCTCATATTGTATCACGATCATAATCCTGCAGCATCAAACGTGTTCTACTTATTATTAGAAAACGGCGGCTGCACGCAATTAGTTATGGACACCGACTACAAAGACTTAGTGCTAGAGCGAAAGAATATAGGGAAATATTGGTCAAGTGTTTCGTCACACGTGGATAAATTTGTGTGCAAACGACAAATAGATGAATATTTCGAAGATTTATCATTGATTTGCATTGAGGATGCAGACCATAATTGCGAATATTGTGATAACAAGAATATAGAAGCTTTGATGAAATCACTATTGCAACATTTTCCAGAGTTATCCAGAGCAAATATAGAAAATCAAATAAATAAACTAGCGAGAAAAGTCGGAGAAGGTAAAGGATTTTTATGCAAAATCTTGAGACACTTTGTAGTGAAAAAGCAACAAGGTGTTAATCCGTCTGCGTGCGAACGAAAATTGATTGAATTCCTAGAAAATGCATCTTTAATTGATATTAAGCTCGATGTAACTAAACCTCACAATTGTACGTATTGCCGAAACAAAAGTGATAGTAAATTAATGCAATTAATATCGCGATATTTTCCAATGAATTTAAAAACACAAGTGGAGACAAAACTAAATAAGCTTACTTCTAAATACATGAAGGATAAATGTATCTTATGTGCACTGTTGAAACGATTTGATGCAGAAGGAGTTCATGTATCCTTTGAAGAGTTATCATATTTAGTGAATGCTGTTTTGAAATCACTAGTTAATAAACACACTGATCTATCAACATTCCAATGGATATTAACAGCATATCCGCAAGAAAAATGGTTAAATGAAATATTTTATTTAGAATTGCAAAATTACTTCCGAGAGAGTTTATGTGGGATACCTTTTTTAATAACAAATATCCGAAATATTCAACAAAAAGATATTCTGCTGTTAATGGAATCCAAGCTTTGTGATGAAACTGACAAAGCAGATTCATTCATCTACATTGCGAAGTGCCTACATATCTTGAATGAAACAGTTATAGATATTGAGCTGATAGAAAAGCTGACTTTGTCTAAATGGCCTTATGTCTTCCGCGAACAATACTTAGAATATAAATTATGTGAAATTACAACGTGGAAAACGGAAGAGTTACAAAGCGCTATGCACTTTTTGATCAAGTTGGAATGTCAGTTTGGTTTGGATCTAATTGACAAGTTTTTGAAAATAATGCTTGTAAAGAAGAGCTCGTTATCTAGTGATATATTACTGGAGATATTAAAGTATTTTCACACTCAAGAATGGAGTTTAAATGAAGAAATGCTGCAAAAGTTAACACCATGCGATGGACATAAAATCCTAGAAGTATTAGGGAATTTTCTTAATGATGTACAGTACGAGGAACGCTCTCTTGATACACTGTTAAATTTAATAAAAGGTAACTCACATACATCGCCCGAAATATGTGAATTGGTCAGCACATTTCATAATCATCCATGTTTTACTATGAGCACCATAGAAAGCCTCAACACCAGTGAGATTAAAAAATGGGGCCAACAGTTTAAAAATGACATAAGTACACTGCTCGAAGAGGAGCGACAAAACTTTATTCGTGATAATCGAAACAACATTTTATCAATGATAACTCAAGCCATCCAATTGAGACGCGGTTTTCTTTTGACAAAAACGCAACAGATTGCAATACTGTTATTGCTGACACACAACCACAGCACGCTAACTCAAATCAGTACAGGCGAAGGAAAAACGTTGGTGGTAGTCGCTGCAGCTGTTTTCACAGCAATTTGCAATGAAAAAGTCGATATCATCACCAGTTCATCTGTGCTAGCAGACAGAGACGCTAAAATCAACGCGGACATCTATGAACTGTTTGGCATAAAAGTTTCGCACAATTGCGCTGCTAAATTGACCGAACGGAAAGAAGCTTATTCTGGGTCAGACGTTATTTACGGCACTTTGTCTAACTTTCAAAGAGACTATTTACTCGATCGATTCTACGGGAACAATATTATGGGCAATCGAAATTTCATAAATTTATTTGTAGATGAAGTAGACAATATGCTACTAGATAAAGGCAATAATACTTTGTATTTGTCGCACGACATACCCGATCTGGATAAATTGGAATCTGTGTATTTGTTCATATGGAAGAAATTACTTTTGAATATGTGTGACCGCAATGATGCCAGGACATCGGCTGAAGAAATATTGGCGAACGCAGTACTCTTTGATTTGCATGGAACATTGTCCACAAACGATTTAAAAGAATTATTGAAAGTTAACCAAGGCGAAGCATGTGAAATCTTTCATTGGTTGGTTGATATAAAAGTGTTAAACGCGAAGACAGTTTGTCTGCAATCATTTTCCAAAGTAAACCTATCCGAAATCCCAGAAAAGTATCTACTGTACGTAGATAAGTTAATATACATTACAAACAGTATTTTAAATAGAGTAAGAGAAATTATCGTACCGAAATGCTTCAATAACTTCATCGAAACTCATTTAAACGTATGGATTAAAAATGCGATACTAGCGTCTAGGATGGAAGATCGACAAGACTACGTGTTAGATGTTGATAGAACTGGTTCTCGTGCAGATATATCCCCATTTATAACAATAATAGATAAAGGCACCGGTACCGATCAATGCAATTCGGAATGGGAGGAAGCATTACACCAGTTCTTACAGCTGAAACATGGCTGCAAAGTATCGCCGCAAAGTTTAAAAGCAGTATTCATCTCGAACGTGGCCTACTTTAAAAAGTACCAAAAACTATTTGGCCTGACTGGCACACTAGGATCACAAACAGAACGCGATTTATTACAAACACTTTACAAAGTTCATTTCGTGAACATTCCAACCGCCAAGCAGAAGAGATTGACAGAAAGCCAACCGATTCTGTGCGAATCTTTGCACGAATGGCGATTTCAAATTGTCAACAGAACTAAGGCATTGCTATTAGAGCAGCGATCTGTTTTAATCATCTGCGAAACAATCAAAGACGTACTTGATATACGTAGAGGCTTTGAAGCTGAAAGAGTTCCAAACGTTATTGCGTACAAAAGAGAATACGAAACATGCGCAATGACAGAAGAGGCAGCGACCTTAGAGCCTGGCCATGTGATTATAGCAACAAATTTAGCCGGGAGAGGCACCGATATAAAAATCAATCAAGCATTAAATAAGTTGGGTGGCTTACATGTGTTGCTCACCTATTTGCCCAACAACGCACGCATTGAACAACAAGCGTTTGGAAGAGCAGCTCGATGTGGTTGTAACGGGTCGGCTCAGCTAATTGTACAAGGATCCGGTAGCTTTTTAGATATATCTACTGTAAGAGATATGCGAGAATTAAAACGTATTTCCGATTTAAAAGTAGATTACGATACTAGAATTACAGCGGAGGAATCATTTTTTGAAGAGTTCACTGCAGTTTATCGTGAACTAGGTAATAATTCAGCAGAGTCATGGTTTAAGGAAATTGCACTAAAGCGAATCATAGATAGATGGGCATATTGGTTGGACGAAAACGGAACGAAAATGAAAGAAGATTGTTGCCTTGCGGTATTCCGAACATTTTTATCTGAACTGAAGGCGAACTTTAAAAATTGGTCCACTTGGAACAACGACCCTGTAGCTCTTATAAAACTAGGCATTAAACACCTTGAAACCAAATCATATCAGACTGCAATAGAAATCTTCGATTTCGTTATAACAGAAGAACCTGTCTTTTGTGAAGCTGCGCACTACTATAAAGCCGCAATATTTGCAATGTCTCTTAACTTTGAAAATAAATCTTTCAACGCCGATGATTCAGATACATATCAACAGTTGCTATCAGAACTAACTAAAGCTGAGAAAAAACTTAAAAACCGCAAAGACGCTTGTATCATGGCATCGACATTTGTGCAAAATCTAAAAGAATCGTTGAAAAATTCGTTTGTTCAAATAGACGCGTTTAAAAATCAACAGGAACATTTTATTAATATTTATGACACCTTTAGCGATTCAATACAAAGTATAATTGGTCGTGTAGTCTCCAAATCGGCATTTAAAAATGAAGAAATCGATGAGGCTATGTCTGCAGAAATATACGATGGTTTAATTGATGGCAAAGTTTTAAAGAAGGCTCGAGTGAATCCTGTGGTGAAAGACGATTTGCTCGAAATAAGTACCAATTATGGAATATCAGTTAATACATTACTGGATTTTATCAGAAGATTTGAATCGAAGGAAATAGATGAAGATGCGTTTTTGCAGAAATTGAAAACCTGTATTAAATTACCAACACTAGAAGACTTCTGGGATACATTAATACAGCAAAATAAACTCAAAGAGGAAACTGTATTTGTGATTGTCAATAAAGCTCAATTAATCAATGATCAAAATTTGTTGAATACAATCTTTAAACTAACTATCGATACTCATTTGAATGATAAAAAACAAGTTTACATGAAACGAGTTACACACGTTGATGATTCATGTGATTTCTTTGAAATAGATACTTTCAAAACGGCCGTAGGTTTGACAATATTTGAGCAATACCAACGACAAGGAATTATCAGTATAAATAAGATTGCAACTGTTGACAGGAATAATTGTACTACATATTTAAACAAATTTGATTATATCGAACCTAAAGATTTGGAATCAGACAATATATCAATTAACGAAATAAACGACATATTTGAAGTATTGACTGAAAACGGAACTTTAACAGAATCGCAAAATCAATATCGATTTGTAGCAAAATATGATGAAACGAATTTGAATAGAATACATGTATATAACCAGTCGGTTGTCAATGTTTTTCGAATTCAATTCTCATATAAAAACGCACTAGACAAGATGTTAGTTTCTTTGAAAGAAAACGACTCGCCCGTATTTGTTGATCTAATTACAGAGCCGCATACATCTTTAATGTGGGATATGATTGAGAGTAATATTATAGAACCAGTCAAAGTAGAAACAATCGAAGAAAACAAAATAAATGATATTATTGAATGTCTTGTAGTGAGCGAAAATCACAAAAAACATATAAAAAGCGTCTTAATTAATATGATCTCCAGTTTGGAACGATTTGAATGTCCAATTTTTAATTTAGTATCAATTGAAAAATATTTCCATGAAATGAAAACAGCACCTTTAGAGGAATTAAGCGCATGTAAATTGAATGGATTCAGTTTTATTTTAACAACAGAAAATAAGAAATGGACGAGGAAAATGATATTAAGTGCAACAAGCATAATAGTGTTGGCTTTAGTTGAAATAGCAGTAGGATTCGTAATTCAGCTTTCCAGTTTAGCTATGGCCACTGAAGTTGGAGGTTTTATGATTGGTGAAGGAATTGCTGATTTAATATATACAGTCAATTGTGGGAGGACTGGATATTTCAGTTGGGAATCATATAAAGACCATAAATTAAAAAGTATGTTATTATCTATAAGTACCATGGGAATTGAGAAATTTATATCATTTGGCGCATCAGTTGCACGATTTGGTAGTAAAATTATTACAACTGGAGCAGTTGCTGTTGGAGAAGAAGTAGTAGAAATGGCTGGTAAAGAATTATTGAAAAGAGCTGCCTTGAATGGAGTATACACAGAAGTGAGCAAAACGCTTACACGGAAATCGTGCGAAATCATATATACAAAACTAGTCGACATTACTCTTTCTACAATTATAGAATCATATTTAGAGAGTTTACTTACCACTCTGTCTAATACAATTTTGATTGATGCTAAGAACGAATTACTACATCATCCACTAAATAACACACTGCAAAAGTTATACCATCGTCTTGGTCCATCAAAAGCACAAGATTGTGTTATGCATTATACAGAGAACGTGTTTAGTGAAGCTCATTTGCGCATTAAGTGCCATGACTCAAATTTATCTATTTGCAGTACCATATGCTCAAAGTTTACAGAGATTTTAACGCAAAATAAAAATTCCGCGAATACAGTATTAATTACGGCACTTGAATCATCATTTAATGTTGCTAAATTTGCAGCTAGATTAATTGAGATACGCCAAAGTGTACAAAAACTTCTGAATAATCTAAACAGTCAAATATTGGCAGACATAGAAAACTCTGAAACCCCGCTACAAGAATCAATAATTATTGATCCAGAAGATTTTGATCGTTTTAAATTAAAAATTATCTCAGATTGGCGTAATACCCTGTGCAAAAACGCTCAAGAAATGTTTGAAAGGAATGTAACAAAACCTTCGATGGATCGATGTCGTCAACTGTTAATGGCAAACGCACGCAAACGTAATAAAACGTTTAGGGTAGCGAAAATTTATCGTTACAATCTTAAAAATAACAAACTACCACTCATTGAACAACTTAGCGACAAGTTTCTACATTTGGAAGTAAAGTCGAAACTAATACGCGATTATCAGGAGTCGCTTATGAAACTACGCTCCAACACCAAGGATTACAATATGTATGCTGATTTATTACTCGAAAACAGTCATATGGACCCTGTGTGCTTAAAAGCGTTCCTCAGCTCCAAAATGTCAGGAAAAGCAATTAAAATTTATGTCGAAACACAAGATAGTGGCATTGCAGAAGAGTACCACTCTGAAGACAGTGTAGGTGAATTGCAAATAATTAGATTAAAATTAAAAAATAATCATTACTCAAATAGAAATGGCGAAGCCAATGTAGGTGGCTATGATTGCTTGTACCATGCCTTAGTGATTGATTTACCTGAATTACAAACCATTGCTCCAGGTGATTTTCGACGCAGAATTAGTAATACCATTCGAACAGACGCTGCAATTCAGCAATTGATATCACAAGGGCACCATCGTTTTTCTATCAGCAATAAACCATATGGAGAATCTGTTGGTAAAACAAAACAAATACAAGATGAATTAGTTGTAATCAGTGACACAAGTGTTTTTTCGCAACGAAACATTGGGGATATTAATCATCTAAGCGAAATAGTAGACCCTATACAAAATAAACCATATATTGGCAATCCAGTAAACGCTAAGCATAATAATTTTGGTGGGCTCATATTCGTTAATAATGGATGTATTGTAGCGGCCTCCACAATCGATAATCCTGAGGTGCCTGTTGATGTGCGAGTTTTTGGCAATGACGAATTGATGTTAGAAGCGTTATTGCAAGATATGAAATTATCTCATTACAAGAACAAAGAAGTGGCAGATGACAAATTACGTAAATGCAATAGTGTTGAAAATATATTTACGACACATTTGGTTACAGAAGAAACGACAAAAAAGAAGGGATATGACTTGGTAAATAAATTCAAATATGTTACAAGGAATATTTTTGGGAAACCTAAAAAACTGCGCAACATGCGATCAGAGAGACAAAGATCAAGAAGTGCAAGTCGAGTATAAAGGGCATTAACTTAAAATTTTTTTGATGCAATTTATTTAAATGTATTTGGATCGCTTTAGCGTTTTATTCTTGTGGCTTTGCATTATCTTTACTTATTTTTACTTTTTAACCATTTTTAGCAAATTGTAATTTTAACTATCAGTTAAAATCGGATCTTAAAATAATTTTCGTAATAATCATGTTTTATTTT
The DNA here is from genome assembly GCA_944039245.1 of Nebria salina. Lineage (NCBI taxonomy): Eukaryota > Metazoa > Arthropoda > Insecta > Coleoptera > Carabidae > Nebria > Nebria salina. The sequence goes on from OX063285.1 coordinate 2,920,499, forward strand.
CATTCACTCAAAAATTCAAACATAAATCATATGAGTTATATTATTGTTTTATTTCTGTTTACTTCAATTATTTGTAACAATTGCATGTTGCATTATTTAAATGTTTTTGTTTTGGTTGGATTGGTAAACTTTTCAAACCATTAATAAATTTTACAATTACTTGAAAAAGATTTGTTATTAATTAAAAATGTTCATGATTGTTGGGTAGCCTATATTTGTAGTTATGTTAAACTTTCTATGCGTTGTTTGATTTTTGATAGATTGGTACATTATCTAGGTCCAATAACATTTGTTGTTCTTTGTGCAAAAGGTACAAAAACATCACAAATCCTGACCAAATTCCTTGGGTCCCACCACCCATTTAATGCCAAATACCCAAAAAACCGTGATTTCTTAGTTTAACCCTGTTTCTTCCTAAACCAATCAGTAATTTTAGAACATAAATAAATACTGTAACATTTGTGCTCATTCATGTTTGACTGACGATGGCTACTAGGTAACCGAAATGTACATTTTGTATTACAAATAAATTGAGATGAAAAGTTAGTTGTTTATTTTATTACTAATAAGTTAAAGGGATCATTCTACTTTAAACATCCGAAAAAAAGATTATATTAGTGAATTTTTTTTAGGTTTTACATAGTTTATATATCAGAAATCTGCAGTGTCTTGCACTTAACTTTCTTATACCCATTTGGGTTAGACCACATCGTAGATTCGTTATTTTTCAAATTTATAAAATTTGTTCTAACCTTAGGATCACTTTTAAACTAAATATATTTCTTAGAATAAATATAAAATGTCAAACTTCAAATTATTTAAATCTATTTTGTTAAATAATTGACAGGCGCAGATGATACGATTTATGTTTAAATAAATATAATAATAAGAAATTTAAATAGCTATTATTTTGAAACCGGTACTCTTAGGAAAAAAAATTTCACAAAAGTACACTCCAGGAATATGCAAATCTTAAGTTTAAAGTTTCATAATTTTACCTTCAACCGTTTAGGCTGTAAAACGCATAGACACAAAAAATAGTCGGAATCGATTCAGGGAAGGTCAAAACGAATATTTCTCGAGATCAAAATACAATACTTACTTATACATAGAGTGCTAAAAACAAGTGAGTCTACTGTTTTACCGCTTTCTCGGCATCGGCTGAACAAATTAAAAATATTTACAATTAGTAAGAACATGGCTATGGTTAAAACTAGAATTAATAACTTTTATGAAAAAATGACAAAAAGTTGAATGCTTGAAAAAAAAAACAACTGCAGTGGCTTGCAGTGAACTTTCTTATACACATTTTGGTTGGATCATATCATATTTTTACTTTCTTATACGAAGTATAAGTAAGTATTGTAATCATGAAAAATTTCGAACTCGAGATTTTAACGGAAATATACGTTTTGACCCTCCCTGAATCGATTCCGACTATTTTTGGAATGTGTGTGTGTGTGTGTGTGTGTGTGTGTGTCTGTATGTGTGTGTGTGTGTGTGTGTGTGTGTGTGTATGTTCTCTACAGCCTAAACGGTTGAAGCTAAAATTATGAAACTTTAAACTTAAGATTTGCATATGCCTCAGGTGTGCACCTCCTATTTTTGAAAATAATATTCAAAGCGGATGTGCCTGTTTACTCTAGTCATTTTTTGCGTGCTTATAAAGATTCAAAATAATCACGATCACGTGATTAACAATGCTACCCTTGAAAATAAAAATTGTTCATGTTTGAATTACCGAAGATAATAGTAAATATTTAATGCCTAATTTGCAGTGGCGTCACTGCCGCATCGACCACTGCATTAAGAGGAAGCGTTTGGTCACGCACCAGTCTGATTACCGATCATTTTGTCTGCCATATTGGCACGCAACGCAAACAACATGCATATTTACAGGAAGAATCGTTTTTGTAGTAACGCCACTGTTAATTTGATACTAAGATTGTATCATAATTCAAAATTACATACTTCTAAGAAATGTATTAAGGATGTTTTATAGTTTGAAATTTATGTTATTGGACAATCAGTAGTTTTATGTGAAAAGGAATCATTTTTATTTTCTTATACGCAGTATAGGTATTGTGGTCATGAAATATTTTGATCTCGAGATTTTAACGGATATATACGTTTTGACCTTCCCTTTGGTCTGTGTGTGTGTGTGAACGCTCCACAGCCTATATGGTTGAAGGTAAAATTATGAAATTTCAAATTTAAGATTTATATACATCTGGGCAGAAAACCTTTTATTTTTGAAAAAAATATTCAAGGCGGAAGTGCCTGTTTACTCTAGTCATTTTTTGCAGTTTTTGCAATTACTCAAAAATGGTTAGTTACAGAAAAATTGCATGAACAAAAATTAAAGGTAATACTATTTAGCACAACTTTTGCTTGAATATATTTTCCAAAAAGAGAAGTTTTTTCAAAATAAATTTTTGCTTATTATATATATTTTTACATAAATCGTTTTATCTGCGCCTGTCAATTGTTTAACAAAATAGACTTACATAATTTGAAGTTTGACATTTTATATTTATTTTAAGAAATATATTTACTGTAAAAGCGATCTAAAGGTTAGAACAAATATTATAAATTAGAAAAATAATGTAACTACGATATGGTTTAACCCATAAGCGTATAAGAAAGTTCGGTGCATGACACTGCAGATATTTTTTAATAATATTTTACTAACCTTTGGAACACTTTTTCACTAAATATATTTCTTAAAATAAGTATTAAATGTCAAATGATTTAAGTATATTTTGTTTTTCTGCAATTGACAGGCACAGTTGATACGATTTATGTTAAGATAATTATAATAAGAACCAATTTCAATAGCCATTTTCTCTTTACCAGTTACATTTTTGAAAAAAATGATCAAACGAAGGTTGCACAAAATGTTAACGTGCAATTGTTTTCGAGTTATTACAGAAACCGCAAGAAATGACTAGAGTAAACATGTACTTCCGGTTTGAATATACTTTTCAAAAATAGAAGGTTTTTTAGGAGAGCATATACAAATCTTACGTTTAAAATTTATTTATAATTTTACATTAAACTGTTTAGATTGTAGAGCGCTCACACATACACGCACGCTGGCACACACATCAGTTAAATTCAAAAATATATTCGTTTTCAGTATACAAAGGAAATATATAATTGGATTTATGATTGACCGGAATGTAGAATGAGATATTTTGAATATTTCCAAATCAAACAGTACAAGTAAGTGTATGGAAGTGAAACAGGGAATGCGGCAGTGACTTGTAAAATCTGTTCTCAGGAATTGGCATTAAGCAATGCCAGTTCAAGATATAGCTGTCCTTGATGGCTTACTTCAGAGCTACGTGTGTTTCGTGGAGTTGTGTATATATATATGTGTGTGTGTGTGTGTGTGTGTGTGTGTGTGTGTGTGTGTGTGTGTGTGTGTGTGTGTGTGTGTGTGTATGTGTATGTGTATGTATGTGTGTGAGTGTATGTGTTTATGTGAGTAGGGAAGAGTTGGGAGGGTACCGAACTATTGTACAACTTTTATATTGGCATTTAATGAATATTTGCCCTTTTCAAATGCGCTCCCTCTACTTTCATTCTTTTGTAATTTTTTTTCCTAAGGTTTTCCCCTTTTTTGTCGATAATTTTATCTATTTTTTCTCTTTTTCTATTTTCATTTATAACTTGTTCTGTTTTTCCCATCTATAAGCCTTTGTCGTTTTTCAAGTTGTACTTTATAGTGCGTCGAAGCTAGAATTTCACATTTTTATCATTCATTTAAAGATCTACTGGGAAGAGAAAATATTTGAAGGCGTAGTTTATAGTGATGTATCAAGGTGCGAAGTTGATTATTCAACCTGCATTTCCTGTAAGGTACATGATGCGGATGAAGTTTCCAGAGATGAAGGTGACCCAGCTTCAGTTTCATTAGGATTATTGGTTGGTTTATCTTGCGACTGACCAACGAATGAAGCTGTAAAATCTAAATCACTGAAAACACTGCGGTTCAGTGGACTGATTCCTATACAAGAAAACCCTGACTGGGCTAATTCCACTCTGCAAATCTGAGAAAAGGCTGCATTCCCTAAACCACCAATCTTCTTCACCACAATTTCCTTTGTTTTATTAAAGCAATGATAGATATTTAACTGATTTGCAAACTGGTATGCAAGTTTCGAAAAGTCGGATCTGCTGAGTTGCATGAGTTGGGTGTCTAACTTCTTAACATGCTCATATAACATGTTTTCTTGTTTATCAATAAAAATGCTCGGAAATAACTCTTTGTTGTACGTGTTGGCCTTTATAATTACTTCTTCTTTTCTTACAATACATACTTATTACTTCGTATAAGAAAGTAAACATATTTCAAAATTAAAATGCTGTATACATTATTGAATGGGTCCATAAGCGAATGTGAAGTGCTTTTTCAAACAATAGGACATAATCCGTCATTCAAGCGATTAAAATGTAGAAATATAAATGCGTACATTATAATACAAACGTTTGAATATTTTAGTAGCCAACGTTGATATTACTGTTGATCTATAATTACATAAATATATGAAGGTCAAAATAGTGTAAAACCAAATAAATCCATAAAGTTACTCCATCTGAAGCGTATGCAGATCCTTATTCAGATGTGTGCGAATTTCAAACATTAAAACATTCTTATACACAGTATTTTGTGTAAATGAAAAAGTAGTAATTAAAATTTTATTATCAATTTAAATAATATCTACAAGTTAATTCGTTATTATAGTTGTTATGAAAACGGAAATAATGAATTTAATTTAATGGTATTACAGTGAAATTATTTTTTAATTTCAAATTGTATACACAAAATAACCGGTAATTACATAAAATAAAATTCTTAATTTTTATAATATTGTTTTGTACAATAAATATTAGGAAAATGGACACTAGCTCAATTTTTTGATAATTTTAGGCTACAAATATCAACTGAATTTGGCCATGAATTAAATATTTTACAAATTATGTATTACGATTATTTAACATTTTTAACGATATCCTTATTACTTATGTACACAATAAGTAAAATAATAATCATTTGGTATTTATAAATTTAAATGTGTTTTTTTTTAATTCTCCAGAATTTCTATTGAAATTCAAAAACATCTGCAGTGCCATGCACTGAACTTTCTTATACGCATTTCGGTTAGATCATATTTAGACTATTTTTCTAATTTATAATATTTTACTAACCTTTGGAACCTTTTCACTAAATTATTTCTCAAAATAAATATTAAATGTCCAACTCCAAATTATTTAAGTTTTTATTTTCTTATACGCAGTATAAGTAAGTATTGTAATAATAAAAAATTTTCATCTCGAGATTTTAACGGACTATTTTTGGAATGACGTCTGTATATGTGTGTGTGTGTGTGTGTCTGTGTGTGGGTGTGTATGTGTGTGTGTGTGTGTGTGTGTGTGTGTGTGTATGTGAGCGCTCTATATCCCAAACGGCTAAAGAGAAAATTATAAAATTTATAATATTTGTTCTAACCTTTAGATCGCTTTTACACTAAATATATTTCTTAGAATAAATATTAAATGTCAAACTTCAAATTATTTAAGTCTATTTTGTTATACAATTGACAGGCGCAGATTTATGTAAAAATATATAAAATAAGCGGAAATTTATTTTGAAACTAGTACTCTTTTTGGAAAAAAAAAATTCAAACAAAAGTTGTGCTAAATAGTAATACCTTTAATTTTTGTTCATGCAATTTTTCTGTAACTAACCATTTTTGAGTAATTGCAAAAACTGCAAAAAATGACTAGAGTAAACAGGCACTTCCGCCTTGAATATTTTTTTCAAAAATAAAAGGTTTTCTGCTCAGATGTATATAAATCTTAAATTTGAAATTTCATAATTTTACCTTCAACCATATAGGCTGTGGAGCGTTCACACACACACACAGACCAAAAGGAAGGTCAAAACGTATATATCCGTTAAAATCTCGAGATCAAAATATTTCATGACCACAATACCTATACTGCGTATAAGAAAATAAAAATGATTCCTTTTCACATAAAACTACTGATTGTCCAATAACATAAATTTCAAACTATAAAACATCCTTAATACATTTCTTAGAAGTATGTAATTTTGAATTATGATACAATCTTAGTATCAAATTAACAGTGGCGTTACTACAAAAACGATTCTTCCTGTAAATATGCATGTTGTTTGCGTTGCGTGCCAATATGGCAGACAAAATGATCGGTAATCAGACTGGTGCGTGACCAAACGCTTCCTCTTAATGCAGTGGTCGATGCGGCAGTGACGCCACTGCAAATTAGGCATTAAATATTTACTATTATCTTCGGTAATTCAAACATGAACAATTTTTATTTTCAAGGGTAGCATTGTTAATCACGTGATCGTGATTATTTTGAATCTTTATAAGCACGCAAATGCTTAAAAATAGTAACAGTTTGACAATTTTCATTGTTTGCTTGTTGAATGTATGTGATATCTGTTCAATAATCAGTGATGAGTTTCAACATTATTGAAGGTATGAACTTCTTAATTTAATCGGTGTGCAATTACCATGTTACTATGAGAATGAATATAAATTTCACTACTTTGATATTGTTATGCAAACTTAAAATTTATTCCACTAATATTGAAGAAATATTTAATAAACATTTGTCGTAATTTTCTGTAAATATGCTGCTCTAATTTGCATATTAAAAATCCCTTGACTTAATGAACTGTATCAAATATAATTTTCTCTAATTGTGCAAAGAAAGTTTTTTCATAAAAACCAGTAGCTAATTATGAAATAATAATTTTTCAATCCAGTATGAATAACATGCCATTTATTGCATTGTTGTCTTATAGATATATAAAAGTTTTACGTAGTATTATTAATAGTTCGGTTTTAAATTTGATAAGAAAATTAATTTTTATTTGGAACGATAGATGAATCAAAAAAAACCTCTTCGTTGTGTATCCCGCCAGATAACAGATGCATACCAGATTCTCGTGGTATGGGGGTGGCGTTCTTTGAGAAAATGAAAGAGAATGCGAATAAAATAGCGCAGGTACTGCAAAGAGATTTAAACTTATTTTTACTTTCTTGTACGAAGTATCTGTTAAACAGATGATACGATTTATTAAATCTAATCTTCTGCACTTATGGTTGAAAGTTTTATATATATATATATATATATATATATATATATATATATATATATATATATATATATATATATATATACACACACACACAAACAGACGTAATTCCAAAAATGGTTAGACTCGATTCAGGGAAGGACAAAAGGTGTATTTCGAAACCGATATTTATTTAATACCTCCGATAAAATAATAATAAATTATATCAATCGTGTCTGCCAATTGTTTAACAAGGAAACAATAGATCCAAATAATTTGAAATTATTTTGTTGTTTTAAGTTCATTTGAAAACTGAAATTGGTGCAGGCGTAATAATTTTCTATATAGTGTAATAAATAATCACATTATCTGCATTGTTTAAAATATTTGTTTGCCTTTCCCACTTCTTATCTAAAACATCTGCAGTACTGCACTGAACTTTCTTCTATGCATATGGGTTAGATCATATCAGATTTTTATTATTTTTCTAATTAATAATATTTTACTAACCTTTGGAACCCATTTTCACAAAATATATTTCTTAGAATAAATATGAAATGCCAAACTTCAAATAATTTAAGTTTTTTACAATTAAAATGGCAGCGTTGATACGATTTATGTGAACATAAATATAATAAGAATCAATTTCAATAGCCGTTTTCTTGTTTCCGGCAGGCACCTTATTTGAAAAAAGTTTCAAATAAAGGTTGTTTAAAATGCTAATATCTATAATTTTTAGTTTAACAATTCTTCTGTAAGTGCAACCATTTTTGATTAATTGCAGAAACCGCAAAAAATAACTAAAGTAAACATGCACTTCCGGTTTGAATATTATTTTCAAACATCTGCAGTGCCATGCACTGACATTTCTTATACGCATTTCGGTTAGATCATATTTAGACTATTTTTCTAATTTATAATATTTTACTAACCTTTGGAAACCCTTTTCAATAAATTATTTCTTAGAATAAATATTAAATGTCAAACTCTAAATTACTAATGTTTTTTGTTTTTCTATTAAACAATTGACAAGCAGAGTTGATACGATTTATGTGAAAATAATTATAAAAAAAACAAATTTTAATGGCCATTTTCTCTTTTCCGGTACCATTTTTGAAAAATTTTATTTACAACAGTTATTTAAAGTATTAATACCTTTAATTTTAATTTAAACAATTATTCTGTAACTTCAATTATTTTTGAGTAATTACAGAAATTGAAAAATTTGACTAGAGTAAAGAGGCACTTTCGGTTTGTATATTTTCTTCAAAAATAGGTGGTTTATTTTTACAAATTCATACAAATCTTAAGTTTAAAATTTAATAATTTTCTCTTCAGCCGTTTAGGTTGTAGAGCGCTCATACACACACACGCACACACACACGCACACACACACACGCACACACACACACACACACACACACAGACGGACTTCATTCAAAAAATAGTCGGAATCGATAAAAAGAAGGTCAAAACGTATATTTCCGTTAATATCTCGAGATCAAAATATTTCATGATTACAATACTTATACTGCGTATAAGGAAGTAACAAAATATGCCTACTTCGTATAAAAAATCCAATGTAATATACTAATTGGTGATCTTATTTTAATTTATTTATATGTAATTGCATCATGCGTCATACAAACATACAAATTTATCGTGGCGTGATAGAAACAATTTTTACAACAAAAATATTCCGAGAAAAAATAAACATGGAACATTACTATATAGTTAAAAATAATTACAATGACCTACAGCCCTAATAATAATTTTATAAATTGTACTTTCACTACCAATAATCATTCAATATTCATTTTTTACAATTTACAAGAATGAAAGTAGTTCAACTGCCACTAATTGATCAACATAAATAGTAATTAAAATACATTCATTGTTTACATTTTAAGAAAAATATAGATAAATTCATCTCTTATATCATTTTTTCATAAAAAAAAAAAAAAATTCTGACTATTTTTGCCGTAAAACGAACCGCTTTTGAGTAATTGCAAACACCGCTAAATATGACTGCAGCAAACATGCACTTCCGGTTTAAATATATTCATTTCATAATTTAACCTTCAACCATTTAGGACGCACTCACAAATTAAATTGATATGTTTTTTTTGCAGTAGAATTTTGAAATAATAATTATGACTTGAAAATATTGGTATTTCTACGACTGTACACTGTAGGCTTTTATTAGGTTAGATTATGTTAGGTTAGGTTAGGAAATAAATTAATATTTTTCACCTGCCCTATGTGGGAGGATAGATTGATGCAGAAACTGGTGAAGAGTTTACCTACGCAGAAGTGCTACTACGAAGTATCAGAGTTGCGCAACACATGTTGAAACGAGGAATTACTGAAAACGATGTTGTATCTTTATGTACTGAAAATAGTGTGGATAGTTATATGCCCTATTTTGCTTCCTTATTTCTAAAAGTGCGAATGGGTTCCTTAGACCCTACCTTATCGGAAAGTCAGTCTGCAGTAATGCCTTCATGACTATTAAATATAATATAATTTTTTTTTGTCTAGGTGAAGCTTCATATTTGTTAGGTTTGGTATGTCCAAAATTGATATTTTGTGATACCAAGTCTGAAGAACTTATTGAGAAAAGTCTAGCGGCTGCAAATTTGACTGCCGATATTGTTGTGTTTGGTGATACGCATCGAAATATACCATTTTCAGAGTTTCAAGTTAGCACTGAAGATGAAGAGAACTTTAAGCCAGAACCAGTGAAAGATTTGTTTGATACTGCAATAATTTTTTTTTCAAGTGGTACCACTGGATTCCCGAAAGGCATCTACACCACACATTATGGAATATTGTCGCAGAATTTATATTTAGGGTAAATGCATAAATAATTATTTCACATGATTTTTGTACTTTTATAATTATTTCAATAATGGTCACTAACTCATGCAAGAATTATGACAATACGTAAATAAAACATCTGCAGTGTCATGCACCGAACTTTCTTATACGCTTTTGAGTTAAATCACATCCTATTTGCATTATTTTTCTAATTTATAATATTTGTTCTAACCTTTGGAACACTTTTACACTAAATATATTTCTTAGAATAAATATTAACTGTCAAACTTCAAATTATTTAAGTCTATTTTGATAAACAATTGACAGGCGCAGATGATACGATTTATGTAAAAATAAATATAATAAGAAAAAATTTCAAGAGCCATTTTCTGTTTTCCGGTACCGTTTGGGAAAATCGTAATATAAATAAAAGTTGTACAAAATGCTGATATCTATAATTTTTACTGTAGCAATTTTTTTGAGTAAATGCAAAAAATGACTGGAGTAAACATGCACTTCGGGTCGGAATATTGTTTTCAAAAATAAGAAGTTTTCTTGCCAGACACATACAAATCTTAAGTTACAATTTCATAATTTTCCCTTTAGCCGTTTGGGCTGTAGAGTGCTCCTATACACACGTCACACACACACGGACGTCATTCCAAAAATAGTTAGAATCGATTCAGGGAAGGTCAAAACGTATGTTTCCGTTAAAATCTCGAGATCGAAATTTTTCATGATTACGATACATACTTATACTGCGTATAAGAAAGTAATAAGTGTAGAAAATTTGCCAACAAATGCATACATTAAAATATCTGCATTGTCTTACTATTTTACTTTCTTATTATTATTTTACTAATTTATAAAATTTTACTATCCGTGTTCACTAAATATATTACTTACTATAATTTTTAAACGTCAAATTACAAATTATTTGATATATAATTTTTCAAGCAAAAGTTGTAAGAAATTTTAATATGTCTAATTTTTATTGGAACTATAATATTTTTGCTGTAAGTGCACTTTCGTTTCAAATATTCTTTTAAAAACTAAGTTGCTTTCTTGCCAGACGTACAAATCATAAGTGTAAAGTTTTATTAATTTTACCTTCATCCATTTAGGCTGTAGAATATTGTTTTAAAAAATAAGAGGGTTTCTTGCCAGGCACATACAAATCTTAAGTTTAAAATTTCATAATTTTCCCTTTTGCCGTTTGGGCTGTAGAGCGCTCACATACACACACACACAGACACACACACACACACAGACGGACGTCATTCCAAAAATAGTTGGAATCGATTCAGGGAAGGTTAAAACGTATATTTCCGTTAAAAACTCGAAATCGAAATTGTTCATGATTACAATACTTACTTATACTGCGTATAAGAAAGCAAAAAAAAAACTGAAAGACAGATATAGAATATGATCGATTTTTAGCTTCGAAAATAAATAAGACCATTAATACTAGTAAATATTTGCTTATATTATAAAGTATAATTTTAACGTAAGGGGTTTCTGCAACCCCCATTGATTATATGTATATATGTAAGTAGGATTGATCGAGATGTGTCTAGAATATTGTATTTTACTTCGCTGTATTGGATTTCGGGAACGATGATGCTCACAGCCTCTGTAATGTATGGTGGAACACGAATTATATGTCGCAAGTTTGATGAAAATATAATTTTTCAAAACGTACAAAAATTCAAAGTATTTATTCAACAAAGCGTATTTATATTCGTTTATAACACAATTTTTGTCCGTAGGCTACTATTTCATTCTTCTCCCCAACTCTATCATACAAGCTCACCCAAAACCCTACCGCACATCTCTACGATACGACTAGTCTTAAAAGTATTATTGTAGCTGGAGGTCCATTAGGCGAAGATCAAGTGATGAAACTTCGAAAACTTTTACCACACACCATTATATGTAACATGTTTGGAATGACAGAAACGGCTGGTATGGATTTGATGTTCAATTTGAAGACAGATTTAGATCTGTTGAAATCCAAACCAACTTCATCAGGAAAACCAGTACCAGGAATTAGCTATCGGGTAATTATATAATTGCGCGAATTTAAAACTATTATACAATCCAGTGAAATTAAAAGTAATTGTAAATTAAAATGTCGAAAGACTCAAACAATTGGCGGTTGAACCTTTTTGTAATTTTGTATTGGAACAGATAGTCGACCCCGAGACCGGTAAACTGTTGGGTCCAAATCAACGAGGTGAACTTCGCCTGAAAGGGAAGTGCATGATGACGGGTTACCATAACATGCCGCAGGAGTCTGCACGCGTATGGGACAGTGAAGGATTCCTGTGCTCTGGCGATATAGCGTACTACGACGATGACAACTGCTTTTATATCGTCGATAGAATAAAAGATTTGTTAAAGTATCAGTCATGGCATGTAAGTCATCGATCGACATATGCAGACATAACAATATTTACGTTCCTGAATGGAAATCCAGCAGCTCAAATTATTTATTTTCATTTGCAATATTATTATTTTGATTTTGTTCAGATTCCTCCAGCTGAGATTGAGAGTGTGATTTTGACACATCCACAAATTAAAGCCGCTGTAGTCGTTGGCTTACCACATGAGGTAGATGGGGATTTACCAATTGGTGTTGTGGTGTTGAAACCCGGCGCCACTGTCACAGAAAATGACATAATAAATTTTGTGAAAAGTAAGTCAGTTACAATAAACTGTTTTGCTATTTATTACTCATTTGGTTCTGCTAAATTCTGCATTAAATGATACCTGAAATTCACTTAGGTCTCTGTTACGAGCGTTATTTATTTGTTTGTGAATTTGTAATGGTGGAAAATAATTTATGCAGTATCAGTAGCACATATTCTGATATCAGTAATATACTTTATGTTAACGAAAAAAAAACATTATTAGTAATTCAATTTTAAATTTATAGCCAATGCATAGAATTTGCATGCATCATAGCTTAATTTAGTAAATATTTAGAACAATCGATTAGAACTATATATTATTGATATTATTATATTATTAAATATATTTGTATAGAACGGGTATCGGACCGTAAGCAACTACGAGCTGGAGTCAAATTTGTAGACAGCATTCCTTTAACCCCATCTGGTAAGCTTCGCAGAAGAGATGTTCGGAATTGGGTGCTCAATGGATTGATCTAATTTTGTGTTATTTGTACTTTACTATATATATTTGATGCAATGTAAAATATACAATAAGCTACAATTCATTTGTTTAGCATTTAGTACATTACATAGGCTGCTTAGAATTATACTTATAATATTAATTTAAGCGATATAAGCAAATTCAAAATTCGTGTTATTGAGTGTAGACAGAAAAGTATTATTCTAGGCTTGATCACTAATTTAGATTATAAAGCCAATTTACGAAAACTATTGTAATTTGATCAGTGATAAAATGGTTTTAATTTCATAAATTTTACTAATTTATAATATTTTACTTACCACTTGTGAAACACTTTTTCACAAAATATATTGCTTACAATAGATATGACAAATTCCAAATGATTTGATATTTTATTTTTATGTTAATCAATTTACATGCATTACACTTTATGTAAAAATAAATAAATGAAGAATAAATTGCAATTTTTTTGTAATGAGTAACCTTCTTGAATAAAAAAGTAGAAACAAAATTTTTAGGAAATAATTGTGTATTTCCATCTACCATTCTAATTGTTCCACAGTATTTCTCAAGTATTAAATCCATTTTCAGCTGGCACACGTTTTTAGGACATATAATCCCATCGAAACCCCTAAATAAACTTACGTATGATGTGACGGACAAATTTTTGTATTTAACGTCGAGTTTGCTGCAGCGTTGTTTCTCTCAGTCGATGTGTGATTTCTTCAGGCGTCGGTAATTTTTTAAATGATTTAACATACATGGAAATATAGCATCATATCTATTCCTTGTTTTCTCATGTTTAGCTGATCATATTGCTGCCTTGAGAATATTCTAGAAACCATTACAACAGGCGCCACATTGTGGTCGATTGCGATGTAACTGCAAATTTATTTTTTTGCCAAATTGTTTGAGGTATGCTTTAGTTTTGTGGTGTACCTTGAGTATTAAATCTGCAGTTTGATGCAGTTTAATGTAACAAATTTTAGGAATTGTCCGATCAGAATTTTGATATTTAAGCAATATATTAACTAGAAATAAGCATTGCTTTTCCAATAAGACATTTAACATTACAATGAAATGTACTATTACTAGACATTTATGGTAAATTAATTTTAATTTAGTTGTCTGATTATATATTGCTTATGCATTATTATTTAATATTCAAGGCTACTCGGGAATTGCTGCAAATGGATAATTTCCATCTATTGTATCCATACTTTTGAATGAATCTCACAAATGTAACGATATTATAGTAGAAGAAACGTGAATGCTGACTGCTACAAAATATGGTTTTAAATAAATGTATGTAAGTATGTGATGCGTGAGATGCAATTAAATGTAATCTTTGTTATAGCGCTAATAACCATAGTAATCTATCCGCAATTTAAATAAAAAACAAATCTGTGTTATATTATATATATGATATACTCAAAGGATATACTTATGAATGCAAATCTACGCATATTTTTCATACTTTTGGCTATACATATTTTTCTATTCAATTAATATGCAATAAAACTTTATTATTTCATACAGATTTCATAACAAATGTGTTCATTAGACTTTTGTAGTAGTAAAACGTGATTGAAAATTTATGGACCAACGTCACCACTCTTGTTATAGTATCTCACGGACGAAAAAGTATGATTTATATATTAAAAACTTAATATCCTTTAGCCACATATGAATATTAATTTAAAATTAACACTTTCGTTGGTGGGCACTTGGTATGTTTCACAAATAATTTATTAAATTATCTACATATGTTTCGACCTCTCGGTCATCAGGACTAATACAAAAATTTTACAAATATGTCCTTATACACTAAATCTCAGATGAAAAAATTGATGAAGGGTAACTGATTAACTTCTAATTCTCATTAACAATATTTTTTATTAGGTAAAGAGCTTTTTCAGGTTTCCAGTTGTTCCAGTAAATTTAACGTGGAACATTTGTCATAGGTTTAATTTGTAATTTCTTTAATTTTGGCCTGTTATGTTAGGTAAATAATTAAAGTAAAAGTGTTGGAATGTCAATCGTGGTTCATTATAAATTTGATATAAAATAAGTTTTCGATTTTTCTTCTTTAAGAGGTTGTTTTGATCAAAAGATCTCCAATATATTCACATTCAACGGAAATAGCACAGTAGAATATACAAAATAAAAGAAAATCTATACTTAAAAACCAAATTCAATGAATATATTAGATTATATTTCTTTTAATTTTTAAATATTTGTATTTTTCTGTTCTTTCTACCTATACTGATTTGACAATTATGTAAAAGAAAACTTAACAAGACGCATTACAGATGTTAATTTTAAAATTTGAGACATATTGTTGATTTATTTAATATAATTTATTTTATTTTCTAATAATTAGGACTACTTTTACATTTTGGCCATGTTTAATGGATCATATAGGCTAAATTGGTTTTATATTTTCTATGCTAATACATACATCAAGTTCTTAAAATTATATTATTTACACATCATATTGCATGCCGTATTGGCTATGCAGTCTTATAAAATAATAATAAAATTTCAATGTTATGCGTCTCTCTGGTTTTTTGGGGTCAAAAAAATTGATTGTTCAGTTTTCATATAATATTGATTTCACATCTCTAGAAACTGGTGAAGGTTCTTTTGAAAAATATCATTTCTAGCCCGAGATATTTATATATTTATTTATAAAAGTATTACGAAACTTTTTCCCCGCTTTTTTTTTTATTTTAGTTTTTTTGCAACTATCAGCACGTTTTCATATGCGTCGATGCTTGTAAATTAGAAAATAAACAGTAATACATAACGATATTGAACTTTTAACGCGTTTTTCTCAAAATTTCTTCAACTGATGCCCAAGATTTCAAAAAAAGTGTTTGACTAAATACGCTGATTTTTTTAAAAATTTGTTACCATATTGAATACCTATTGCGTCTTCTAGAATCATTTCTTCAAAATATATAGATTTCCTTACAGTTGATTTTGAATAGTAGAAAATAACCGGTTTTTTTAAAAAAATTCTTCGAACAATTGTAATTTTTGCTTTCAAAACGTTTCCGTAGAGAACGAAGAAGATATAAGTATATATATTTTTAAATTCCATTTGGTTTTTTGTTTTAAGTAAACCAACGAGGAGCAACCGGGGGCACGGCAGAGCGCTTTTTTTTTGGTAATTTTTCAGCACCCACTTACGGGCTTAAGGGCTTAGGAAATAATGGAGAACATTTTTTTTTTATATTCCTTAATGTATAGATAAAACTGATATTCAATAAATGGTTTTGATTTAAAAACAAAAAATTATTTAAAAGCTCCTATTTTAACCTCAAATAACCAGAAAGACCCCTTAAGGTTTCTTATATTTATTACTGGGTTTACTTAGAATTCTTAAAATTACATATAACTGTTATAATAAGTCTCATACGTTTCTATTTAGGTGTGCTGTCACGTTGAGTTTTCTAACGACTTATTTTGATTTAGTTTTTGCAAATTTAACTCAACATCAGAATCGATCATTTCTTCTTGGCGGCTAAATATATCTGATAATTTATCAAACTTGGGGCCCCAAGCTATTAAGTAATCGTATTCTTGCTCAGCATCCGTATCTAAACATAATATCAGTAGAAACATTTAAAAAATCATTACAACTATAGTAATTAATAATATTTAATAGTTTAGTACGTCGAAAAGATTCAGTGAAGATGTTGAATTTACGATTTATATAATACTTATTGATATATATAAATAATTTAACCTTTTTAATTTTAGAAAGTTGCATTTAATTCATTTGTAATTGATAAAATAAAGTCCATACCTGACGCAAGTGAACTTAGGGAGCCAGCAGTGCTAGAACATCCCTCATAAGCGTAATTTCTTAAATCATCGAAAAGTGGCGTGGCAGGATCACTATCTACTCGCTCCTTGTATACGGCGAGACAAACGTAAATGTTTCGGGATGGGCCTGCCATAAACACACAATATTGAAAAAAAATCTGTTTCTCATACTCATAACAATAATGCAAAATGTGTATGCAAAAATATAACATAACTCACACAAAATATTTGAATCCTTTAACTCTGTTAACTTATTATCACCTATTGGTATCTGAAGAGGTGTTATGTCGAATGCAGTCATGTCATCTTCTCCACCCCCTTCATCAGCATAACTTATGATATTTTCACGGACATCATCTTCAGGACCAGAGTATTTGAGGCGTGCTTCACGTCTTTGATTATAAATGACGAATACAAGAATCATAACTATCGAAATCGAAATGATTAAATCATTCTGTATAAACAATATAATCAATATTTACAATGAATGTAACAATGAACATGTCAAAAAACAAAAATCACGAACATGTTTGTTAAGAAAATGATGGCAGTTTGCTTACTTAAAATGAAGATTAGACAAAAGAGAATCCAACAGAGTGCGCCAATGCTAAGCTTGAGTGTTTGTCCAGCCTGTTTCAGTTCGCAGTGCTCACCCCAATAGTCATCGGTACATAAACATCGATAGCGTAAGTGCGGTTCTTGGTTAATACATATGCCACCGTTACGGCATGGACGATCAAGGCATTCATCTTTGTCAGCGCACTTTTCAGAATCAAACAACACTACGCGATCATTTCCGCAACTGCTTTAACAAAAATTATCAGTTTTATTTAAAATAGTGTACAAAATCTCTTTGATAGTCATGTGGTTGTGTTTTTACTTTCGTATACGAATGTATATAAGGACGTATAATAATAAACATTTTTGATATCTTAACAAAAATACACATTTTGATTTTGCCTAATTCGAGTCTGACTATTATTGTATGTGCGTTTTTTTACAAATAACCAAAACTGTTGGACATACAGTTATGAAATTTTGCATTTTCGAATACTTACTGAAAATGCATGTTTCCCCTGGTAATTTGAAGTTTCTGCAATAACTCGAAAACGGTCGCAATTCAGCAAAAATAGTTCCATTAAAAATTATAAATATTAATATTTTACCCAAATTTCGTGTAATTATTTTCAAAAAGTGTACCAACTACAAAAAGGTTGTTATAGAATTTTTTTCTTAAGGGGGCATTACAGGTTGTACGCCTGAAAAGTGGGCCAACTTTGGGAATTTTTTATGAAAGAACTAAAATTAATAGAGTCATGCGGTTTAGCGGGTTGAATTTATATATCTTTTTTTTATTATTGACCATTTATTCAATAATATATTATCACAAACATGGTCGCGGCAGCGGCCATCTTGGCACCACGCACGCGAGACGTGTGCCCACTGTGTCGTGCCCCGGGCCTCTCCTGGTCATCTGAACTGAAAATGGCACATTGTTCAGTAAACTATAATAGATTTGCTGGATCCTGAACACAATTTCAAGAACATTTTTGGAAATTACAACAAAACTGTGACCGTGTGAAAAAAAGTAATGAAATTTCCATGGTTTTTTTGAGCTTAAAACGTGATAAAAATAAGTAAGATCCAGTAAATTTTATCAAATTTTCAGTCCAATTTTTTTCAAGTCAATTGGTTGAGTCGTTTCACCGCAATTCACGACACAGTAAAAAAAAGTGGTTTCGAGAAAAATGCGTTTAAAGATTTCGCAATGGTTCCGACTGCCATTATAATTTTTCCGTGTCGCCAATGTGGACGAAAATATTCCTTAATATGTTGTGACACTATATTGACTTGATTTTGTTATCAAATTGCAATAATGAGAGTCCACAGATCCAATGTAGCGGATGATGTCACAAAAAGAATTACCCAATTCTCGTGAAATGGAACATATAAGCGTGTTGCGGACTTGTTATTAAGAAATTGGGGTCGGAATCATAATAATTTGCAAAATAAAATATGATTGAATCGAAATGGCCTCCCAAAAATTAAAAATAATAACCCTGCGGAATCGGCTCTCCGCTGAGCGCTCGGGAGGCACCTGTGTATAAGTGGCCGTAGGGGCCGTAAAACTTTTCAGAACGCATAGGCCTTTCGTCCACTGATTCTACATGAATGTAACTTTGAAAAAATGTAAAAAATAATCGAATTTTTCAAAGTTGCAACCTGTAATGCCCCCTTAACTTATATATCTTGCCTGACTCAAATAATTTGGAATTTGACATTTAATAACCAATTTACTAGAATTATTCGAAATTAATATTGGTATTGCCCACCTACGGAAATGAAATACGTTCAGCGCCAGATACTGCGGATATTTTTTCAATCGTTTTTTTATGCCGTAATTGATGAAGTTGATCATAGGCAAACAAATGAATGCAATTTATATTAATAAACGTTATTTATTCCTTATTTCTACAAACTTGCAGCTGTTTTCTAATAATAATTAAATAGCTTGAACATTTGGATTTATCAATAGTTATATTTAAATTGAGACCAATTTCCAGAGAAGAATTATTGGAGACATATTGCACGAGAACGAATTTTACAAGGACAATATGATCTATTGTTGGGAATGGATTCTCTATTTCTAGTCCTGGTTATAATTGTTCGTCAACATAGATCTACTCTAGTGGTTTTTATTGATCATCCAATTAAACATTATCTTAAATCTAATTCTATTCGATTGAACTCTAAAGCAAAATCCGCGACTAACAGACCTATTGACTAAAAATTCCTTAACTTCCATAAAATACAACAAATATGAGAATTTATATTTGTGTTATAAGAATTAGAGATCACTACTTACGAACACTCGTAAGCATTCCATAAATCAACGCATTCGAATGGTTCCGGACAAATGATGCTTGCACAAGGTTTATTGGATTGACAGTTTCGTTCCAAATTTCGTGCCATTGTTGCTTGGCCCCACTGTGTTCCATTCATGGCAGGTGGAAGAGGTAACTGTTTGCCATCCAACCGAATATCATCCAAGCAACCTTACACAAAGAACATTTAAACATAAAACTTTACTAAACATAGAAAATCGTACAATTAACTAATTTTGACAAATGATTGAAATCGTAATATCTTCAAATTTTGATTTTTGTAAAATCTTAAAATTTAATAGGTATATATATTAAGAATATTCTCCACTATCTTAACTATAGTAAATACTAATCTATATCTGATCAATATTTATATTATGTTAACATTAACAGACCTTACCATTTTGATAATCCGTATGAACTTTATAAGTGCGGATTCCAGTATATTCTGCTTTGCCTCCAGCAAACACTCCTTCTTGTTTATCAACCAAGAGCCATTGATGTCCAACAAAGCTAAATGATTCATTAAACCGTCTTCCTTCACCACCATCTAGCTCCAAAATGGCCACTGATCCAAACCGACTCACCCGAACCACATGCCACTGCCCATCATTCACAACCACTGCACTCAACCAAATATCATTTTCGTTCAACCGCAACGAATTCAAATTATACCGAAAATGCAAGTGACTGTCTTCAATTTCCAATATTGCATACTCCCGATTATGTTGATCGCTCACTCTGAATAACTCTCCCCGTCGTTCACGTGTTCGAAATCGAAGTTGAAGTTGAGTTGAGAATTGATTCAACTCGAAACTCAAAGCATATTTAACGTAAGACTGATGCTTGAATAATGAAGGAACTGTTGGAATTGTACAAACCACTCCTGTCCATCCTGGCTGGCATTGACAACTTGCTTCATTGAAGCTCCCAGTACAAGTACCATGATCCCAGCAACGTGAAAATGCATCGGATTGCCTACACAGTTCTTCCGTTTTTGGGCAACCAGGAACGCTATATTGCGATAATGCAGAATGAGCTAAGTCGTACAATTCGGAGTTATAGAATAAATTTCGAACACATCCATGAAATCCTTTGCCGATTGGCATGTATTGCCAATGATATTGCATTGGCTCGAATTGTTCCACATACAATCCTCCTATTTGTAGCGGAGTATTTAAATTTAGGTATTCATTAAACGGTGGTATATTTCCCTCTACATGGCAATTAGAATCATCAAAGTCTGGGATTGTTCCATCTTCTATTTCTAATATATTTGCAGTTTTGCAGTAATCAATTATCATTCGTACATTTTCTGAATCCCATAAAATATCTATGCGATGCCACTCGCCATCATCTAAACTATTTTTAGTTTTGATACGCAACTCTAAAGTGCCTGATCCGAAATCAATTAATAATCGGGGATATCCATAATCCAATTCTACAGCTATGTAATCAGACACTAGTATATCACCATATTTTGGAGGAGCTATAGGTCCGTTGTATAAAAGTATACCATCTGCTTTAAGTGTTATGAATTCCAAACTTAAATGAGATGAATTGCATGTTTTTAGGGGTGTGTACCATGCGAAGCCATTTCCGCTAAAACTTATAGAGGTTTGTTGACACCGAGGACCATTGTATCCTGCAGGGCATGAACATGATATGGAATTTGCGTTATTCAAACAGCGACCTCCATTGAAGCATGAACTAGAGTGACACGATTCCTCCTTGCTGTAATTCTTTGCCTGGCAAGTGCATTCTGCTAGAACGTCCACACGAACACCGACTAACGCTGTTTCGTTAGCATCAACTAAGTGTGGTAAAGTACTTATGTTTAATATACTCGCACAAGATCCTTCACAATTATGATTTTCATACAAGCATTCATCAATCCCAACCATTGTTATATTAATACCTAATTCAATCAGAATCTCTTCTCGATGCATTAAAATAATGCCGTTAAGACGAACTGGTTTATAAAACGATGATTTATACACAGAAAAGCGAACATCTATTATAGGCGGATGGTGTCTGCGTAATTGAACACTAAATACGTCAACATTACTGCTATCAGTGTTAAATAATGTAGCGATCTTATGTCGAAATACATCAATCTTACTTGGTGACTCACTTTGGGTTGTATGATGTAAATTTCGAATGAATTCTTCGTCGGTGATTCCAGAAATGCGAACAGATCCAGAATTAATAATAGCATCATGCGAAATCTCGCGAACGGTGACAGTGACTTTTGCAGACATACTTGTTTGATCATATTTACTATCAGTGACTTTGAAATTCAATTTATAAATCTCGTCCCTTGCTGCTTGACGTATTGAAATGATTCCAGTGTCTTCGTCTAAATTGAATTGTGGATGCTCAGTGCCAGCCCAATAAAACTTTTTATCGTGTAAATCCCAGTCATCGAGATCATAAACATAAACTCTACCAATTTCGGATTCGGGAGCTTGTCCTTGATAATTATAAACGAGAATTTCTTTGTGGCCAGGTTTCATTTTGTTATCGTTAATATCACCGATAATTACAGTTAACGTGCTCGTTCCTGTCATGGCTGGGTTACCATGGTCTTTTATTACAATGGGAATTAAATATTCTTTTTGTTCTTCTCGATCAAATGAACGAAGTGATGAAACTATTGCCATTCCATGTCCGTTAGCACCCTCTAAATAGAAATACTTTAATAATTATATTATATTATATGAGTTAGTCAGAAGGAATTTGTATCTAGAAACAAATATAGTTAAATCAAAATTGTGCAAGAAGAATAAATTGAAAATGTAAAATATAGCGGTAGATAGACTGGAGCAAGTTGAACATTGTTGATTTTGGTTGTTAATTCTCTAGTTGCACATAGGCCTTTGGAATTTGTCGAATATTTAAGAGGTTTTACAGTTCTAAGGGTGCAAGGATCGGTACGTATAACGGCGTATTCATATAATATTAATTAGACACAAATGATCATAAATTTTATGTTCTATATGAATATGAATCTCAAAAATGAACAATGAAAATATTTTGTAATATTTCGTGCTCTACTTACGATAATCTTGCTCAACTTTGAAAGAAGCTCGAATGATGTCATCTGCATCTGGATCTAGTCTAAACTGGAAAGGTGAACCATTACTTTTAGACTGGTCATCATCATCTGTTGCATGAATTTCAATAATTTTCCTCTGTGGGACATGTTCCGACAAGACTGGTTTGTAGTCTCGCAAGAATTTCGGTGCATTATCATTGATATCTTCAACAATTACGTTCAAAGTAGCAGTCGCCGTTTTTGGTGGAACTCCTTCATCAATCGCCAGAATCCATAATTGGTATTTCGGGGTATCTTCTCGATCTAAAGATCGTTGAATACTCACAATCCCATCTCTGTCAATAGAAAATAAACGTTTGCGGTCAGATATACGATCGATGGCGTATAATATCTGTCCCTTGTTACTATGATCTGGATCGAATGCTTTAAATCTCTCTAAAGGTTTGCCAAGTTCAGTGTTTTCGGGTACAGATATTTCAATATTAGAATGTTTGAATTGAGGTTCATTGTCATTTATATCTCGTAATTTGATGGTAACCCAAGAGTATGCGAGGTGATACTTGTCGTTGTCATTGTCTTCACCTTTATCGTTCACTTGTATTTGAAACCGAAATCCATTGCACTGTAACTGGTCTTCGTAATCTAAGGGTTGCATTATTTTTAATGAACCAGTTCCATCATTATTGCGAATCATTGCAAATTTATCCGCACCGTACCCACTACTTTCAATCACTTTGTATTGAAACTGATTCGTTTCGTCATCATCATGTACTGTTACGGTCAAAATAGGTATTTCTGGGAGATTTGCTCCTTCAGTTTCATCAACTTCTGTAAACCACTCATTCTTCGTAAAATGTGGAGGCATATCATTAATATCTTTAACTCTAATTGATGCTGTTCCTGTCCCCTTTAATCCACCGCCATCCATCGCTACCACTTGTATTGAATAATCGGGTGTCCGTTCGCGGTCTAAGCAACACACGCTAGTTTTTATCACTCCCGTTTCTAAGTCGATTTCAAAAATCGGTGTGCCAGTTTCTTCTTCGATGACATTTTTTTCGATAGAATAGACCAAAAGTGCATTTTTGCCTTCGAATGGATCGTCAAAGTCAACAGCTGTCATTTTCATAACAACCATGCCTGAAGTATCATTTTCAGTAACATTGCCGAAATATACATCTTGTGAAAATAAAGGAGCGTTGTCGTTTATGTCTTTTAAGTTCACTTGAACATCGGCATAACTGACTAGACCTTCTCCATTTTCATCTTGTGCAAATACGGTAAATCGCCACAGAGGGCGTCCATTAGGTTGATCTCGATCCAAAGGCTTAAGGATTACATATAAAACAAATAAGTATATATGACTGTCAATTTTCTAGAAATTACGGTATTATCTACCAACATATATTCCTATAAATCTTAGAGGAGTTTTTACTATTTGCATATAAAGTACACAAAGAAAACAACGCATTTTAATAGAAAAATTAAACAATATATTATCTAAAGAATGAATAGAATAAAGATGAAATAAAATTGAAGTAAATATACAGAAACTGGTAGTCATTTAAAGACTAGATAATAATATATAAAAAAATTCGTTTTATATTTCAAAAAATAGGGAAAGGAATTTGTATATAAACAAACTTAAGGGGTTAGGCTACCCTAGAGGAGGAAAAAATAGGCAATTTTTTTCCAGCAAAACTATACAATAGAAGAAAATTTGGAAAAAAAGGACTTCATTATATGAATATTGAGCAGAGCTTTTAAATTATTTAACGAAGTCTGAGGAACAAATGACGGCTTCCCAGCATTTTCCCAGTGACGCCTCTTTTTTTCAGTCCTACGCGGCCGGACCAATATCTCTTGCATTTTAAAAATTAGAATCATGAACTAAACAAATTATATATACAAACAGCTAGAGAAATAATTAGGATGTTTTTCTTATAATGATTTTTGTGTGAAATGGTGTGCTTTTAAAAAAAACTGTTGAAAATCGGTAAAATATCGCCCTAAAATTACTAATAACAATTGAACTATGCAAAATAATTAAAAAATCCTACGTACTTCTATGAAGAAAGTAGTTTTAAATATACAGTTAAATTTTCAAGTCAAGCGGTAAAGATTTGTCCGAGTAATCGGTCCGGCCAACTTGAAAAATGTTGTTTCAAGAAAAACGCGTTTAAACTTTTAAGTAGTAAAGATGTAGCGTTATTAAGTTCGGGCCATATTCGAAATTCAGACACTTTTAGAGTTTTCCGGGGCATAAAACGTTAGCATATTATTTTCAAGATACTAAAGAATAGATTAAGCAAAAAAAATTTTTTGCTAATCTTGAAATCCCTAGGGTAGCCTAACCCATTAAAACCTTACATTAGTAAGATAAGAAAATAACATCGTATTTTGCAACAAATTAAAATTTAAATGATTTTAGAATGACAGGAAATTGACAACATGGCATAAATAAATTATGAGTAACGCAGGACAGATTATGGACATACAATAGCAGAAAATATTATACAAATGAGTTTAGTGGTGAATAATAATATAAAAACGAAGCCTTGCTGCACTCGACTGAAGAAGTGTACAAACTAATATTTAAATTTTTTTGATAAAATATTAAAAGCTCAGGAATTTCCAACCAGTAAGAGAACGAAATAAAATATAAGTAATTTAGATAAATCGTGCAATTACAGAGGATTTAATTAAAAACTTTAAGCGAAATCTTCGCAATAATCATTGTGCAAAACTTAATAAAATAAGAAGAGAAACTTGGTAGAGAAATAGAAAAGAGCGACTCAAATTACTTATAAAACATAAAATAATAAATTATCGGATCGATGTAATGAGACTGAAGTACAGCACAAATTTATCATGAGCGAGATATGATGTTTTACCTTCAAAACAAATATTTCTCCAGTAATCCTATTAATATCGAACTTATTTTTGGCAGGGTTTTCTGGGTCAATTCCTTGCCCAGTTAAAGAATATACAATCATATTTGGTCTCTCTTTGTCTCCATCAATTGCAGTCACCTACTGATACATATTAATTGAGAAAACAGTTACAGCATATTCATTAATAATATTTATTGAAACATAAATACATAGAATTTTGTGCGTAGCTGTATTTATTCAAGGATCATCTGTAATCATTTAATAAATCTTTTCGTTTTGGTTATAGATGGTTGAGAATAGGTCTTCAATTGAATCAAAATTATTTAAAATTTCTCACATGTTTACAAATTCCCATGATTAAAGAGCTATGCTTTTGAATCGCGCAATTCAATTTAAAAAATGTTATTTATAAAACTTTAATAGCCATGTCATTTAAAAGAAATGTAACAAAAAAAATGAAATTAATTCGCTAAATTTTATTGATCGATAAGAAAAAAAATACTGGTAAGCAATAACAAACCAGGAACATTTTAATTGCTTGGGTTCGATTATTTAATTAAATAACAGCTAAATCTCTCATTAATCTCTAAAAATTAATAATTTATTTTCGCGGACTTGAGAAAAATCATAATTTATAAAACCAGCAATTTGATATGAACTCGAAACTCACACGGGATTAAAATATACGCAAGTAGGTTCGCAAAAGCACCAAATCATATAATTACAATGGCCCGTAGCACGGACAAGCTACTAAGGCTGTATTAGCTAATAATGTCGGGTCTACTAAAAAAGCATAGCACGCACACGCTACTAAGGGCTACTAAGCATGGTTGCCCATAGTAACGTCAACAAATTAATACACTCCTCAAAACCAGCTAGGACCATGTTTAGCGTTGTATTAGCATTCAAAAATGGCGAATGCTATACGCGATATTCGCGAATTGCGTGAAGACTTGGCAATTATTAGGCCAAAAAGACGTATATTTATATATAGAAACCGAAGAAACTCATTTGATTTATTGTCAGAAAAAGAATTACGTCGCAGATATCGTTTACAAGCAAATAGAACAACTATTTCATCTACACTACAGGTGTTAACTACTTTGTGATATTTTGCAAAAGTTTTATATCAAGAAAATAACGGTAAGTTTTTAAGTGAAATTCAAAATTAGCGGCATAAATTATAGGTGTGCGCGTCTCCACATTTATTTACGACTGTGCAGTGCAATGAAGAGAATGAAGTGTGCAGTCTGTCTATGGCTGCTATGCTTTTCTGCTTCGTACTGTATCATTAATACAATCTATAAATATATTTGGTAATCGCTCTAAAAAACGTTTTGCTGTATCATTAAATTATTTAAATGTTAAACCGATCTAATACTAACTTCCGAAACATAACCTCAATGGTGAATTTATCAGTAATAATAATTATTTTTGTAGCCGTTTTGGATGGTTTGCACAATATTCGCATTGCCAGGAATCAAGGTGATATTGGTACGTCTATTAGTAATTACTTTGCATTGCGGTTATAAATAATATAATTTTTTAATTCGTAGATTCCGATTTTGAAACCTCTGATGACGACGATGATGTGAACGCAGTTTACTGCAAATTATTTTCAACGTCCAGCTTAACATAAACCTTTATATAAAATAATGGAAAGTAGTTAACACTTTTGGCATAGGTGATATACTAGACCGGTGTGAACTTGGCGACGAAAAGCTAGCGACGATTTTTATGTTTTAGCAGAGCGGCACATTTTCGTCGGCGACGATATTTTTCCAGAACAACACAATATTTCAATGTAAATAATGTCAGGTTAAAACTTTAATTATTCAGGGGATATAATAAATTAATTGGGGTAAATAAAATTATTATTCAGGGGATTACAGGGTGCATAAATATATATAATTCACAATTGTTGTATGAATGATTTAGAGATGCATCTCGTTAAGTATCTCTAGACGTTTGTGACACTACCATAA
Organism: Nebria salina; assembly: GCA_944039245.1. Classification (NCBI taxonomy): domain Eukaryota; kingdom Metazoa; phylum Arthropoda; class Insecta; order Coleoptera; family Carabidae; genus Nebria; species Nebria salina. Next base: position 2,948,263 of record OX063285.1, read on the forward strand.
AAATAGGGTTGGTAGATACATATATTAGCTAAATAATTATGGCAAAAAGAGTATTCTATCCATGGGATTAGGGGGTGAAAAATTAGTGGTGACAATACTAATTTTTGTGAGAATTCTGCACAAATAAACCTATTTTAGTATCTCTAGACGTTTGTGACACTACCATAAAAATAGGGGTGGTAGATACATATATTGGTTAAATAATTATGCTAAAACGAATATTCTATCCAGGGGATGAGGGGGTGGAAATTCAGTATTGTCACCAACTTATGTGTGAATTCTGCACAAATAAACCTATTTTAGTATCTCTAGACGTTTGTGACACTACCATAAAAATAGGGGTGGTAGATACATATATTGGCTAAATAATTATGCTAAAACGAATATACTATCCAGGGGATGAGGGGGTGGAAATTCAGTATTGTCACCAACTTATGTGTGAATTCTGCACAAATAAACCAATTTTAGTATCTCAAGACGTTTGTGACACTACCATAAAAATAGGGGTGGTAGATACATATATTGGCTAAATAATTATGCTAAAACGAATATTCTATCCAGGGGATGAGGGGGTGGAAATTCAGTATTGTCATCAACTTATGTGTGAATTCTGCACAAATAAACCTATTTTAGTATCTCTAGACGTTTGTGACACTACCATAAAAATAGGGGTGGTAGATACATATATTGGCTAAATAATTATGCTAAAACGAATATTCTATCCAGGGGATGAGGGGGTGAAAATTCAGTATTGTCACCAACTTCTGTGTGAATTCTGCACAAATAAACCTATTTTAGTATCTCTAGACGTTTGTGACACTACCATAAAAATAGGGGTGGTAGATACATATATTGGCTAAATAATTATGCTAAAACGAATATTCTATCCAGGGGATGAGGGGGTGAAAATTCAGTATTGTCACCAACTTATGTGTGAATTCTGCACAAATAAACCTATTTTAGTATCTCTAGACGTTTGTGACACTACCATAAAAATAGGGGTGGTAGATACATATATTGGCTAAATAATTATGCTAAAACGAATATTCTATCCAGGGAATGAGGGGGTGGAAATTCAGTATTGTCACCAACTTATGTTTGAATTCTGCACAAATAAACCTATTTTAGTATCTCTAGACGTTTGTGACACTACCATAAAAATAGGGGTGGTAGATACATATATTGGTTAAATAATTATGCTAAAACGAATATTCTATCCAGGGGTTGAGGGGGTGGAAATTCAGTATTGTCACCAACTTATGTGTGAATTCTGCACAAATAAACCTATTTTAGTATCTCTAGACGTTTGTGACACTACCATAAAAATAGGGGTGGTAGATACATATATTGGTTAAATAATTATGCTAAAACGAATATTCTATCCAGGGGTTGAGGGGGTGGAAATTCAGTATTGTCACCAACTTATGTGTGAATTCTGCACAAATAAACCTATTTTAGTATCTCTAGACGTTTGTGACACTACCATAAAAATAGGGGTGGTAGATACATATATTGGCTAAATAATTATGCTAAAACGAATATTCTATCCAGGGAATGAGGGGGTGAAAATTCAGTATTGTCACCAACTTATGTGTGAATTCTGCACAAATAAACCTATTTTAGTATCTCTAGACGTTTGTGACACTACCATAAAAATAGGGGTGGTAGATACATATATTGGCTAAATAATTATGCTAAAACGAATATTCTATCCAGGGGATGAGGGGGTGGAAATTCAGTATTGTCACCAACTTATGTGTGAATTCTGCACAAATAAACCTATTTTAGTATCTCTAGACGTTTGTGACACTACCATAAAAATAGGGGTGGTAGATACATATATTGGCTAAATAATTATGCTAAAACGAATATTCTATCCAGGAGAAGAGGGGGTGGAAATTCAGTATTGTCACCAACTTATGTGTGAATTCTGCACAAATAAACCTATTTTAGTATCTCTAGACGTTTGTGACACTACCATAAAAATAGGGGTGGTAGATACATATATTGGTTAAATAATTATGCTAAAACGAATATTCTATCCAGGGGTTGAGGGGGTGGAAATTCAGTATTGTCACCAACTTATGTGTGAATTCTGCACAAATAAACCTATTTTAGTATCTCTAGACGTTTGTGACACTACCATAAAAATAGGGGTGGTAGATACATATATTGGTTAAATAATTATGCTAAAACGAATATTCTATCCAGGGGTTGAGGGGGTGGAAATTCAGTATTGTCACCAACTTATGTGTGAATTCTGCACAAATAAACCTATTTTAGTATCTCTAGACGTTTGTGACACTACCATAAAAATAGGGGTGGTAGATACATATATTGGCTAAATAATTATGCTAAAACGAATATTCTATCCAGGGGATGAGGGGGTGGAAATTCAGTATTGTCACCAACTTATGTGTGAATTCTGCACAAATAAACCTATTTTAGTATCTCTAGACGTTTGTGACACTACCATAAAAATAGGGGTGGTAGATACATATATTGGCTAAATAATTATGCTAAAACGAATATTCTTTCCAGGGGTTGAGGGGGTGGAAATTCAGTATTGTCACCAACTTCTGTGTGAATTCTGCACAAATAAACCTATTTTAGTATCTCTAGACGATTGTGACACTACCATAAAAATAGGGGTGGTAGATACATATATTGGTTAAATAATTATGCTAAAACGAATATTCTATCCAGGGGATGAGGGGGTGGAAATTCAGTATTGTCACCAATTTATGTGTGAATTCTGCACAAATAAACCTATTTTAGTATCTCTAGACGTTTGTGACACTACCATAAAAATAGGGGTGGTAGATACATATATTAGCTAAATAATTATGCTAAAACGAATATTCTATCCAGGGGCTGAGGGGGTGAAAGTTCAGTATTGTCACCAACTTCTGTGTGAATTCTGCACAAATAAACCTATTTTAGTATCTCTAGACGTTTGTGACACTACCATAAAAATAGGGGTGGTAGATACATATATTGGTTAAATAATTATGCTTAAACGAATATTCTATCCAGGGGTTGAGGGGGTGGAAATTCAGTATTGTCACCAACTTATGTGTGAATTTTGCACAAATAAACCTATTTTAGTATCTCTAGACGTTTGTGACACTACCATAAAAATAGGGGTGGTAGATACATATATTGGCTAAATAACTATGCTAAAACGAATATTCTATCCAGGGGTTGAGGGGGTGAAAATTCAGTATTGTCACCAACTTATGAGTGAATTCTGCACAAATAAACCTATTTTAGTATCTCTAGACGTTTGTGACACTACCATAAAAATAGGGGTGGTAGATACATATATTGGCTAAATAATTATGCTAAAACGAATATTCTATCCAGGGGATGAGGGGGTGGAAATTCAGTATATTCACCAACTTATGTGTGAATTCTGCACAAATAAACCTATTTTAGTATCTCTAGACGTTTGTGACACTACCATAAAAAAAGGGGTGGTAGATACATATATTGGCTAAATAATTATGCTAAAACGAATATTCTATCCAGGGGATGAGGGGGTGGAAATTCAGTATTGTCACCAACTTATGTGTGAATTCTGCACAAATAAACCTATTTTAGTATCTCTAGACCTTTGTGACACTACCATAAAAATAGGGGTGGTAGATACATATATTGGCTAAATAATTATGCTAAAACGAATATTCTATCCAGGGGATGAGGGGGTGGAAATTCAGTATTGTCACCAACTTATGTGTGAATTCTGCACAAATAAACCTATTTTAGTATCTCTAGACGTTTGTGACACTACCATAAAAATAGAGGTGGTAGATACATATATTGGCTAAATAATTATGCTAAAACGAATATTCTATCCAGGGGATGAGGGGGTGAAAATTCAGTATTGTCATCAACTTATGTGTGAATTCTGCACAAATAAACCTATTTTAGTATCTCTAGACGTTTGTGACACTACCATAAAAATAGGGGTGGTAGATACAAATATTGGCTAAATAATTATGCTAAAACGAATATTCTATCCAGGGGATGAGGGGGTGAAAATTCAGTATTGTCACCAACTTATGTGTGAATTCTGCACAAATAAACCTATTTTAGTATCTCTAGACGTTTGTGACACTACCATAAAAATAGGGGTGGTAGATACATATATTGGCTAAATAACTATGCTAAAACGAATATTCTATCCAGGGGTTGAGGGGGTGAAAATTCAGTATTGTCACCAACTTATGTGTGAATTCTGCACAAATAAACCTATTTTAGTATCTCTAGACGTTTGTGACACTACCATAAAAATAGGGGTGGTAGATACATATATTGGCTAAATAATTATGCTAAAACGAATATTCTATCCAGGGGATGAGAGGGTGGAAATTCAGTATTGTCACCAACTTATGTGTGAATTCTGCACAAATAAACCTATTTTAGTATCCCTAGACGTTTGTGACACTACCATAAAAATAGGGGTGGTAGATACATATATTGGCTAAATAATTATGCTAAAACGAATATTCTATCCAGGGGATGAAGGGGTGAAAATTCAGTATTGTCACCAACTTATGTGTGAATTCTGCACAAATAAACCTATTTTAGTATCTCTAGACGTTTGTGACACTACCATAAAAATAGGGGTGGTAGATACATATATTGGTTAAATAATTATGCTAAAATGAATATTCTATCCAGGGGATGAGGGGGTGGAAATTCAGTATTGTCACCAACTTATGTGTGAATTCTGCACAAATAAACCTATTTTAGTATCTCTAGACGTTTGTGACACTACCATAAAAATAGGGGTGGTAGATACATATATTGGCTAAATAATTATGCTAAAACGAATATTCTATCCAGGGGATGAGGGGGTGGAAATTCAGTATTGTCACCAACTTATGTGTGAATTCTGCACAAATAAACCTATTTTAGTATCTCTAGACGTTTGTGACACTACCATAAAAATAGGGGTGGTAGATACATATATTAGCTAAATAATTATGCTAAAACGAATATTCTATCCAGGGGCTGAGGGGGTGAAAGTTCAGTATTGTCACCAACTTATGTGTGAATTCTGCACAAATAAACCTATTTTAGTATCTCTAGACGTTTGTGACACTACCATAAAAATAGGGGTGGTAGATACATATATTGGTTAAATAATTATGCTTAAACGAATATTCTATCCAGGGGTTGAGGGGGTGGAAATTCAGTATTGTCACCAACTTATGTGTGAATTTTGCACAAATAAACCTATTTTAGTATCTCTAGACGTTTGTGACACTACCATAAAAATAGGGGTGGTAGATACATATATTGGCTAAATAATTATGCTAAAACGAATATTCTATCCAGGGGATGAGGGGGTGGCAATTCAGTATTGTCACCAACTTATGTGTGAATTCTGCACAAATAAACCTATTTTAGTATCTCTAGACGTTTGTGACACTACCATAAAAATAGGGGTGGTAGATACATATATTGGCTAAATAATTATGCTAAAACGAATATTCTATCCAGGGGATGAGGGGGTGAAAATTCAGTATTGTCACCAACTTATGTGTGAATTCTGCACAAATAAACCTATTTTAGTATCTCTAGACGTTTGTGACACTACCATAAAAATAGGGGTGGTAGATACATATATTGGCTAAATAACTATGCTAAAACGAATATTCTATCCAGGGGATGAGGGGGTGGAAATTCAGTATTGTCACCAACTTATGTGTGAATTCTGCACAAATAAACCTATTTTAGTATCTCTAGACGTTTGTGACACTACCATAAAAATAGGGGTGGTAGATACATATATTGGCTAAATAATTATGCTAAAACGAATATTCTATCCAGGGCTTGAGGGGGTGGAAATTCAGTATTGTCACCAACTTCTGTGTGAATTCTGCACAAATAAACCTATTTTAGTATCTCTAGACGTTTGAGACACTACCATAAAAATAGGGGTGGTAGATACATATATTGGCTAAATAATTATGCTAAATCGAATATTCTATCCAGGGGATGAGGGGGTGGAAATTCAGTATTGTCACCAACTTATGTGTGAATTCTGCACAAATAAACCTATTTTAGTATCTCTAGACGTTTGTGACACTACCATAAAAATAGGGGTGGTAGATACATATATTGGCTAAATAATTATGCTAAAACGAATATTCTATCCAGGGGATGAGGGGGTGAAAATTCAGTATTGTCACCAACTTATGTGTGAATTCTGCACAAATAAACCTATTTTAGTATCTCTAGACGTTTGTGACACTACCATAAAAATAGGGGTGGTAGATACATATATTGGCTAAATATTTATGCTAAAACGAATATTCTATCCAGGGGATGAGGGGGTGGAAATTCAGTATTGTCACCAACTTATGAGTGAATTCTGCACAAATAAACCTATTTTAGTATCTCTAGACGTTTGTGACACTACCATAAAAATAGGGGTGGTAGATACATATATTGGCTAAATAATTATGCTAAAACGAATATTCTATCCAGGGGATGAGGGGGTGGAAATTCAGTATATTCACCAACTTATGTGTGAATTCTGCACAAATAAACCTATTTTAGTATCTCTAGACGTTTGTGACACTACCATAAAAAAAGGGGTGGTAGATACATATATTGGCTAAATAATTATGCTAAAACGAATATTCTATCAAGGGGATGAGGGGGTGGAAATTCAGTATTGTCACCAACTTATGTGTGAATTCTGCACAAATAAACCTATTTTAGTATCTCTAGACCTTTGTGACACTACCATAAAAATAGGGGTGGTAGATACATATATTGGCTAAATAATTATGCTAAAACGAATATTCTATCCAGGGGCTGAGGGGGTGGAAATTCAGTATTGTCACCAACTTATGTGTGAATTCTGCACAAATAAACCTATTTTAGTATCTCTAGACGTTTGTGACACTACCATAAAAATAGAGGTGGTAGATACATATATTGGCTAAATAATTATGCTAAAACGAATATTCTATCCAGGGGTTGAGGGGGTGAAAATTCAGTATTGTCATCAACTTATGTGTGAATTCTGCACAAATAAACCTATTTTAGTATCTCTAGACGTTTGTGACACTACCATAAAAATAGGGGTGGTAGATACAAATATTGGCTAAATAATTATGCTAAAACGAATATTCTATCCAGGGGATGAGGGGGTGGAAATTCAGTATTGTCACCAACTTATGTGTGAATTCTGCACAAATAAACCTATTTTAGTATCTCTAGACGTTTGTGACACTACCATAAAAATAGGGGTGGTAGATACATATATTGGCTAAATAACTATGCTAAAACGAATATTCTATCCAGGGGTTGAGGGGGTGAAAATTCAGTATTGTCACCAACTTATGTGTGAATTCTGCACAAATAAACCTATTTTAGTATCTCTAGACGTTTGTGACACTACCATAAAAATAGGGGTGGTAGATACATATATTGGCTAAATAATTATGCTAAAACGAATATTCTATCCAGGGGATGAGAGGGTGGAAATTCAGTATTGTCACCAACTTATGTGTGAATTCTGCACAAATAAACCTATTTTAGTATCCCTAGACGTTTGTGACACTACCATAAAAATAGGGGTGGTAGATACATATATTGGCTAAATAATTATGCTAAAACGAATATTCTATCCAGGAGCTGAAGGGGTGAAAATTCAGTATTGTCACCAACTTATGTGTGAATTCTGCACAAATAAACCTATTTTAGTATCTCTAGACGTTTGTGACACTACCATAAAAATAGGGGTGGTAGATACATATATTGGTTAAATAATTATGCTAAAACGAATATTCTATCCAGGGGATGAGGGTGGAAATTCAGTATTGTCACCAACTTATGTGTGAATTCTGCACAAATAAACCTATTTTAGTATCTCTCGACGTTTGTGACACTACCATAAAAATAGGGGTGGTAGATACATATATTGGCTAAATAATTATGCTAAAACGAATATTCTATCCAGGGGATGAGGGGGTGGAAATTCAGTATTGTCACCAATTTATGTGTGAATTTTGCACAAATAAACCTATTTTAGTATCTCTAGACGTTTGTGACACTACCATAAAAATAGGGGTGGTAGATACATATATTGGTTAAATAATTATGCTAAAACGAATATTCTATCCAGGGGTTGAGGGGGTGGAAATTCAGTATTGTCACCAACTTATGTGTGAATTTTGCACAAATAAACCTATTTTAGTATCTCTAGACGTTTGTGACACTACCATAAAAATAGGGGTGGTAGATACATACATTGGCTAAATAATTATGCTAAAACGAATATTCTACCTAGGGGATGAGGGGGTGGCAATTCAGTATTGTCACCAACTTATGTGTGAATTCTGCACAAATAAACCTATTTTAGTATCTCTAGACGTTTGTGACACTACCATAAAAATAGGGGTGGTAGATACATATATTGGCTAAATAATTATGCTAAAACGAATATTCTATCCAGGGGATGAGGGGGTGAAAATTCAGTATTGTCACCAACTTATGTGTGAATTCTGCACAAATAAACCTATTTTAGTATCTCTAGACGTTTGTGACACTACCATAAAAATAGGGGTGGTAGATACATATATTGGCTAAATAACTATGCTAAAACGAATATTCTATCCAGGGGATGAGGGGGTGGAAATTCAGTATTGTCACCAACTTATGTGTGAATTCTGCACAAATAAACCTATTTTAGTATCTCTAGACGTTTGAGACACTACCATAAAAATAGGGGTGGTAGATACATATATTGGCTAAATAATTATGCTAAATCGAATATTCTATCCAGGGGATGAGGGGGTGAAAATTCAGTATTGTCACCAACTTATGTGTGAATTCTGCACAAATAAACCTATTTTAGTATCTCTAGACGTTTGTGACACTACCATAAAAATAGGGGTGGTAGATACATATATTGGCTAAATAATTATGCTAAAACGAATATTCTATCCAGGGGTTGAGGGGGTGGAAATTCAGTATTGTCACCAACTTATGTGTGAATTCTGCACAAATAAACCTATTTTAGTATCTCTAGACGTTTGTGACACTACCATAAAAATAGGGGTGGTAGATACATATATTGGCTAAATAATTATGCTAAAACGAATATTCTATCCAGGGGATGAAGGGGTGAAAATTCAGTATTGTCACCAACTTATTTGTGAATTCTGCACAAATAAACCTATTTTAGTATCTCTAGACGTTTGTGACACTACCATAAAAATAGGGGTGGTAGATACATATATTGGTTAAATAATTATGCTAAAACGAATATTCTATCCAGGGGTTGAGCGGGTGAAAATTCAGTATTGTCACCAACTTATGTGTGAATTCTGCACAAATAAACCTATTTTAGTATCTCTAGACACTTGTGACACTACCATAAAAATAGGGGTGGTAGATACATATATTGGTTAAATAATTATGCTAAAACGAATATTCTATCCAGGGGATGAGGGGGTGGAAATTCAGTATTGTCACCAACTTATGTGTGAATTCTGCACAAATAAACCTATTTTAGTATCTCTAGACGTTTGTGACACTACCATAAAAATAGGGGTGGTAGATACATATATTGGCTAAATAATTATGCTAAAACGAATATTCTATCCAGGGGATGAAGGGGTGAAAATTCAGTATTGTCACCAACTTATGTGTGAATTCTGCACAAATAAACCTATTTTAGTATCTCTAGACATTTGTGACACTACCATAAAAATAGGGGTGGTAGATACATATATTGGCTAAATAATTATGCTAAAACGAATATTCTATCCAGGGGTTGAGGGGGTGGAAATTCAGTATTGTCACCAACTTATGTGTGAATTCTGCACAAATAAACCTATTTTAGTATCTCTAGACGTTTGTGACACTACCATAAAAATAGGGGTGGTAGATACATATATTGGCTAAATAATTATGCTAAAACGAATATTCTATCCAGGGGATGAAGGGGTGAAAATTCAGTATTGTCACCAACTTATGTGTGAATTCTGCACAAATAAACCTATTTTAGTATCTCTAGACGTTTGTGACACTACCATAAAAATAGGGGTGGTAGATACATATATTGGCTAAATAATTATGCTAAAACGAATATTCTATCCAGGGGATGAGGGGGTGGAAATTCAGTATTGTCACCAACTTATGTGTGAATTCTGCACAAATAAACCTATTTTAGTATCTCTAGACACTTGTGACACTACCATAAAAATAGGGGTGGTAGATACATATATTGGCTAAATAATTATGCTAAAACGAATATTCTATCCAGGGGAAGAGGGGGTGGAAATTCAGTATTGTCACCAACTTATGTGTTAATTCTGCACAAATAAACCTATTTTAGTATCTCTAGACGTTTGTGACACTACCATAAAAATAGGGGTGGTAGATACATATATTGGCTAAATAATTATGCTAAAACGAATATTCTATCCAGGGGTTGAGGGGGTGGAAATTCAGTATTGTCACCAACTTCTGTGTGAATTCTGCACAAATAAACCTATTTTAGTATCTCTAGAGGTTTGTGACACTACCATAAAAATAGGGGTGGTAGATACATATATTGGTTAAATATGTATGCTAAAACAAATATTCTATCCAGGGGCGAGGGGGTGAAAATTCAGTATTGTCACCAACTTCTGTGTGAATTCTGCACAAATAAACCTATTTTAGTATCTCTAGACGTTTGTGCCACTACCATAAAAATAGGGGTGGTAGATACATATATATTGGCTAAATAATTATGCTAAAACGAATATTCTATCCAGGGGTTGAGGGGGTGGAAATTCAGTATTGTCATCAACTTATGTGTGAATTCTGCACAAATAAACCTATTTTAGTATCTCTAGACGTTTGTGACACTACCATAAAAATAGGGGTGGTAGATACATATATTGGTTAAATAATTATGCTAAAACGAATATTCTATCCAGGGGATGAGGGGGTGAAAATTCAGTGTTGTCACCAACTTATGTGTGAATTCTGCACAAATAAACCTATTTTAGTATCTCTAGACGTTTGTGACACTACCATAAAAATAGGGGTGGTAGTGTCACAAACGTCTAGAGATACTAAAATAGGTTTATTTGTGCAGAATTCACACATAAGTTGGTGACAATACTGAATTTTCACCCCCTAATCCCCTGGACAGAATATTCTTTTTGCCATAATTATTTAGCTAAAATATGTATCTACCACCCCTATTTTTATGGTAGTGTCACAAACGTCTAGAAATACTAAAATAGGTTTATTTGTGCGGAATTCACACATAAGGTGGTGACAATACTGAATTTCCACCCCCTCATCCCCTGGATAGAATATTCGTTTTAGCATAATTATTTAACCAATATATGTATCTGCCACCCCTATTTTTATGGTAGTGTCACAAACGTCTAGAGTTACTTAAATAGGTTTATTTGTGCAGAATTCACACATAAGTTGGTGACAATGCTGAATTTCCACCCCTTCATCCCCTGGATAGAATATTCGTTTTAGCATAATTGTTTAGCCAATATATGTATCTACCACCCCTATTTTTATGGTAGTGTCAGAAACGTCTAGAGATACTAAAATAGGTTTATTTGTGCAGAATTCACACATAAGTTGGTGACAATACTGAATTTTCAGCCCCTCATCCCCTGGATAGAATATTCGTTTTAGCATAATTATTTAGCCAATATATGTATCTACCACCCCTATTTTTATGGTAGTGTCACAAAGGTCTAGAGATACTAAAATAGGTTTATTTGTGCAGAATTCACACATAAGTTGGTGACAATACTGAATTTTCACCCCCTCATCCCCTGGATAGAATATTCGTTTTAGCATAATTATTTAGCCAATTCATGTATCTACCACCCCTATTTTTATGGTAGTGTCACAAACGTCTAGAGATACTAAAATAGGTTTATTTGTGCAGAATTCACACATAAGATGATGACAATACTGAATTTTCTCCCCCTCATCTCCTGGATAGAATATTCGTTTTAGCATAATTATTTAACCAATATATGTATCTACCACCCCTATTTTTATGGTAGTGTCACAAATGTCTTGAGATACTAAAATTGGTTTATTTGTGCAGAATTCACACAGAAGTTGGTGACAATACTGAATTTCCACCCCCTCAACCCCTGGATAGAATATTCGTTTTAGCATAATTATTTAGCCAATATATGTATCTACCACCCCTATTTTTATGGTAGTGTCACAAACGTCTAGAGATACTAAAATAGGTTTATTTGTGCAGAATTCACACAAAAGTTGGTGACAATACTGAATTTCCACCCCCTCATCCCCTGGATAGAATATTCGTTTTAGCATAATTATTTAACCAATATATGTATCTACCACCCCTATTTTTATGGTAGTGTCACAAACGTCTAGAGATACTAAAATTGGTTTATTTGTGCAGAATTCACACAGAAGTTGGTGACAATACTGAATTTTCACCCCCTCATCCGCTGGATAGAATATTCGTTTTAGCATAATTATTTAGCCAATATATGTATCTACCACCCCTATTTTTATGGTAGTGTCACAAACGTCTAGAGATACTAAAATAGGTTTATTTGTGCAGAATTCACACAGAAGTTGGTGACAATACTGAATTTTCACCCCCTCATCTCCTGGATAGAATATTCGTTTTAGCATAATTATTTAACCAATAAATGTATCCACCACCCCTATTTTTATGGTAGTGTCACAAACGTCTAGAGATACTAAAATAGGTTTATTTGTGCAGAATTCACACATAAGTTGGTGACAATACTGAATTTCCACCCCCTCATCCCCTGGATAGAATATTCGTTTTAGCATAATTATTTAGCCAATATATGTATCTACCACCCCTATTTTTATGGTAGTGTCAGAAACGTCTAGAGATACTAAAATAGGTTTATTTGTGCAGAATTCACACATAAGTTGGTGACAATACTGAATTTCCACCCCCTCATCCCCTGGATAGAATATTCGTTTTAGCATAATTATTTAACCAATATATGTATCTACCACCCCTATTTTTATGGTAGTGTCACAAACGTCTAGAGATACTAAAATAGGTTTATTTGTGCAGAATTCACACAGAAGTTGGTGACAATACTGAATTTTCAGCCCCTCAACCCCTGGATAGAATATTCGTTTTAGCATAATTATTTAGCCAATATATGTATCTACCACCCCTATTTTTATGGTAGTGTCACAAACGTCTAGAGATACTAAAATAGGTTTATTTGTGCAGAATTCACACAGAAGTTGGTGACAATACTGAATTTCCACCCCCTCATCCCCTGGATAGAATATTCGTTTTAGCATAATTATTTAGCCAATATATGTATCTACCACCCCTATTTTTATGGTAGTGTCACAAACGTCTAGAGATACTAAAATAGGTTTATTTGTGCAGAATTCACACATAAGTTGATGACAATACTGAATTTCCACCCCCTCAACCCCTGGATAGAATATTCGTTTTAGCATAATTATTTAGCCAATATATATGTATCTACCACCCCTATTTTTATGGTAGTGGCACAAACGTCTAGAGATACTAAAATAGGTTTATTTGTGCAGAATTCACACAGAAGTTGGTGACAATACTGAATTTTCACCCCCTCGCCCCTGGATAGAATATTTGTTTTAGCATACATATTTAACCAATATATGTATCTACCACCCCTATTTTTATGGTAGTGTCACAAACCTCTAGAGATACTAAAATAGGTTTATTTGTGCAGAATTCACACAGAAGTTGGTGACAATACTGAATTTCCACCCCCTCAACCCCTGGATAGAATATTCGTTTTAGCATAATTATTTAGCCAATATATGTATCTACCACCCCTATTTTTATGGTAGTGTCACAAACGTCTAGAGATACTAAAATAGGTTTATTTGTGCAGAATTAACACATAAGTTGGTGACAATACTGAATTTCCACCCCCTCTTCCCCTGGATAGAATATTCGTTTTAGCATAATTATTTAGCCAATATATGTATCTACCACCCCTATTTTTATGGTAGTGTCAGAAACGTCTAGAGATACTAAAATAGGTTTATTTGTGCAGAATTCACACAGAAGTTGGTGACAATACTGAATTTTCACCCCCTCATCCCCTGGATAGAATATTCGTTTTAGCATAATTATTTAGCCAATATATGTATCTACCACCCCTATTTTTATGGTAGTGTCACAAACGTCTAGAGATACTAAAATAGGTTTATTTGTGCAGAATTCACACATAAGTTGGTGACAATACTGAATTTCCACCCCTTCATCCCCTGGATAGAATATTCGTTTTAGCATAATTATTTAGCCAATATATGTATCTACCACCTCTATTTTTATGGTAGTGTCAGAAACGTGTAGAGATACTAAAATAGGTTTATTTGTGCAGAATTCACACATAAGTTGGTGACAATACTGAATTTTCAGCCCCTCATCCCCTGGATAGAATCATCGTTTTAGCATAATTATTTAGCCAATATATGTATCTACCACCCCTATTTTTATGGTAGTGTCACAAAGGTCTAGAGATACTAAAATAGGTTTATTTGTGCAGAATTCACACAGAAGTTGGTGACAATACTGAATTTTCACCCCCTCATCCCCTGGATAGAATATTCGTTTTAGCATAATTATTTAGCCAATTCATGTATCTACCACCCCTATTTTTATGGTAGTGTCACAAACGTCTAGAGATACTAAAATAGGTTTATTTGTGCAGAATTCACACATAAGTTGATGACAATACTGAATTTTCTCCCCCTCATCTCCTGGATAGAATATTCGTTTTAGCATAATTATTTAACCAATATATGTATCTACCACCCCTATTTTTATGGTAGTGTCACAAACGTCTTGAGATACTAAAATTGGTTTATTTGTGCAGAATTCACACAGAAGTTGGTTACAATACTGAATTTCCACCCCCTCAACCCCTGGATAGAATATTCGTTTTAGCATAAATATTTAGCCAATATATGTATCTACCACCCCTATTTTTATGGTAGTGTCATAAACGTCTAGAGATACTAAAATAGGTTTATTTGTGCAGAATTCACACATAAGTTGGTGACAATACTGAATTTCCACCCCCTCATCCCCTGGATAGAATATTCGTTTTAGCATAATTATTTAACCAATATATGTATCTACCACCCCTATTTTTATTGTAGTGTCACAAACGTCTAGAGATACTAAAATTGGTTTATTTGTGCAGAATTCACACAGAAGTTGGTGACAATACTGAATTTTCACCCCCTCATCCCCTGGATAGAATATTCGTTTTAGCATAATTATTTAGCCAATATATGTATCTACCACCCCTATTTTTATGGTAGTGTCACAAAGGTCTAGAGATACTAAAATAGGTTTATTTGTGCAGAATTTACACAGAAGTTGGTGACAATACTGAATTTTCACCCACTCATCTCCTGGATAGAATATTCGTTTTTAGCATAATTATTTAGCCAAAATATGTATCTACCACCCCTATTTTTATGGTAGTGTCACAAACGTCTAGAGATACTTAAATAGGTTTATTTGTGCAGAATTCACACAGAAGTTGGTGACAATACTGAATTTCCACCCCCTCAGCCCCTGGATAGAATATTCGTTTTAGCATAATTATTTAACCAATATATGTATCTACCACCCCTATTTTTATGGTAGTGTCACAAACGTCTAGAGATACTAAAATAGGTTTATTTGTGCAGAATTCACACATAAGTCGGTGACAATACTGAATTTCCACCCCCTCATACCCTGGATAGAATATTCGTTTTAGCATAATTATTTAACCAATATATGTATCTACCACCCCTATTTTTATGGTAGTGTCACAAACGTCTAGAGATACTAAAATAGGTTTATTTGTACAGAATTCACACAGAAGTTGGTGACAATACTGAATTTTCACCGCCTCGCCCCTGGATAGAATATTCGTTTTAGCATTATTATTTAACCAATATATGTATCTACCACCCCTATTTTTAAAGTAGTGTCACAAACGTCTAGAGATACTAAAATAGGTTTATTTGTGCAGAATTCACACAGAAGTTGGTGACAATACTGAAATTTTACCCCCTCATCCCCTGAATAGAATATTCGTTTTAGCATAATTATTTAGCCAATATATGTATCTACCACCCCTATTTTTATGGTAGTGTCACAAACGTCTAGAGATACTAAAATAGGTTTATTTGTGCAGAATTCACACAGAAGTTGGTGACAATACTGAATTTCCACCCCCTCAACCCCTGGATAGAATATTCGTTTTAGCATAATTATTTAGCCAATATATGTATCTACCACCCCTATTTTTATGGTAGTGTCACAAACGTCTAGAGATACTAAAATAGGTTTATTTGTGCAGAATTCACACATAAGTTGGTGACAATACTGAATTTCCACCCCCTCATCCCCTGGATAGAATATTCGTTTTAGCATAATTATTTAGCCAATATATGTATCTAGCACCCCTATTTTTATGGTAGTGTCACAAACGTCTTGAGATACTAAAATAGGTTTATTTGTGCAGAATTCACACAGAAGTTGGTGACAATACTGAATTTTCACCCCCTCAACCCCTGGATAGAATATTCGTTTTAGCATAATTATTTAGCCAATATATGTATCTACCACACCTATTTTTATGGTAGTGTCACAAACGTCTAGAGATACTAAAATAGGTTTATTTGTGCAGAATTCACACATAAGTTGGTGACAATACTGAATTTCCACCCCCTCATCCCCTGGATAGAATATTCGTTTTAGCATAATTATTTAACCAATATATGTATCTACCACCCCTATTTTTATGGTAGTGTCACAAACGTCTAGAGATACTAAAATAGGTTTATTTGTGCAGAATTCACACAGAAGTTGGTGACAATACTGAATTTTCACCCCCTCATCCCCTGGATAGAATATTCGTTTTAGCATAATTATTTAGCCAATATATGTGTCTACCACCCCTATTTTTATGGTAGTGTCACAAACGTCTAGAGATACTAAAATAGGTTTATTTGTGCAGAATTCACACATAAGTTGGTGACAATACTGAATTTCCACCCCCTCAACCCCTGGATAGAATATTCGTTTTAGCATAATTATTTAGCCAATATATGTATCTACCACCCCTATTTTTATGGTAGTGTCACAAACGTCTAGAGATACTAAAATAGGTTTATTTGTGCAGAATTCACACATAAGTTGGTGACAATACTGAATTTCCACCCCCTCATCCCCTGGATAGAATATTCGTTTTAGCATAATTATTTAACCAATATATGTATCTACCACCCCTATTTTTATGGTAGTGTCACAAACGTCTAGAGATACTAAAATAGGTTTATTTGTGCAGAATTCACACAGAAAATGGTGACAATACTGAATTTTCAGCCCCTCATCCCCTGGATAGAATATTCGTTTTAGCATAATTATTTAGCCAATATATGTATCTACCACCCCTATTTTTATGGTAGTGTCACAAACGTCAAGAGATACTAAAATAGGTTTATTTGTGCAGAATTCACACAGAAGTTGGTGACAATACTGAATTTACACCCCCTCAACCCCTGGATAGAATATTCGTTTTAGCATAATTATTTAACCAATATATGTATCTACCACCCCTATTTTTATGGTAGTGTCACCAACGTCTAGAGATACTAAAATAGGTTTATTTGTGCAGAATTCACACAGAAGTTGGTGACAATATTGAATTTTCACCCCCTCATCCCCTGGATAGAATATTCGTTTTAGCATAATTATTTAACCAATATATGTATCTACCACCCCTATTTTTATGGTAGTGTCACAAACGTCTAGAGATACTAAAATAGGTTTATTTGTGCAGAATTCACACAGAAGTTGGTGACAATACTGAATTTCCACCCCCTCAACCCCTGGATAGAATATTCGTTTTAGCATATTTATTTAGCCAATATATGTATCTACCACCCCTATTTTTATGGTAGTGTCACAAACGTCTACAGATACTAAAATTGGTTTATTTGTGCAGAATTCACACAGAAGTTGGTGACAATACTGAATTTTCTGCCCCTCATCCCCTGGATTGAATATTCGTTTTAGCATAATTATTTAACCAATATATGTATCTACCACCCCTATTTTTATGGTAGTGTCACAAACGTCTAGAGATACTAAAATAGGTTTATTTGTGCAGAATTCACACATAAGTTGATGACAATACTGAATTTCCACCCCCTCATCCCCTGGATAGAATATTCGTTTAAGCATAACTATTTAGCCAATATATGTATCTACCACCCCTATTTTTATGGTAGTGTCACAAAGGTCTAGAGAAACTAAAATAGGTTTATTTGTGCAGAATTCACACAGAAGTTGGTGACAATACTGAATTTCCACCCCCACATCCCCTGGATAGAATATTCGTTTTAGCATAATTATTTAACCAATATATGTATCTACCACCCCTATTTTTATGGTAGTGTCACAAACGTCTAGAGATACTAAAATAGGTTTATTTGTGCAGAATTCACACAGAAAATGGTGACAATACTGAATTTTCAGCCCCTCATCCCCTGGATAGAATATTCGTTTTAGCATAATTATTTAGCCAATATATGTATCTACCACCCCTATTTTTATGGTAGTGTCACAAACGTCTAGAGATACTAAAATAGGTTTATTTGTGCAGAATTCACACATAAGTTGGTGACAATACTGAATTTCCACCCCCTCATCCCCTGGATAGAATATTCGTTTTAGCATAATTATTTAGCCAATATATGTATCTACCACCCCAATTTTTATGGTAGTGTCACAAAGGTCTAGAGATACTAAAATAGGTTTATTTGTGCAGAATTCACACAGAAGTTGGTGACAATACTGAATTTTCACCCCCTCAACCCCTGAATAGAATATTCGTTTTAGCATAATTATTTAGCCAATATATGTATCTACCACCCCTATTTTTATGGTAGTGTCACAAACGTCTAGAGATACTAAAATAGGTTTATTTGTGCAGAATTCACACATAAGTTGGTGACAATACTGAATTTCCACCCCCTCATCCCCTGGATAGAATATTAGTTTAAGCATAATTATTTAGCCAATATATGTATCTACCATCCCTATTTTTATGGTAGTGTCAGAAACGTCTAGAGATACTAAAATAGGTTTATTTGTGCAGAATTCACACATAAGTTGGTGACAATACTGAATTTCCACCCCCTCATCCCCTGGATAGAATATTCGTTTTAGCATAATTATTTAACCAATATATGTATCTACCACCCCTATTTTTATGGTAGTGTCACAAACGTCTAGAGATACTAAAATAGGTTTATTTGTGCAGAATTCACACAGAAGTTGGTGACAATACTGAATTTTCAGCCCCTCAACCCCTGGATAGAATATTCGTTTTAGCATAATTATTTAGCCAATATATGTATCTACCACCCCTATTTTTATGGTAGTGTCACAAACGTCTAGAGATACTAAAATAGGTTTATTTGTGCAGAATTCACACAGAAGTTGGTGACAATACTGAATTTCCACCCCCTCATCCCCTGGATAGAATATTCGTTTTAGCATAATTATTTAACCAATATATGTATCTACCACCCCTATTTTTATGGTAGTGTCACAAACGTCTAGAGATACTAAAATAGGTTTATTTGTGCAGAATTCACACATAAGTTGATGACAATACTGAATTTCCACCCCTCATCCCCTGGATAGAATATTCGTTTTAGCATAATTATTTAGCCAATATATGTATCTACCACCCCTATTTTTATGGTAGTGGCACAAACGTCTAGAGATACTAAAATAGGTTTATTTGTGCAGAATTCACACAGAAGTTGGTGACAATACTGAATTTTCACCCCCTCGCCCCTGGATAGAATATTTGTTTTAGCATACATATTTAACCAATATATGTATCTACCACCCCTATTTTTATGGTAGTGTCACAAACGTCTAGAGATACTAAAATTGGTTTATTTGTGCAGAATTCACACATAAGTTGGTGACAATACTGAATTTCCACCCCTTCATCCCCTGGATAGAATATTCGTTTTAGCATAATTATTTAGCCAATATATGTATCTACCACCCCTATTTTTATGGTAGTGTCAGAAACGTGTAGAGATACTAAAATAGGTTTATTTGTGCAGAATTCACACATAAGTTGGTGACAATACTGAATTTTCAGCCCCTCATCCCCTGGATAGAATCATCGTTTTAGCATAATTATTTAGCCAATATATGTATCTACCACCCCTATTTTTATGGTAGTGTCACAAAGGTCTAGAGATACTAAAATAGGTTTATTTGTGCAGAATTCACACAGAAGTTGGTGACAATACTGAATTTTCACCCCCTCATCCCCTGGATAGAATATTCGTTTTAGCATAATTATTTAGCCAATATATGTATCTACCACCCCTATTTATTATGGTAGTGTCACAAACGTCTAGAGATACTAAAATAGGTTTATTTGTGCAGAATTCACACATAAGTTGGTGACAATACTGAATTTCCACCCCTTCAACCCCTGGATAGAATATTCGTTTTAGCATAATTATTTAGCCAATATATGTATCTCCCACCCCTATTTTTATGGTAGTGTCACAAACGTCTAGAGATACTAAAATAGGTTTATTTGTGCAGAATTTACACATAAGTTGGTGACAATACTGAATTTCCACCCCCTCATCCCCTGGATAGAATATTCGTTTTAGCATAATTATTTAACCAATATATGTATCTACCACCCCTATTTTTATGGTAGTGTCACAAACGTCTAGAGATACTAAAATTGGTTTATTTGTGCAGAATTCACACAGAAGTTGGTGACAATACTGAATTTCCACCCCCTCATCCCCTGGATAGAATATTCGTTTTAGCATAATTATTTAGCCAATATATGTATCTACCACCCCTATTTTTATGGTAGTGTCAGAAACTTCTAGAGATACTAAAATAGGTTTATTTGTGCAGAATTCACACATAAGTTGGTGACAATACTGAATTTCCACCCCCTCATCCCCTGGATAGAATATTCGTTTTAGCATAATTATTTAACCAATATATGTATCTACCACCCCTATTTTTATGGTAGTGTCACAAACGTCTAGAGATACTAAAATAGGTTTATTTGTGCAGAATTCACACAGAAGTTGGTGACAATACTGAATTTCCACCCCCTCAACCCCTGGATAGAATATTCGTTTTAGCATAATTATTTAGCCAATATATGTATCTACCACCCCTATTTTTATGGTAGTGTCACAAACGTCTAGAGATACTAAAATAGGTTTATTTGTGCAGAATTCACACATAAGTTGGTGACAATACTGAAATTTCACCCCCTCATCTCCTGGATAGAATATTCGTTTTAGCATAATTATTTAACCAATATATGTATCTACCACCCCTATTTTTATGGTAGTGTCACAAACGTCTTGAGATACTAAAATAGGTTTATTTGTGCAGAATTCACACAGAAGTTGGTGACAATACTGAATTTCCACCCCCTCAGCCCCTGGATAGAATATTCGTTTTAGCATAATTATTTAACCAATATATGTATCTACCACCTCTATTTTTATGGTAGTGTCACAAACGTCTAGAGATACTAAAATAGGTTTATTTGTGCATAATTCACACATAAGTTGGTGACAATACTGAATTTCCACCCCCTCATCCCCTGGATAGAATATTCGTTTTAGCATAATTATTTAACCAATATATGTATCTACCACCCCTATTTTTATGGTAGTGTCACAAACGTCTAGAGATACTAAAATAGGTTTATTTGTACAGAATTCACACAGAAGTTGGTGACAATACTGAATTTTCACCCCCTCGCCCCTGGATAGAATATTCGTTTTAGCATAATTATTTAACCAATATATGTATCTACCACCATTATTTTTAAAGTAGTGTCACAAACGTCTAGAGATACTAAAATAGGTTTATTTGTGCAGAATTCACACAGAAGATGGTGACAATACTGAATTTTCACCCCCTCATCCCCTGAATAGAATATTCGTTTTAGCATAATTATTTAGCCAATATATGTATCTACCACCCCTATTTTTATGGTAGTGTCACAAACGTCTAGAGATACTAAAATAGGTTTATTTGTGCAGAATTCACACATAAGTTGGTGACAATACTGAATTTCCACCCCCTCAACCCCTGGATAGAATATTCGTTTTAGCATAATTATTTAGCCAATATATGTATCTCCCACCCCTATTTTTATGGTAGTGTCACAAACGTCTAGAGATACTAAAATAGGTTTATTTGTGCAGAATTCACACATAAGTTGGTGACAATACTGAATTTCCACCCCCTCAACCCCTGGATAGAATATTCGTTTTAGCATAATTATTTAACCAATATATGTATCTACCACCCCTATTTTTATGGTAGTGTCACAAACGTCTAGAGATACTAAAATTGGTTTATTTGTGCAGAATTCACACAGAAGTTGGTGACAATACTGAATTTCCACCCCCTCATCCCCTGGATAGAATATTCGTTTTAGCATAATTATTTAGCCAATATATGTATCTACCACCCCTATTTTTATGGTAGTGTCAGAAACTTCTAGAGATACTAAAATAGGGTTATTTGTGCAGAATTCACACATAAGTTGGTGACAATACTGAATTTCCACCCCCTCATCCCCTGGATAGAATATTCGTTTTAGCATAATTATTTAACCAATATATGTATCTACCACCCCTATTTTTATGGTAGTGTCACAAACGTCTAGAGATACTAAAATAGGTTTATTTGTGCAGAATTCACACATAAGTTGGTGACAATACTGAATTTCCACCCCCTCATCCCCTGGATAGAATATTCGTTTTAGCATAATTATTTAGCCAATATATGTATCTACCACCCCTATTTTTATGGTAGTGTCACAAACGTCTATAGATACTAAAATAGGTTTATTTGTGCAGAATTCACACAGAAGTTGGTGACAATACTGAATTTTCACCCCCTCAACCCCTGGATAGAATATTCGTTTTAGCATAATTATTTAACCAATATATGTATCTACCACCCCTATTTTTATGGTAGTGTCACAAACGTCTAGAGATACTAAAATAGGTTTATTTGTGCAGAATTCACACAGAAGTTGGTGACAATACTGAATTTCCATCCCCTCAACCCCTGGATAGAATATTCGTTTTAGCATAATTATTTAGCCAATATATGTATCTACCACCCCTATTTTTATGGTAGTGTCACAAACGTCTAGAGATACTAAAATAGGTTTATTTGTGCAGAATTCACACATAAGTTGGTGACAATACTGAATTTTCACCCCCTCATCTCCTGGATAGAATATTCGTTTTAGCATAATTATTTAACCAATATATGTATCTACCACCCCTATTTTTATGGTAGTGTCACAAACGTCTTGAGATACTAAAATAGGTTTATTTGTGCAGAATTCACACAGAAGTTGGTGACAATACTGAATTTTCACCCCCTCAACCCCTGGATAGAATATTCGTTTTAGCATAATTATTTAGCCAATATATGTATCTACCACACCTATTTTTATGGTAGTGTCACAAACGTCTAGAGATACTAAAATAGGTTTATTTGTGCAGAATTCACACATAAGTTGGTGACAATACTGAATTTCCACCCCCTCATCCCCTGGATAGAATATTCGTTTTAGCATAATTATTTAACCAATATATGTATCTACCACCCCTATTTTTATGGTAGTGTCACAAACGTCTAGAGATACTAAAATTGGTTTATTTGTGCAGAATTCACACAGAAGTTGGTGACAATACTGAATTTTCACCCCTTCATCCCCTGGATAGAATATTCGTTTTAGCATAATTATTTAGCCAATATATGTATCTACCACCCCTATTTTTATGGTAGTGTCACAAACGTCTAGAGATACTAAAATAGGTTTATTTGTGCAGAATTCACACATAAGTTGGTGACAATACTGAATTTCCACCCCCTCATGCCCTGGATAGAATATTCGTTTTAGCATAATTATTTAACCAATATATGTATCTACCACCCCTATTTTTATAGTAGTGTCACAAACGTCTAGAGATACTAAAATAGGTTTATTTGTGCAGAATTCACACAGAAGTTGGTGAATATACTGAATTTTCAGCCCCGCATCCCCTGGATAGAATATTCGTTTTAGCATAATTATTTACTAAATATATGTATCTACCACCCCTATTTTTATGGTAGTGTCACAAACGTCTAGAGATACTAAAATAGGTTTATTTGTGCAGAATTCACACAGAAGTTGGTGACAATACTGAATTTTCACCCCCTCATCCCCTGGATAGAATATTCGTTTTAGCATAATTATTTAGCCAATATATGTATCTACCACCCCTATTTTTATGGTAGTGTCACAAACGTCTAGAGATACTAAAATAGGTTTATTTGTGCAGAATTCACACATAAGTTGGTGACAATACTGAATTTCCACCCCCTCATCCCCAGGATAGAATATTCGTTTTAGCATAATTATTTAGCCAATATATGTATCTACCACCCCTATTTTTATGGTAGTGTCAGAAACGTCTAGAGATACTAAAATAGGTTTATTTGTGCAGAATTCACACATAAGTTGGTGACAATACTGAATTTCCACCCCCACATCCCCTGGATAGAATATTCGTTTTAGCATAATTATTTAACCAATATATGTATCTACCACCCCTATTTTTATGGTAGTGTCACAAACGTCTAGAGATACTAAAATAGGTTTATTTGTGCAGAATTCACACAGAAAATGGTGACAATACTGAATTTTCAGCCCCTCATCCCCTGGATAGAATATTCGTTTTTCCATAATTATTTAGCCAATATATGTATCTACCACCCCTATTTTTATGGTAGTGTCAGAAACGTCTAGAGATACTAAAATAGGTTTATTTGTGCAGAATTCACACATAAGTTGGTGACAATACTGAATTTTCACCCCCTCAACCCCTGGATAGAATATTCGTTTTAGCATAATTATTTAGCCAATATATGTATCTACCACCCCTATTTTTATGGTAGTGTCACAAACGTCTAGAGATACTAAAATAGGTTTATTTGTGCAGAATTCACACATAAGTTGGTGACAATACTGAATTTCCACCCCCTCATCCCCTGGATAGAATATTCGTTTTAGCATAATTATCTAGCCAATATATGTATCTACCACCCCTATTTTTATGGTAGTGTCACAAACGTCTAGAGATACTAAAATAGGTTTATTTGTGCAGAATTCACACAGAAGTTGGTGACAATACTGAATTTTCACCCCCTCATCTCCTGGATAGAATATTCGTTTTAGCATAATTATTTAGCCAATATATGTATCTACCACCCCTATTTTTATGGTAGTGTCACAAACGTCTAGAGATACTAAAATAGGTTTATTTGTGCAGAATTCACACAGAAGTTGGTG
The DNA here is from genome assembly GCA_944039245.1 of Nebria salina. Classification (NCBI taxonomy): domain Eukaryota; kingdom Metazoa; phylum Arthropoda; class Insecta; order Coleoptera; family Carabidae; genus Nebria; species Nebria salina. The sequence goes on from OX063285.1 coordinate 2,973,753, forward strand.
ACAATACTGAATTTCCACCACCTCATCCCCTGGATAGAATATTCGTTTTAGCATAATTATTTAACCAATATATGTATCTACCACCCCTATTTTTATGGTAGTGTCACAAACGTCTAGAGATACTAAAATAGGTTTATTTGTGCAGAATTCACACATAAGTTGGTGACAATACTGAATTTCCACCCCCTCATCCCCTGGATAGAATATTCGTTTTAGCATAATTATTTAGCCAATATATGTATCTACCACCCCTATTTTTATGGTAGTGTCACAAACGTCTAGAGATACTAAAATAGGTTTATTTGTGCAGAATTCACACAGAAGTTGGTGACAATACTGAATTTTCACCCCCTCATCCCCTGGATAGAATCATCGTTTTAGCATAATTATTTAGCCAATATATGTATCTACCACCCCTATTTTTATGGTAGTGTCACAAACGTCTAGAGATACTAAAATAGGTTTATTTATGCAGAATTCACACAGAAGTTGGTGACAATACTGAATTTCCACCCCCTCAACCCCTGGATAGAATATTCGTTTTAGCATAATTATTTAGCCAATATATGTATCTACCACCCCTATTTTTATGGTAGTGTCACAAACGTCTAGAGATACTAAAATTGGTTTATTTGTGCAGAATTCACACAGAAGTTGGTGACAATACTGAATTTTCAGCCCCTCATCCCCTGGATTGAATATTCGTTTTAGCATAATTATTTAGCCAATATATGTATCTACCACCCCTATTTTTATGGTAGTGTCACAAACGTCTAGAGATACTAAAATAGGTTTATTTGTGCAGAATTCACACATAAGTTGATGACAATACTGAATTTCCACCCCCTCATCCCCTGGATAGAATATTCGTTTTAGCATAATTATTTAGCCAATATATGTATCTACCACCCCTATTTTTATGGTAGTGTCACAAAGGTCTAGAGATACTAAAATAGGTTTATTTGTGCAGAATTCACACATAAGTTGGTGACAATACTGAATTTCCACCCCCTCATCCCCTGGATAGAATATTCGTTTTAGCATAATTATTTAGCCAATATATGTATCTACCACCCCTATTTTTATGGTAGTGTCAGAAACGTCTAGAGATACTAAAAAAGGTTTATTTGTGCAGAATTCACACATAAGTTGGTGACAATACTGAATTTCCACCCCCACATCCCCTGGATAGAATATTCACACATAAGTTGGTGACAATACTGAATTTCCACCCCCTCATCCCCTGGATAGAATATTCGTTTTAGCATAATTATTTAGCCAATATATGTATCTACCACCCCTATTTTTATGGTAGTGTCACAAACGTCTAGAGATACTAAAATAGGTTTATTTGTGCAGAATTCACACATAAGTTGGTGACAATACTGAATTTCCACCCCCTCATCCCCTGGATAGAATATTCGTTTTAGCATAATTATTTAGCCAATATATGTATCTACCACCCCTATTTTTATGGTAGTGTCACAAAGGTCTAGAGATACTAAAATAGGTTTATTTGTGCAGAATTCACACAGAAGTTGGTGACAATACTGATTTTTCACCCCCTCAACCCCTGAATAGAATATTCGTTTTAGCATAATTATTTAGCCAATATATGTATCTACCACCCCTATTTTTATGGTAGTGTCACAAAGGTCTAGAGATACTAAAATAGGTTTATTTGTGCAGAATTCACACAGAAGTTGGTGACAATACTGAATTTTCACCCCCTCATCCCCTGGATAGAATATTCGTTTTAGCATAATTATTTAGCCAATATATGTATCTACCACCCCTATTTTTATGGTAGTGTCACAAACGTCTAGAGATACTAAAATAGGTTTATTTGTGCAGAATTCACACATAAGTTGGTGACAATACTGAATTTCCACCCCTTCATCCCCTGGATAAAATATTCGTTTTAGCATAATTATTTAGCCAATATATGTATCTACCACCCCTATTTTTATGGTAGTGTCACAAACGTCTAGAGATACTAAAATAGGTTTATTTGTGCAGAATTCACACATAAGTTGGTGACAATACTGAATTTCCACCCCCTCATCCCCTGGATAGAATATTCGTTTTAGCATAATTATTTAGCCAATATATGTATCTACCACCCCTATTTTTATGGTAGTGTCACAAAGGTCTAGAGATACTAAAATAGGTTTATTTGTGCAGAATTCACAGAGAAGTTGGTGACAATACTGAATTTCCACCCCCTCATCCCCTGGATAGAATATTCGTTTTAGCATAATTATTTAGCCAATATATGTATCTACCACCCCTATTTTTATGGTAGTGTCACAAACGTCTAGAGATACTAAAATAGGTTTATTTGTGCAGAATTCACACAGAAGTTGGTGACAATACTGAATTTCCACCACCTCATCCCCTGGATAGAATATTCATTTTAGCATAATTATTTAACCAATATATGTATCTACCACCCCTATTTTTATGGTAGTGTCACAAACGTCTAGAGATACTAAAATAGGTTTATTTGTGCAGAATTCACACATAAGTTGGTGACAATACTGAATTTCCACCCCCTCATCCCCTGGATAGAATATTCGTTTTAGCATAATTATTTAGCCAATATATGTATCTACCACCCCTATTTTTATGGTAGTGTCACAAACGTCTAGAGATACTAAAATAGGTTTATTTGTGCAGAATTCACACAGAAGTTGGTGACAATACTGAATTTTCACCCCCTCATCCCCTGGATAGAATATTCGTTTTAGCATAATTATTTAACCAATATATGTATCTACCACCCCTATTTTTATGGTAGTGTCACAAACGTCTAGAGATACTAAAATAGGTTTATTTGTGCAGAATTCACACAGAAGTTGGTGACAATACTGAATTTCCACCCCTTCAACCCTTGGATAGAATATTCGTTTTAGCATAATTATTTAGCCAATATATGTATCTACCACCCCTATTTTTATGGTAGTGTCACAAAGGTCTAGAGATACTAAAATAGGTTTATTTGTGCAGAATTCACACAGAAGTTGGTGACAATACTGACTTTTCACCCCCTCATCCCCTGGATAGAATATTCGTTTTAGCATAATTATTTAGCCAATATATGTATCTACCACCCCTATTTTTATGGTAGTGTCACAAACGTCTAGAGATACTAAAATAGGTTTATTTGTGCAGAATTCACACATAAGTTGGTGACAATACTGAATTTCCACCCCTTCATCCCCTGGATAGAATATTCGTTTTAGCATAATTATTTAGCCAATATATGTATCTACCACCCCTATTTTTATGGTAGTGTCACAAACGTCTAGAGATACTAAAATAGGTTTATTTGTGCAGAATTCACACATAAGTTGGTGACAATACTGAATTTCCACCCCCTCATCCCCTTGGTAGAATATTCGTTTTAGCATAATTATTTAGCCAATATATGTATCTACCACCCCTATTTTTATGGTAGTGTCACAAAGGTCTAGAGATACTAAAATAGGTTTATTTGTGCAGAATTCACAGAGAAGTTGGTGACAATACTGAATTTCCACCCCCTCATCCCCTGGATAGAATATTCGTTTTAGCATAATTATTTAGCCAATATATGTATCTACCACCCCTATTTTTATGGTAGTGTCACAAACGTCTAGAGATACTAAAATAGGTTTATTTGTGCAGAATTCACACAGAAGTTGATGACAATACTGAATTTCCACCACCTCATCCCCTGGATAGAATATTCATTTTAGCATAATTATTTAACCAATATATGTATCTACCACCCCAATTTTTATGGTAGTGTCACAAACGTCTAGAGATACTAAAATAGGTTTATTTGTGCAGAATTCACACATAAGTTGGTGACAATACTGAATTTCCACCCCCTCATCCCCTGGATAGAATATTCGTTTTAGCATAATTATTTAGCCAATATATGTATCTACCACCCCTATTTTTATGGTAGTGTCACAAACGTCTAGAGTTACTAAAATTGGTTTATTTGTGCAGAATTCACACATAAGTTGGTGACAATACTGAATTTCCACCCCTTCATCCCCTGGATAGAATATTCGTTTTAGCATAATTATTTAGCCAATATATGTATCTACCACCCCTATTTTTATGGTAGTGTCACAAAGGTCTAGAGATACTAAAATAGGTTTATTTGTGCAGAATTCACAGAGAAGTTGGTGACAATACTGAATTTCCACCCCCTCATCCCCTGGATAGAATATTCGTTTTAGCATAATTATTTAGCCAATATATGTATCTACCACCCCTATTTTTATGGTAGTGTCACAAACGTCTAGAGATACTAAAATAGGTTTATTTGTGCAGAATTCACACATAAGTTGATGACAATACTGAATTTTCTCCCCCTCATCTCCTGGATAGAATATTCGTTTTACTATAATTATTTAACCAATATATGTATCTACCACTCCTATTTTTATGGTAGTGTCACAAACGTCTTGAGATACTAAAATTGGTTTATTTGTGCAGAATTCACACAGAAGTTGGTGACAATACTAAATTTCCACCCCCTCAACCCCTGGATAGAATATTCGTTTTAGCATAATTATTTAGCCAATATATGTATCTACCACCCCTATGTTTATGGTAGTGTCACAAACGTCTAGAGATACTAAAATAGGTTTATTTGTGCAGAATTCACCCATAAGTTGGTGACAATACTGAATTTCCACCCCCTCATCCCCTGGATAGAATATTCGTTTTAGCATAATTATTTAACCAATATATGTATCTACCACCCCTATTTTTATGGTAGTGTCACAAACGTCTAGAGATACTAAAATTGGTTTATTTGTGCAGAATTCACACAGAAGTTGGTGACAATACTGAATTTTCACCCCCTCATCCCCTGGATAGAATATTCGTTTTAGCATAATTATTTAGCCAATATATGTATCTACCACCCCTATTTTTATGGTAGTGTCACAAAGGTCTAGAGATACTAAAATAGGTTTATTTGTGCAGAATTCACACAGAAGTTGGTGACAATACTGAATTTTCACCCCCTCATCTCCTGGATACAATATTCGTTTTAGCATAATTATTTAACCAATATATGTATCTACCACCCCTATTTTTATGGTAGTGTCACAAACGTCTAGAGATACTAAAATAGGTTTATTTGTGCAGAATTCACACATAAGTTGGTGGCAATACTGAATTTCCACCCCCTCATCCCCTGGATAGAATATTCGTTTTAGCATAATTATTTAACCAATATATGTATCTACCACCCCTATTTTTATGGTAGTGTCACAAAGGTTTAGAGATACTAAAATAGGTTTATTTGTGCAGAATTCACACAGAAGTTGGTGACAATACTGAATTTTCACCCCTTCATCTCCTGGATAGAATATTCGTTTTAGCATAATTATTTAGCCAATATATGTATCTACCACCCCTATTTTTATGGTAGTGTCACAAACGTCTAGAGATACTAAAATAGGTTTATTTGTGCAGAATTCACACATAAGTTGGTGACAATACTGAATTTCCACCCCCTCATCCCCTGGATAGAATATTCGTTTTAGCATAATTATTTAGCCAATATATGTATCTACCACCCCTATTTTTATGGTAGTGTCACAAACGTCTAGAGATACTAAAATAGGTTTATTTGTGCAGAATTCACACATAAGTTGGTGACAATACTGAATTTCCACCCCCTCATCCCCTGGATAGAATATTCGTTTTAGCATAATTATTTAGCCAATATATGTATCTACCACCCCTATTTTTATGGTAGTGTCACAAACGTCTTGAGATACTAAAATTGGTTTATTTGTGCAGAATTCACACAGAAGTTGGTGACAATACTGAATTTCCACCCTCTCAACCCCTGGATAGAATATTCGTTTTAGCATAATTATTTAGCCAATATATGTATCTACCACCCCTATTTTTATGGTAGTGTCACAAACGTCTAGAGATACTAAAATAGGTTTATTTGTGCAGAATTCACACATAAGTTGGTGACAATACTGAATTTCCACGCCCTCATCCCCTGGATAGAATATTCGTTTTAGCATAATTATTTAACCAATATATGTATCTACCACCCCTATTTTTATGGTAGTGTCACAAACGTCTAGAGATACTAAAATTGGTTTATTTGTGCAGAATTCACACAGAAGTTGGTGACAATACTGAATTTTCACCCCTTCATCCCCTGGATAGAATATTCGTTTTAGCATAATTATTTAGCCAATATATGTATCTACCACCCCTATTTTTATGGTAGTGTGTCAAAGGTCTAGAGATACTAAAATAGGTTTATTTGTGCAGAATTCACACAGAAGTTGGTGACAATACTGAATTTTCACCCCTTCATCTCCTGGATAGAATATTCGTTTTAGCATAATTATTTAACCAATATATGTATCTACCACCCCTATTTTTATGGTAGTGTCACAAACGTCTAGAGATACTAAAATAGGTTTATTTGTGCAGAATTCACACATAAGTTGGTGACAATACTGAATTTCCACCCTCTCATCCCCTGGATAGAATATTCGTTTTAGCATAATTATTTAACCAATATATGTATCTACCACCCCTATTTTTATGGTAGTGTCACAAAGGTTTAGAGATACTAAAATAGGTTTATTTGTGCAGAATTCACACAGAAGTTGGTGACAATACTGAATTTTCACCTCTTCATCTCCTGGATAGAATATTCGTTTTAGCATAATTATTTAGCCAATATATGTATCTACCACCCCTATTTTTATGGTAGTGTCACAAACGTCTAGAGATACTAAAATAGGTTTATTTGTGCAGAATTCACACATAAGTTGGTGACAATACTGAATTTCCACCCCCTCATCCCCTGGATAGAATATTCGTTTTAGCATAATTATTTAGCCAATATATGTATCTACCACCCCTATTTTTATGGTAGTGTCACAAACGTCTAGAGATACTAAAATAGGTTTATTTGTGCAGAATTCACACAGAAGTTGGTGACAATACTGAATTTTCACCCCCTCATCCCCTGGATAGAATATTCGTTTTAGCATAATTATTTAACCAATATATGTATCTACCACCCCTATTTTTATGGTAGTGTCACAAACGTCTAGAGATACTAAAATAGGTTTATTTGTGCAGAATTCACACAGAAGTTGGTGACAATACTGAATTTCCACCCCTTCAACCCTTGGATAGAATATTCGTTTTAGCATAATTATTTAGCCAATATATGTATCTACCACCCCTATTTTTATGGTAGTGTCACAAAGGTCTAGAGATACTAAAATAGGTTTATTTGTGCAGAATTCACACAGAAGTTGGTGACAATACTGAATTTTCACCCCCTCATCCCCTGGATAGAATATTCGTTTTAGCATAATTATTTAGCCAATATATGTATCTACCACCCCTATTTTTATGGTAGTGTCACAAACGTCTAGAGATACTAAAATAGGTTTATTTGTGCAGAATTCACACATAAGTTGGTGACAATACTGAATTTCCACCCCTTCATCCCCTGGATAGAATATTCGTTTTAGCATAATTATTTAGCCAATATATGTATCTACCACCCCTATTTTTATGGTAGTGTCACAAACGTCTAGAGATACTAAAATAGGTTTATTTGTGCAGAATTCACACATAAGTTGGTGACAATACTGAATTTCCACCCCCTCATCCCCTTGTTAGAATATTCGTTTTAGCATAATTATTTAGCCAATATATGTATCTACCACCCCTATTTTTATGGTAGTGTCACAAAGGTCTAGAGATACTAAAATAGGTTTATTTGTGCAGAATTCACAGAGAAGTTGGTGACAATACTGAATTTCCACCCCCTCATCCCCTGGATAGAATATTCGTTTTAGCATAATTATTTAGCCAATATATGTATCTACCACCCCTATTTTTATGGTAGTGTCACAAACGTCTAGAGATACTAAAATAGGTTTATTTGTGCAGAATTCACACAGAAGTTGATGACAATACTGAATTTCCACCACCTCATCCCCTGGATAGAATATTCATTTTAGCATAATTATTTAACCAATATATGTATCTACCACCCCAATTTTTATGGTAGTGTCACAAACGTCTAGAGATACTAAAATAGGTTTATTTGTGCAGAATTCACACATAAGTTGGTGACAATACTGAATTTCCACCCCCTCATCCCCTGGATAGAATATTCGTTTTAGCATAATTATTTAGCCAATATATGTATCTACCACCCCTATTTTTATGGTAGTGTCACAAACGTCTAGAGTTACTAAAATTGGTTTATTTGTGCAGAATTCACACATAAGTTGGTGACAATACTGAATTTCCACCCCTTCATCCCCTGGATAGAATATTCGTTTTAGCATAATTATTTAGCCAATATATGTATCTACCACCCCTATTTTTATGGTAGTGTCACAAAGGTCTAGAGATACTAAAATAGGTTTATTTGTGCAGAATTCACAGAGAAGTTGGTGACAATACTGAATTTCCACCCCCTCATCCCCTGGATAGAATATTCGTTTTAGCATAATTATTTAGCCAATATATGTATCTACCACCCCTATTTTTATGGTAGTGTCACAAACGTCTAGAGATACTAAAATAGGTTTATTTGTGCAGAATTCACACATAAGTTGATGACAATACTGAATTTTCTCCCCCTCATCTCCTGGATAGAATATTCGTTTTACTATAATTATTTAACCAATATATGTATCTACCACTCCTATTTTTATGGTAGTGTCACAAACGTCTTGAGATACTAAAATTGGTTTATTTGTGCAGAATTCACACAGAAGTTGGTGACAATACTAAATTTCCACCCCCTCAACCCCTGGATAGAATATTCGTTTTAGCATAATTATTTAGCCAATATATGTATCTACCACCCCTATGTTTATGGTAGTGTCACAAACGTCTAGAGATACTAAAATAGGTTTATTTGTGCAGAATTCACCCATAAGTTGGTGACAATACTGAATTTCCACCCCCTCATCCCCTGGATAGAATATTCGTTTTAGCATAATTATTTAACCAATATATGTATCTACCACCCCTATTTTTATGGTAGTGTCACAAACGTCTAGAGATACTAAAATTGGTTTATTTGTGCAGAATTCACACAGAAGTTGGTGACAATACTGAATTTTCACCCCCTCATCCCCTGGATAGAATATTCGTTTTAGCATAATTATTTAGCCAATATATGTATCTACCACCCCTATTTTTATGGTAGTGTCACAAAGGTCTAGAGATACTAAAATAGGTTTATTTGTGCAGAATTCACACAGAAGTTGGTGACAATACTGAATTTTCACCCCCTCATCTCCTGGATACAATATTCGTTTTAGCATAATTATTTAACCAATATATGTATCTACCACCCCTATTTTTATGGTAGTGTCACAAACGTCTAGAGATACTAAAATAGGTTTATTTGTGCAGAATTCACACATAAGTTGGTGGCAATACTGAATTTCCACCCCCTCATCCCCTGGATAGAATATTCGTTTTAGCATAATTATTTAACCAATATATGTATCTACCACCCCTATTTTTATGGTAGTGTCACAAAGGTTTAGAGATACTAAAATAGGTTTATTTGTGCAGAATTCACACAGAAGTTGGTGACAATACTGAATTTTCACCCCTTCATCTCCTGGATAGAATATTCGTTTTAGCATAATTATTTAGCCAATATATGTATCTACCACCCCTAGTTTTATGGTAGTGTCACAAACGTCTAGAGATACTAAAATAGGTTTATTTGTGCAGAATTCACACATAAGTTGGTGACAATACTGAATTTCCACCCCCTCATCCCCTGGATAGAATATTCGTTTTAGCATAATTATTTAGCCAATATATGTATCTACCACCCCTATTTTTATGGTAGTGTCACAAACGTCTAGAGATACTAAAATAGGTTTATTTGTGCAGAATTCACACATAAGTTGGTGACAATACTGAATTTCCACCCCCTCATCCCCTGGATAGAATATTCGTTTTAGCATAATTATTTAGCCAATATATGTATCTACCACCCCTATTTTTATGGTAGTGTCACAAACGTCTTGAGATACTAAAATTGGTTTATTTGTGCAGAATTCACACAGAAGTTGGTGACAATACTGAATTTCCACCCTCTCAACCCCTGGATAGAATATTCGTTTTAGCATAATTATTTAGCCAATATATGTATCTACCACCCCTATTTTTATGGTAGTGTCACAAACGTATAGAGATACTAAAATAGGTTTATTTGTGCAGAATTCACACATAAGTTGGTGACAATACTGAATTTCCACGCCCTCATCCCCTGGATAGAATATTCGTTTTAGCATAATTATTTAACCAATATATGTATCTACCACCCCTATTTTTATGGTAGTGTCACAAACGTCTAGAGATACTAAAATTGGTTTATTTGTGCAGAATTCACACAGAAGTTGGTGACAATACTGAATTTTCACCCCTTCATCCCCTGGATAGAATATTCGTTTTAGCATAATTATTTAGCCAATATATGTATCTACCACCCCTATTTTTATGGTAGTGTGTCAAAGGTCTAGAGATACTAAAATAGGTTTATTTGTGCAGAATTCACACAGAAGTTGGTGACAATACTGAATTTTCACCCCTTCATCTCCTGGATAGAATATTCGTTTTAGCATAATTATTTAACCAATATATGTATCTACCACCCCTATTTTTATGGTAGTGTCACAAACGTCTAGAGATACTAAAATAGGTTTATTTGTGCAGAATTCACACATAAGTTGGTGACAATACTGAATTTCCACCCTCTCATCCCCTGGATAGAATATTCGTTTTAGCATAATTATTTAACCAATATATGTATCTACCACCCCTATTTTTATGGTAGTGTCACAAAGGTTTAGAGATACTAAAATAGGTTTATTTGTGCAGAATTCACACAGAAGTTGGTGACAATACTGAATTTTCACCTCTTCATCTCCTGGATAGAATATTCGTTTTAGCATAATTATTTAGCCAATATATGTATCTACCACCCCTATTTTTATGGTAGTGTCACAAACGTCTAGAGATACTAAAATAGGTTTATTTGTGCAGAATTCACACATAAGTTGGTGACAATACTGAATTTCCACCCCCTCATCCCCTGGATAGAATATTCGTTTTAGCATAATTATTTAGCCAATATATGTATCTACCACCCCTATTTTTATGGTAGTGTCACAAACGTCTAGAGATACTAAAATAGGTTTATTTGTGCAGAATTCACACATAAGTTGGTGACAATACTGAATTTCCACCCCCTCATCCCCTGGATAGAATATTCGTTTTAGCATAAATATTTAGCCAATATATGTATCTACCACCCCTATTTTTATGGTAGTGTCACAAAGGTCTAGAGATACTAAAATAGGTTTATTTGTGCAGAATTCACACAGAAGTTGGTGACAATACTGAATTTTCACCCCCTCAACCCCTGAATAGAATATTCGTTTTAGCATAATTATTTAGCCAATATATGTATCTACCACCCCTATTTTTATGGTAGTGTCACAAACGTCTAGAGATACTAAAATAGGTTTATTTGTGCAGAATTCACACATAAGTTGGTGACAATACTGAATTTCCACCCCCTCATCCCCTGGATAGAATATTCGTTTTAGCATAATTATTTAGCAAATATATGTATCTACCACCCCTATTTTTATGGTAGTGTCAGAAACGTCTAGAGATCCTAAAATAGGTTTATTTGTGCAGAATTCACACATAAGTTGGTGACAATACTGAATTTCCACCCCCTCATCCCCTGGATAGAATATTCGTTTTAGCATAATTATTTAACCAATATATGTATCTGCCACCCCTATTTTTATGGTAGTGTCACAAACGTCTAGAGATACTAAAATAGGTTTATTTGTGCAGAATTCACACAGAAGTTGGTGACAATACTGAATTTTCAGCCCCTCATACCCTGGATAGAATATTTGTTTTAGCATAATTATTTAACCAATATATGTATCTACGACCCCTATTTTTATGGTAGTGTCACAAACGTCTAGAGATACTAAAATAGGTTTATTTGTGCAGAATTCACACAGAAGTTGGTAACAATACTGAATTTTCACCCCCTCATCCCCTGGATAGAATATTCGATTTAGCATAATTATTTAGCCAATATATGTATCTACCACCCCTATTTTTATGGTAGTGTCACAAACGTCTAGAGATACTAAAATAGGTTTATTTGTGCAGAATTCACACATAAGTTGGTGACAATACTGAATTTTCACCCCCTCATCTCCTGGATAGAATATTCGTTTTAGCATAATTATTTAACCAATATATGTATCTACCACCCCTATTTTTATGGTAGTGTCACAAACGTCTTGAGTTACTAAAATTGCTTTATTTGTGCAGAATTCACACAGAAGTTGGTGAAAATACTGAATTTCCACTCCCTCAACCCCTGGATAGAATATTCGTTTTAGCATAATTATTTAGCCAATATATGTATCTACCACCCCTATTTTTATGGTAGTGTCACAAACGTCTAGAGATACTAAAATAGGTTTATTTGTGCAGAATTCACACATAAGTTGGTGACAATACTGAATTTCCACCCCCTCATCCCCTGGATAGAATAGTCGTTTTAGCATAATTATTTAACCAATATATGTATCTACCACCCCTATTTTTATGGTAGTGTCACAAACGTCTAGAGATACTAAAATAGGTTTATTTGTGCAGAATTCACACAGAAGTTGGTGACAATACTGAATTTTCACCCCCTCATCCCCTGGATAGAATATTCGTTTTAGCATAATTATTTAACCAATATATGTATCTACCACCCCTATTTTTATGGTAGTGTCACAAACGTCTAGAGATACTAAAATAGGTTTATTTGTGCAGAATTCACACATAAGTTGGTGACAATACTGAATTTCCACCCCTTCATCCCCTGGATAGAATATTCGTTTTAGCATAATTATTTAACCAATATATGTATCTACCACCCCTATTTTTATGGTAGTGTCACAAAGGTTTAGAGATACTAAAATAGGTTTATTTGTGCAGAATTCACACAGAAGTTGGTGACAATACTGAATTTTCACCCCTTCATCTCCTGGATAGAATATTCGTTTTAGCATAATTATTTAGCCAATATATGTATCTACCACCCCTATTTTTATGGTAGTGTCACAAACGTCTAGAGATACTAAAATAGGTTTATTTGTGCAGAATTCACACATAAGTTGGTGACAATACTGAATTTCCACCCCCTCATCCCCTGGATAGAATATTCGTTTTAGCATAATTATTTAGCCAATATATGTATCTACCACCCCTATTTTTATGGTAGTGTCACAAAGGTCTAGAGATACTAAAATAGGTTTATTTGTGCAGAATTCACACATAAGTTGGTGACAATACTGAATTTCCACCCCCTCATCCCCTGGATAGAATATTCGTTTTAGCATAATTATTTAGCCAATATATGTATCTACCACCCCTATCTTTATGGTAGTGTCACAAAGGTCTAGAGATACTAAAATAGGTTTATTTGTGCAGAATTCACACAGAAGTTGGTGACAATACTGAATTTTCACCCCCTCAACCCCTGAATAGAATATTCGTTTTAGCATTATTATTTAGCCAATATATGTATCTACCACCCCTATTTTTATGGTAGTGTCACAAACGTCTAGAGATACTAAAATAGGTTTATTTGTGCAGAATTCACACATAAGTTGGTGACAATACTGAATTTCCACCCCCTCATCCCCTGGATAGAATATTCGTTTTAGCATAATTATTTAGCCAATATATGTATCTACCACCCCTATTTTTATGGTAGTGTCAGAAACGTCTAGAGATACTAAAATAGGTTTATTTGTGCAGAATTCACACATAAGTTGGTGACAATACTGAATTTCCACCCCCTCAACCCCTGGATAGAATATTCGTTTTAGCATAATTATTTAACCAATATATGTATCTGCCACCCCTATTTTTATGGTAGTGTCACAAACGTCTAGAGATACTAAAATAGGTTTATTTGTGCAGAATTCACACAGAAGTTGGTGACAATACTGAATTTTCAGCCCCTCATCTCCTGGATAGAATATTTGTTTTAGCATAATTATTTAACCAATATATGTATCTACCACCCCTATTTTTATGGTAGTGTCACAAACGTCTAGAGATACTAAAATAGGTTTATTTGTGCAGAATTCACACATAAGTTGGTGACAATACTGAATTTCCACCCCCTCAACCCCTGGATAGAATATTCGTTTTAGCATAATTATTTAGCCATTATATGTATCTACCACCCCTATTTTTATGGTAGTGTCACAAACGTCTAGAGATACTAAAATAGGTTTATTTGTGCAGAATTCACACATAAGTTGGTGACAATACTGAATTTCCACCCCCTCAACCCCTGGATAGAATATTCGTTTTAGCATAATTATTTAGCCATTATATGTATCTACCACCCCTATTTTTATGGTAGTGTCACAAACGTCTAGAGATACTAAAATTGGTTTATTTGTGCAGAATTCACACAGAAGTTGGTGACAATACTGAATTTTCACCCCCTCATCCCCTGGATAGAATATTCGTTTTAGCATAATTATTTAGCCAATATATGTATCTACCACCCCTATTTTTATGGTAGTGTCACAAAGGTCTAGAGATACTAAAATAGGTTTATTTGTGCAGAATTCACACAGAAGTTGGTGACAATACTGAATTTTCACCCCCTCATCCCCTGGATAGAATATTCGTTTTAGCATAATTATTTAACCAATATATGTATCTACCACCCCTATTTTTATGGTAGTGTCACAAAGGTTTAGAGATACTAAAATAGGTTTATTTGTGCAGAATTCACACAGAAGTTGGTGACAATACTGAATTTTCACCCCTTCATCTCCTGGATAGAATATTCGTTTTAGCATAATTATTTAGCCAATATATGTATCTACCACCCCTATTTTTATGGTAGTGTCACAAACGTCTAGAGATACTAAAATAGGTTTATTTGTGCAGAATTCACACATAAGTTGGTGACAATACTGAATTTCCACCCCCTCATCCCCTGGATAGAATATTCGTTTTAGCATAATTATTTAGCCAATATATGTATCTACCACCCCTATTTTTATGGTAGTGTCACAAACGTCTAGAGATACTAAAATAGGTTTATTTGTGCAGAATTCACACATAAGTTGGTGACAATACTGAATTTCCACCCCTTCATCCCCTGGATAGAATATTCGTTTTAGCATAATTATTTAGCCAATATATGTATCTACCACCCCTATTTTTATGGTAGTGTCACAAACGTCTTGAGATACTAAAATTGGTTTATTTGTGCAGAATTCACACAGAAGTTGGTGACAATACTGAATTTCCACCCTCTCAACCCCTGGATAGAATATTCGTTTTAGCATAATTATTTAGCCAATATATGTATCTACCACCCCTATTTTTATGGTAGTGTCACAAACGTCTAGAGATACTAAAATAGGTTTATTTGTGCAGAATTCACACATAAGTTGGTGACAATACTGAATTTCCACGCCCTCATCCCCTGGATAGAATATTCGTTTTAGCATAATTATTTAACCAATATATGTATCTACCACCCCTATTTTTATGGTAGTGTCACAAACGTCTAGAGATACTAAAATTGGTTTATTTGTGCAGAATTCACACAGAAGTTGGTGACAATACTGAATTTTCACCCCTTCATCCCCTGGATAGAATATTCGTTTTAGCATAATTATTTAGCCAATATATGTATCTACCACCCCTATTTTTATGGTAGTGTGTCAAAGGTCTAGAGATACTAAAATAGGTTTATTTGTGCAGAATTCACACAGAAGTTGGTGACAATACTGAATTTTCACCCCTTCATCTCCTGGATAGAATATTCGTTTTAGCATAATTATTTAACCAATATATGTATCTACCACCCCTAATTTTATGGTAGTGTCACAAACGTCTAGAGATACTAAAATAGGTTTATTTGTGCAGAATTCACACATAAGTTGGTGACAATACTGAATTTCCACCCTCTCATCCCCTGGATAGAATATTCGTTTTAGCATAATTATTTAACCAATATATGTATCTACCACCCCTATTTTTATGGTAGTGTCACAAAGGTTTAGAGATACTAAAATAGGTTTATTTGTGCAGAATTCACACAGAAGTTGGTGACAAAACTGAATTTTCACCTCTTCATCTCCTGGATAGAATATTCGTTTTAGCATAATTATTTAGCCAATATATGTATCTACCACCCCTATTTTTATGGTAGTGTCACAAACGTCTAGAGATACTAAAATAGGTTTATTTGTGCAGAATTCACACATAAGTTGGTGACAATACTGAATTTCCACCCCCTCATCCCCTGGATAGAATATTCGTTTTAGCATAATTATTTAGCCAATATATGTATCTACCACCCCTATTTTTATGGTAGTGTCACAAACGTCTAGAGATACTAAAATAGGTTTATTTGTGCAGAATTCACACATAAGTTGGTGACAATACTGAATTTCCACCCCCTCATCCCCTGGATAGAATATTCGTTTTAGCATAATTATTTAGCCAATATATGTATCTACCACCCCTATTTTTATGGTAGTGTCACAAACGTCTTGAGATACTAAAATTGGTTTATTTGTGCAGAATTCACACAGAAGTTGGTGACAATACTGAATTTCCACCCTCTCAACCCCTGGATAGAATATTCGTTTTAGCATAATTATTTAGCCAATATATGTATCTACCACCCCTATTTTTATGGTAGTGTCACAAACGTCTAGAGATACTAAAATAGGTTTATTTGTGCAGAATTCACACATAAGTTGGTGACAATACTGAATTTCCACGCCCTCATCCCCTGGATAGAATATTCGTTTTAGCATAATTATTTAACCAATATATGTATCTACCACCCCTATTTTTATGGTAGTGTCACAAACGTCTAGAGATACTAAAATTGGTTTATTTGTGCAGAATTCACACAGAAGTTGGTGACAATACTGAATTTTCACCCCTTCATCCCCTGGATAGAATATTCGTTTTAGCATAATTATTTAGCCAATATATGTATCTACCACCCCTATTTTTATGGTAGTGTGTCAAAGGTCTAGAGATACTAAAATAGGTTTATTTGTGCAGAATTCACACAGAAGTTGGTGACAATACTGAATTTTCACCCCTTCATCTCCTGGATAGAATATTCGTTTTAGCATAATTATTTAACCAATATATGTATCTACCACCCCTAATTTTATGGTAGTGTCACAAACGTCTAGAGATACTAAAATAGGTTTATTTGTGCAGAATTCACACATAAGTTGGTGACAATACTGAATTTCCACCCTCTCATCCCCTGGATAGAATATTCGTTTTAGCATAATTATTTAACCAATATATGTATCTACCACCCCTATTTTTATGGTAGTGTCACAAACGTCTAGAGATACTAAAATAGGTTTATTTGTACAGAATTCACACAGAAGTTGGTGACAATACTGAATTTTCACCCCCTCGCCCCTGGATAGAATATTCGTTTTAGCATAATTATTTAACCAATATATGTATCTACCACCATTATTTTTAAAGTAGTGTCACAAACGTCTAGAGATACTAAAATAGGTTTATTTGTGCAGAATTCACACAGAAGTTGGTGACAATACTGAATTTTCACCCCCTCATCCCCTGAATAGAATATTCGTTTTAGCATAATTATTTAGCCAATATATGTATCTACCACCCCTATTTTTATGGTAGTGTCACAAACGTCTAGAGATACTAAAATAGGTTTATTTGTGCAGAATTCACACATAAGTTGGTGACAATACTGAATTTCCACCCCCTCATCCCCTGGATAGAATATTCGTTTTAGCATAATTATTTAGCAAATATATGTATCTACCACCCCTATTTTTATGGTAGTGTCAGAAACGTCTAGAGATACTAAAATAGGTTTATTTGTGCAGAATTCACACATAAGTTGGTGACAATACTGAATTTCCACCCCCTCATCCCCTGGATAGAATAGTCGTTTTAGCATAATTATTTAACCAATATATGTATCTACCACCCCTATTTTTATGGTAGTGTCACAAACGTCTAGAGATACTAAAATAGGTTTATTTGTGCAGAATTCACACAGAAGTTGGTGACAATACTGAATTTTCACCCCCTCATCCCCTGGATAGAATATTCGTTTTAGCATAATTATTTAACCAATATATGTATCTACCACCCCTATTTTTATGGTAGTGTCACAAACGTCTAGAGATACTAAAATAGGTTTATTTGTGCAGAATTCACACATAAGTTGGTGACAATACTGAATTTCCACCCCTTCATCCCCTGGATAGAATATTCGTTTTAGCATAATTATTTAACCAATATATGTATCTACCACCCCTATTTTTATGGTAGTGTCACAAAGGTTTAGAGATACTAAAATAGGTTTATTTGTGCAGAATTCACACAGAAGTTGGTGACAATACTGAATTTTCACCCCTTCATCTCCTGGATAGAATATTCGTTTTAGCATAATTATTTAGCCAATATATGTATCTACCACCCCTATTTTTATGGTAGTGTCACAAACGTCTAGAGATACTAAAATAGGTTTATTTGTGCAGAATTCACACATAAGTTGGTGACAATACTGAATTTCCACCCCCTCATCCCCTGGATAGAATAGTCGTTTTAGCATAATTATTTAACCAATATATGTATCTACCACCCCTATCTTTATGGTAGTGTCACAAACGTCTAGAGATACTAAAATAGGTTTATTTGTGCAGAATTCACAGAGAAGTTGGTGACAATACTGAATTTTCACCCCCTTATCCCCTGGATAGAATATTCGTTTTAGCATAATTATTTAGCCAATGTATGTATCTACCACCCCTATTTTTATGGTAGTGTCACAAACGTCTAGAGATACTAAAATAGGTTTATTTGTGCAGAATTCACACATAAGTTGATGACAATACTGAATTTTCTCCCCCTCATCTCCTGGATAGAATATTCGTTTTACTATAATTATTTAACCAATATATGTATCTACCACCCCTATTTTTATGGTAGTGTCACAAACGTCTTGAGATACTAAAATTGGTTTATTTGTGCAGAATTCACACAGAAGTTGGTGACAATACTGAATTTCCACCCCCTCAACCCCTGGATAGAATATTCGTTTTAGCATAATTATTTAGCCAATATATGTATCTACCACCCCTATTTTTATGGTAGTGTCACAAACGTCTAGAGATACTAAAATAGGTTTATTTGTGCAGAATTCACACATAAGTTGGTGACAATACTGAATTTCCACCCCCTCATCCCCTGGATAGAATATTCGTTTTAGCATAATTATTTAGCCAATATATGTATCTACCACCCCTATTTTTATGGTAGTGTCACAAACGTCTAGAGATACTAAAATAGGTTTATTTGTGCGGAATTCACACATAAGTTGGTGACAATACTGAATTTCCACCCCCTCATCCCCTGGATAGAATATTCGTTTTAGCATAATTATTTAGCCAATATATGTATTTACCACCCCTATCTTTATGGTAGTGTCACAAAGGTCTAGAGATACTAAAATAGGTTTATTTGTGCAGAATTCACACAGAAGTTGGTGACAATACTGAATTTTCACCCCCTCAACCCCTGAATAGAATATTCGTTTTAGCATTATTATTTAGCCAATATATGTATCTACCACCCCTATTTTTATGGTAGTGTCACAAACGTCTAGAGATACTAAAATAGGTTTATTTGTGCAGAATTCACACATAAGTTGGTGACAATACTGAATTTCCACCCCCTCATCCCCTGGATAGAATATTCGTTTTAGCATAATTATTTAGCAAATATATGTATCTACCACCCCTATTTTTATGGTAGTGTCAGAAACGTCTAGAGATACTAAAATAGGTTTATTTGTGCAGAATTCACACATAAGTTGGTGACAATACTGAATTTCCACCCCCTCATCCCCTGGATAGAATAGTCGTTTTAGCATAATTATTTAACCAATATATGTATCTACCACCCCTATTTTTATGGTAGTGTCACAAACGTCTAGAGATACTAAAATAGGTTTATTTGTGCAGAATTCACACAGAAGTTGGTGACAAAACTGAATTTTCACCTCTTCATCTCCTGGATAGAATATTCGTTTTAGCATAATTATTTAGCCAATATATGTATCTACCACCCCTATTTTTATGGTAGTGTCACAAACGTCTAGAGATACTAAAATAGGTTTATTTGTGCAGAATTCACACATAAGTTGGTGACAATACTGAATTTCCACCCCCTCATCCCCTGGATAGAATATTCGTTTTAGCATAATTATTTAGCCAATATATGTATCTACCACCCCTATTTTTATGGTAGTGTCACAAACGTCTAGAGATACTAAAATAGGTTTATTTGTGCAGAATTCACACAGAAGTTGGTGACAATACTGAATTTCCACCCCCTCATCTCCTGGATAGAATATTCGTTTTAGCATAATTATTTAGCCAATATATGTATCTACCACCCCTATTTTTATGGTAGTGTCACAAACGTCTTGAGATACTAAAATTGGTTTATTTGTGCAGAATTCACACAGAAGTTGGTGACAATACTGAATTTCCACCCTCTCAACCCCTGGATAGAATATTCGTTTTAGCATAATTATTTAGCCAATATATGTATCTACCACCCCTATTTTTATGGTAGTGTCACAAACGTCTAGAGATACTAAAATAGGTTTATTTGTGCAGAATTCACACATAAGTTGGTGACAATACTGAATTTCCACGCCCTCATCCCCTGGATAGAATATTCGTTTTAGCATAATTATTTAACCAATATATGTATCTACCACCCCTATTTTTATGGTAGTGTCACAAACGTCTAGAGATACTAAAATTGGTTTATTTGTGCAGAATTCACACAGAAGTTGGTGACAATACTGAATTTTCACCCCTTCATCCCCTGGATAGAATATTCGTTTTAGCATAATTATTTAGCCAATATATGTATCTACCACCCCTATTTTTATGGTAGTGTGTCAAAGGTCTAGAGATACTAAAATAGGTTTATTTGTGCAGAATTCACACAGAAGTTGGTGACAATACTGAATTTTCACCCCTTCATCTCCTGGATAGAATATTCGTTTTAGCATAATTATTTAACCAATATATGTATCTACCACCCCTAATTTTATGGTAGTGTCACAAACGTCTAGAGATACTAAAATAGGTTTATTTGTGCAGAATTCACACATAAGTTGGTGACAATACTGAATTTCCACCCTCTCATCCCCTGGATAGAATATTCGTTTTAGCATAATTATTTAACCAATATATGTATCTACCACCCCTATTTTTATGGTAGTGTCACAAACGTCTAGAGATACTAAAATAGGTTTATTTGTACAGAATTCACACAGAAGTTGGTGACAATACTGAATTTTCACCCCCTCGCCCCTGGATAGAATATTCGTTTTAGCATAATTATTTAACCAATATATGTATCTACCACCATTGTTTTTAAAGTAGTGTCACAAACGTCTAGAGATACTAAAATAGGTTTATTTGTGCAGAATTCACACAGAAGTTGGTGACAATACTGAATTTTCACCCCCTCATCCCCTGAATAGAATATTCGTTTTAGCATAATTATTTAGCCAATATATGTATCTACCACCCCTATTTTTATGGTAGTGTCACAAACGTCTAGAGATACTAAAATAGGTTTATTTGTGCAGAATTCACACATAAGTTGGTGACAATACTGAATTTCCACCCCCTCATCCCCTGGATAGAATATTCGTTTTAGCATAATTATTTAGCAAATATATGTATCTACCACCCCTATTTTTATGGTAGTGTCAGAAACGTCTAGAGATACTAAAATAGGTTTATTTGTGCAGAATTCACACATAAGTTGGTGACAATACTGAATTTCCACCCCCTCATCCCCTGGATAGAATAGTCGTTTTAGCATAATTATTTAACCAATATATGTATCTACCACCCCTATTTTTATGGTAGTGTCACAAACGTCTAGAGATACTAAAATAGGTTTATTTGTGCAGAATTCACACAGAAGTTGGTGACAATACTGAATTTTCACCCCCTCATCCCCTGGATAGAATATTCGTTTTAGCATAATTATTTAACCAATATATGTATCTACCACCCCTATTTTTATGGTAGTGTCACAAACGTCTAGAGATACTAAAATAGGTTTATTTGTGCAGAATTCACACATAAGTTGGTGACAATACTGAATTTCCACCCCTTCATCCCCTGGATAGAATATTCGTTTTAGCATAATTATTTAACCAATATATGTATCTACCACCCCTATTTTTATGGTAGTGTCACAAAGGTTTAGAGATACTAAAATAGGTTTATTTGTGCAGAATTCACACAGAAGTTGGTGACAATACTGAATTTTCACCCCTTCATCTCCTGGATAGAATATTCGTTTTAGCATAATTATTTAGCCAATATATGTATCTACCACCCCTATTTTTATGGTAGTGTCACAAACGTCTAGAGATACTAAAATAGGTTTATTTGTGCAGAATTCACACATAAGTTGGTGACAATACTGAATTTCCACCCCCTCATCCCCTGGATAGAATAGTCGTTTTAGCATAATTATTTAACCAATATATGTATCTACCACCCCTATCTTTATGGTAGTGTCACAAACGTCTAGAGATACTAAAATAGGTTTATTTGTGCAGAATTCACAGAGAAGTTGGTGACAATACTGAATTTTCACCCCCTTATCCCCTGGATAGAATATTCGTTTTAGCATAATTATTTAGCCAATGTATGTATCTACCACCCCTATTTTTATGGTAGTGTCACAAACGTCTAGAGATACTAAAATAGGTTTATTTGTGCAGAATTCACACATAAGTTGATGACAATACTGAATTTTCTCCCCCTCATCTCCTGGATAGAATATTCGTTTTACTATAATTATTTAACCAATATATGTATCTACCACCCCTATTTTTATGGTAGTGTCACAAACGTCTTGAGATACTAAAATTGGTTTATTTGTGCAGAATTCACACAGAAGTTGGTGACAATACTGAATTTCCACCCCCTCAACCCCTGGATAGAATATTCGTTTTAGCATAATTATTTAGCCAATATATGTATCTACCACCCCTATTTTTATGGTAGTGTCACAAACGTCTAGAGATACTAAAATAGGTTTATTTGTGCAGAATTCACACATAAGTTGGTGACAATACTGAATTTCCACCCCCTCATCCCCTGGATAGAATATTCGTTTTAGCATAATTATTTAGCCAATATATGTATCTACCACCCCTATTTTTATGGTAGTGTCACAAACGTCTAGAGATACTAAAATAGGTTTATTTGTGCGGAATTCACACATAAGTTGGTGACAATACTGAATTTCCACCCCCTCATCCCCTGGATAGAATATTCGTTTTAGCATAATTATTTAGCCAATATATGTATTTACCACCCCTATCTTTATGGTAGTGTCACAAAGGTCTAGAGATACTAAAATAGGTTTATTTGTGCAGAATTCACACAGAAGTTGGTGACAATACTGAATTTTCACCCCCTCAACCCCTGAATAGAATATTCGTTTTAGCATTATTATTTAGCCAATATATGTATCTACCACCCCTATTTTTATGGTAGTGTCACAAACGTCTAGAGATACTAAAATAGGTTTATTTGTGCAGAATTCACACATAAGTTGGTGACAATACTGAATTTTCAGCCTTTCATCCCCTGGATAGAATATTCGTTTTAGCATAATTATTTAGCCAATATATGTATCTACCACCCCTATTTTTATGGTAGTGTCACAAAGGTCTAGAGATACTAAAATAGGTTTATTTGTGCAGAATTCACACAGAAGTTGGTGACAATACTGAATTTTCACCCCCTCATCCCCTGGATAGAATATTCGTTTTAGCATAATTATTTAACCAATATATGTATCTACCACCCCTATTTTTATGGTAGTGTCACAAACGTCTAGAGATACTAAAATAGGTTTATTTGTGCAGAATTCACACATAAGTTGGTGACAATACTGAATTTTCACCCCCTCATCTCCTGGATAGAATATTCGTTTTAGCATAATTATTTAACCAATATATGTATCTACCACCCCTATTTTTATGGTAGTGTCACAAACGTCTTGAGTTACTAAAATTGGTTTATTTGTGCAGAATTCACACGGAAGTTGGTGACAATACTGAATTTCCACCCCTTCAACCCCTGGATAGAATATTCGTTTTAGCATAATTATTTAGCCAATATATGTATCTACCACCCCTATTTTTATGGTAGTGTCACAATTGTCTAGAGATACTAAAATAGGTTTATTTGTGCAGAATTCACACATAAGTTGGTGACAATACTGAATTTCCACCCCCTCATCCCCTGGATAGAATAGTCGTTTTAGCATAATTATTTAACCAATATATGTATCTACCACCCCTATTTTTATGGTAGTGTCACAGACGTCTAGAGATACTAAAATTGGTTTATTTGTGCAGAATTCACACAGAAGTTGGTGACAATACTGAATTTTCACCCCCTCATCCCCTGGATAGAATATTCGTTTTAGCATAATTATTTAGCCAATATATGTATCTACCACCCCTATTTTTATGGTAGTGTCTCAAAGGTCTAGAGATACTAAAATAGGTTTATTTGTGCAGAATTCACACAGAAGTTGGGGACAATACTGAATTTTCACCCCCTCATCTCCTGGATAGAATATTCGTTTTAGCATAATTATTTAACCAATATATGTATCTACCACCCCTATTTTTATGGTAGTGTCACAAACGTCTAGAGATACTAAAATAGGTTTATTTGTGCAGAATTCACACAGAAGTTGGTGACAATACTGAATTTTCACCCCTTCATCTCCTGGATAGAATATTCGTTTTAGCATAATTATTTAGCCAATATATGTATCTACCACCCCTATTTTTATGGTAGTGTCACAAACGTCTAGAGATACTAAAATAGGTTTATTTGTGCAGAATTCACACATAAGTTGGTGACAATACTGAATTTCCACCCCCTCATCCCCTGGATAGAATATTCGTTTTAGCATAATTATTTAGCCAATATATGTATCTGCCACCCCTATTTTTATGGTAGTGTCACAAACGTCTAGAGATACTAAAATAGGTTTATTTGTGCAGAATTCACACAGAAGTTGGTGACAATACTGAATTTTCAGCCCCTCATCCCCTGGATAGAATATTTGTTTTAGCATAATTATTTAACCAATATATGTATCTACCACCCCTATTTTTATGGTAGTGTCACAAACGTCTAGAGATACTAAAATAGGTTTATTTGTGCAGAATTCACACATAAGTTGGTGACAATACTGAATTTCCACCCCCTCAACCCCTGGATAGAATATTCGTTTTAGCATAATTATTTAGCCATTATATGTATCTACCACCCCTATTTTTATGGTAGTGTCACAAACGTCTAGAGATACTAAAATAGGTTTATTTGTGCAGAATTCACACATAAGTTGGTGACAATACTGAATTTTCAGCCTTTCATCCCCTGGATAGAATATTCGTTTTAGCATAATTATTTAGCCAATATATGTATCTACCACCCCTATTTTTATGGTAGTGTCACAAAGGTCTAGAGATACTAAAATAGGTTTATTTGTGCAGAATTCACACAGAAGTTGGTGACAATACTGAATTTTCACCCCCTCATCCCCTGGATAGAATATTCGTTTTAGCATAATTATTTAACCAATATATGTATCTACCACCCCTATTTTTATGGTAGTGTCACAAACGTCTAGAGATACTAAAATAGGTTTATTTGTGCAGAATTCACACATAAGTTGGTGACAATACTGAATTTTCACCCCCTCATCTCCTGGATAGAATATTCGTTTTAGCATAATTATTTAACCAATATATGTATCTACCACCCCTATTTTTATGGTAGTGTCACAAACGTCTTGAGTTACTAAAATTGGTTTATTTGTGCAGAATTCACACGGAAGTTGGTGACAATACTGAATTTCCACCCCTTCAACCCCTGGATAGAATATTCGTTTTAGCATAATTATTTAGCCAATATATGTATCTACCACCCCTATTTTTATGGTAGTGTCACAATTGTCTAGAGATACTAAAATAGGTTTATTTGTGCAGAATTCACACATAAGTTGGTGACAATACTGAATTTCCACCCCCTCATCCCCTGGATAGAATAGTCGTTTTAGCATAATTATTTAACCAATATATGTATCTACCACCCCTATTTTTATGGTAGTGTCACAGACGTCTAGAGATACTAAAATTGGTTTATTTGTGCAGAATTCACACAGAAGTTGGTGACAATACTGAATTTTCACCCCCTCATCCCCTGGATAGAATATTCGTTTTAGCATAATTATTTAGCCAATATATGTATCTACCACCCCTATTTTTATGGTAGTGTCTCAAAGGTCTAGAGATACTAAAATAGGTTTATTTGTGCAGAATTCACACAGAAGTTGGGGACAATACTGAATTTTCACCCCCTCATCTCCTGGATAGAATATTCGTTTTAGCATAATTATTTAACCAATATATGTATCTACCACCCCTATTTTTATGGTAGTGTCACAAACGTCTAGAGATACTAAAATAGGTTTATTTGTGCAGAATTCACACAGAAGTTGGTGACAATACTGAATTTTCACCCCTTCATCTCCTGGATAGAATATTCGTTTTAGCATAATTATTTAGCCAATATATGTATCTACCACCCCTATTTTTATGGTAGTGTCACAAACGTCTAGAGATACTAAAATAGGTTTATTTGTGCAGAATTCACACATAAGTTGGTGACAATACTGAATTTCCACCCTTTCATCCCCTGGATAGAATATTCGTTTTAGCATAATTATTTAGCCAATATATGTATCTACCACCCCTATTTTTATGGTAGTGTCACAAACGTCAAGAGATACTAAAATAGGTTTATTTGTGCAGAATTCACACATAAGTTGGTGACAATACTGAATTTCCACCCCCTCATCCCCTGGATAGAATATTCGTTTTAGCATAATTATTTAGCCAATATATGTATCTACCACCTCTATTTTTTTGGTAGTGTCACAAACGTCTAGAGATACTAAAATAGGTTTATTTGTGCAGAATTCACACAGAAGTTGGTGACAATACTGAATTTTCACCCCCTCATCCCCTGGATAGAATATTCGTTTTAGCATAATTATTTAGCCAATATATGTATCTACCACCCCTATTTTTATGGTAGTGTCACAAAGGTCTAGAGATACTAAAATAGGTTTATTTGTGCAGAATTCACACATAAGTTGGTGACAATACTGAATTTCCACCCCCTCATCCCCTGGATAGAATATTCGTTTTAGCATAATTATTTAACCAATATATGTATCTACCACCCCTATTTTTATGGTAGTGTCACAAACGTCTAGAGATACTAAAATAGGTTTATTTGTGCAGAATTCACACAGAAGTTGGTGACAATACTAATTTTTCACCCCCTAATCCCCTGGATAGAATATTCTTTTTGCCATAATTATTTAGCTAATATATGTATCTACCAACCCTATTTTTATGGTAGTGTCACAAACGTCTAGAGATACTTAACGAGATGCATCTCTAAATCATTCATACAACAATTGTGAATTATATATATTTATGCACCCTGTAATCCCCTGAATAATAATTTTATTTACCCCAATTAATTTATTATATCCCCTGAATAATTAAAGTTTTAACCCGACATTATTTACATTGAAATATTGTGTTGTTCTGGAAAAATATCGTCGCCGACGAAAATGTGCCGCTCTGCTAAAACATAAAATCGTCGCTAGCTTTTCGTCGCCAAGTTCACACCGGTATATACTAGTTCTATTTGTTCGCATTGGTTGCAAAACATCATTTTCGTTGGTTTGTACATATAGAAATATACATGTTTTTGATCTACTAAACTTGTAATTAATTAAATTTTCAATGTAACAGTTAAATAAAAGTACATATTTAATAATAGACTAATTTATTTTATTTTTTAACAAATCAATTTCTCAATAAAATTTTTTTTTTCAACTCGACGAGTTCAAACTTCAATTTTTCTATTTTCCTTCTTCGCCGTATCATTTCTTATCTGCTTCGTCTCTTTTTCTATCTTCATTTGCCTCACGACAAGCACTTGATTTCATTCCTCTCCATTGCTCTTTTATTCTTACAACTGTTCTCACATATTCATTTGCACAAAAAATATTGCCTATCTCGGCCCATGCACTCTTCTTTGATTTTAACACATTCACAGCATTCATTTTACATGCAATCACTTCCCGATGAGCTCGCACACACTCCAATAATAACAAATTTTCCTGATTTGCCCATTAATCTGTCCGCTCTCTGCTTGATCCACTCATTACATCAATCATTGAACATATATTAAATTGAAAACAGAAAATGTATTTCTTGAAACTATAGAATTATGTTAAACTAGTAGTTAGCGAATAAGCAAAATAGTTAAAATTAATATAGAAACTATTTATTTACCTCAATTAACAATCAATTTCTATAAAATATAATACAATTTAATTTGTTCAATGTCTGCATATATTTAATTTTGACAAGTGACAGTAATATGCGACATTGCCAAGCGTATTTTTGCTAGTAGGCATGATCAGCTAATACATCGCTAATCAACTGTCCGTGCTATGGAAGTTATTAAGGAGTGTATTAGGCGTTACCATGACATTTGCTAGTAGCCCCAAATACAGAACTTTAGTAGCTTGTGCGTGCTACGGGCCAATATGTTTAATGAGTGTAAAATATTAGCCATGCATTTACAATGCATGCTGTAAAACAAACACTCGCCTGCAGAACTCGTTTTGGTAAATTTCGGTCATCCTCCTCAGTAATTTGCGTCCTATATGTTGGACGTTCGAACACTGGTGGATTATCGTTGACATCTTTTACGTGGATTACCACCGTTGTGTAATTTTTCTTCTGATTATCTGCAGCGGCTATACGCAAATCGTACTGAGAACAATAAGAAAATTCAATAAGTACAATCACAAATTGACATTATATTAGTTAAAGATAATTTTTTATTGGTAGTGTTAATTGAGGATTATGAAGTTATTAAAAATATAGTACTAAAACATATTTTGGTACACAAGCATTATAGCTTAAAATGAAGCACTTTATTTCTTTAGCAGAAGCGATAACAATAACAATAGAAGTGTTGTTCGGTATACAATAGTGTTCCACTCTATAAAATTTCTTACAATAGGTATAAATAATTCCATCTTGTAGACTTTTAAAGATTATTGTCTATATATCAACTATTTTATCGATAGTCCATTCTGTAAACACAGTAGATTTGGTTATCGTTGAAACATCTGGCAAGTATGTCTGAATTTGACACAAAAGATAACGAAAACAATATGTGCACGTTCGTAAAGTAATCCCATTACAAAAACTACCGTTCTCAAAATAGTATTTCTTTATCAGCAGTTGTCAAAACTGCTGCTCCGTTCCACGTTCTTAAATAAAGCTGTTCTTATAGCTGCCCTATCCAAATACACATACTGGGAAAAAACGGCTTTGCATAAAGCAATAGGTATTATAATACCAATCTCAACCCTTTTCGTTTTTATTATAAACCATTATATGAAGGTTGTTCTTGAAAAGCTTTTCCGAAAGTTGCCGTTCTGAAAAGGACTGTTTTATGAAGCAATAATTTTGAATTTCTAACTTTTTATTGGTTTAAAGTCCAGGGTATTTTGTTCTTAATAAAACCACGTTAGATTTTTTTTGTTTCAGACATCCTGAACAGGAGTTATCGTGCACACCGTAAAAGACATCTCGGTGGCCTCTACTTTGTCACCTTCAATATAAGTAACCATACATAAAAATAAAAAATAATTTTTTTTTTGTAAACTTCATGAGTTATTTAATATTGTAAGCAGAAATATAAATTTCTGTCTAATAAAATAAGAGAGAAAAAAATGATTAAAAATAGTCATTTATTTGACCAAAAACATCGCCTTAAGTAAATTGAAGTTTTAAGAACTAAGCATCGTTTAAATTCAACAAAAGCGATTTTTTATTTTTTAGATTGAGTAATGTAACTTGGCATACATGAAACGATATTAAATTTAGTTTAGAAGGATAATAAAAGAGAGCTTCACAAGAGCCCTAATGCATCTTTAATAATTAATTTTTAAATTAAAATGTATAAATTATCAAAAGGTAGCAGACTTACCCGTTTTCGTGTCTCGTAATCTAAAACACCAGCAACGTAAATTGCGCCCGACAAATTCCTGATAGCGAATGCCTCATTTACGTTACCATCTGCGATCTCGTACCGAATATTGGAAACTAAAACGCAGAAAATATATACGGTCTTTGAAGGTTGCCTATTAAAGATTTTCAGAAATAAGCTTCATAACATTTCAGATCATTCGATGCGAAATATGCTGAGAAATATATTTTTTGAAATAGCGCATGAAGTAGCAATGTACATACATATACGTGTATATAAACATATGGCGACGGAAGTTAACGCGTTTTTTTGTTGCTGGTAATTGTAATTGTGTTATGGACCAGCTTTTGCTGCGTGGAAAATAAATGGCTCTATTAGGTTGAGCATATCATTTGCTAATTGTCCATTTTTTTTAACGCCAGCCATTAGCGTTGAACTAAAAAGAGTGTGCTCTTCGCATTGTTGATTTATATCATTATGTGTTTACGAGAGCGAGGACATCCATTCACTTAATTAAGGAAAAATGAAACAAACAAAATATTTAGCACCAGTTTCTAAAGTTTGGCGTAGCAATATTTTTAAGAAATTGACTTTATCTACCGTATTCAAATTCATGCGTTTAATTTTAGATTAAGACAAAAATAGTCGGAATCGATTAAGATAAGGTCAAAACGTATATTTCCGTTAAAATCTCGAGATTGAAATGCTTATACAAAAAAAAAGGAAAGAAAAGTAGTTGTAAAACATAAAGCGATCTATGAAACACTTACATTTATCATGATTTCTTGCGGTGACTGTGAGAACTGTGTGTTCGATATCCTCATTTTCATCAACTTGCCCCTCATAGAAGGATTTGATGAAGTAGGGTGCGTTAGTATCCTTGTCGGCGATTCCAACTCGGATGAATTTGGTCACTGAAAATGCATATTTAGTTTAATACTGTGTTCATTCAAGTAGTTTTGTACAAATTTATTATAATATTCATAAATAGTTATAAAGTGTGAAATGTTTTGTGATAATAATAAGAAAAATGGAAGAAATAAATGTTTGATTGGTTTTCATTGCGAAAATTTTATCTGTATTCTTAGTGTTTTTGGCAGTCTGTGATTTGGTGCTTCGCTGCGATAGTAGTGTTGCTCTCGTTGCAATTGGACTGTTTGTGTTTGCTTGACCTAGTGAAGGTGTAATATTCGTTTGTATCTAATTCTCTTTCTGATTCCGATTTGTGTATGATCATTGATATTTAATCTATTCTGTCTCCAATGGCGTCTATGGTGTAAGATTTGCTTTAATTTCTCGTAGTTTATTGTTAGTTACGATGGTTAATTGTTTATTAGTAGCAATCCTCTTGTAATTTCATTTGATTTGATGTACTTGGAGAAGATGTATGTTTAGTTTTGTAGTGCACTTAGAGAGTTGGTGCTAATAATATATTTCTTATTTTGTTTTTTTTTTTGCCAATTATGCCTCTTATGCTTTGGTGGATGTTGTAGACTTCAGCTGTACACGTACTTATTGTAGGTGGTAAGTAGTATTTTCGTACTAATTTGCCATCTTCTTTGGAAATGGCTTCGCCATTAGTCTTTATTTTTCTTTGCATATTCTATTGTAGTGCATTTTTTAGATCCTCGAGTATGTAAGTTCTTTTGTATGATGGGCTATGCCTAAGATGTGTTGTGATGAGGATATTTAACATGGTGGTATTTTGTATGCATAGTTCTTTTCTATGTTCGGTAGTTAGTGGTTTAAATTTTCTATAATGATTTTGAGTTTGATCTGGAATGGATTTATATTTGATATTAAATATTTTATGGAAGATGATGCTGTAGTATGGTTGGGATGAGATGCCACTTTTGCTATGTAGACCACTAGATATTACAAAGACATTTATCACTAGTCTTGATCGGAATGCTTCTGTTATCAGTCTTATGCCAAGATTGTGCGCTGCGTTGAATTTCATGTTGTGTTGTGGTTAGGCTATATATTACGCTTCTATAATCAATTTTCGAGCATACTAGTGCTCTGCATATTGTTAAAAGAGTATTTCTCGCGGCTCTCCAGTGGTGGTGCGATAAAGTTTATAATAAGTTTCCTTGTGGCATTCGATTACGAGGTTTCGGAAATGTGGGTCTCATGCTGTTTATTTATCGATTGTGATACCAAGTAATTTTGTTCTTTAGTTCTTCTTCGTATGGCTCTAGTATTATTTCTAGTAATGATCGGTTGGTTTGGATTGATTGTCCGCTTTGCATTTTTTAGGGTTAGGTTTTGTTTCTGTTTACACTCGCTTAGTCTATGTGTTTTTATGCGTCGGATTCAAAGCTGGTAGTGGGAGCAGGTCTTTTTTTGGGTGTTAAATTGTTTAGTTTGCGCTCACTCACAGTGGTCTACCCTCTTAAGCGACAGGTCAGAATGTTTCTATATTCTGCATGACTGGCGCATTATTGATTTCTACTTGTACTAAACTATATATGGCTATACTTTCGATATGATAAGTTTCGTCGGAGGTGTAATATTTCTTATTAAATCAGGTTTTTGATTGTATATTTTGATTTTATTGCACTGGTTGATTAGTTCGTGTACTTTTTAGAAATATACAGATTTTTTCGTGTGTTAATCGGCAGACGTGAGTTATATTTTCAGGTTTGTTAATTTCCTAACAGCAATTGCATATGTACGGAGTAAAATATTTATAGTTGCATTCATTATGATAGCTTGATCTTTGGTGCGGTTTGCATCAGATTCTTTTCTTGAATTTGACCTGTTATTTTAACAAAATACTTTTGTTTATGTGGTGAAAGTCGTGTAGTATTTTAAAGATTCTAATTTAAAATATTGACTTAATTTGTATGCCCGTATACCTTATATTCTGCCTATATCTTTCTACACCAGTTTATGTTAATATTCAGAATATGACGCGTCCTAATTAATGACAGATCTCTTGTTTTCTTGCCCTGACTTAAATCAGGGAGCGTCTTAAGCATACCTATCTTGTAAACAGTATAAAGTATACATAACAGCAACAGAAATTACAGCTAGATAATATTCAAAATTGATCATTGTGGTCGTTTAAATAGACTATATATTATTGTAATATAGAATAAATGTACTAAATGTACTATAGTTTTAAAAGTATTCGATTTTGTAAAGTATATTTAATTGTAATTACAAGTAGAAAAAACTTAATGTTTAAAATATTCAATAAAGCTAGAAATGCAATAGTAAATACGTTCTTTATTGGTTCAAATTATTGCCCCTATTGCAGTATTGTTCTTAGGATATGTTTTCGAAATTTCTTCTAATTGATTCTGTACGTTCCAGTAGTTTCTAGCATGTTATTTTCTTGAAATAAATACATTTCCTTGCTATATTCATTACGAACATTAGATTGAACGAAATTTCCAAAAGTTGCCGAGATAGAGTAAGCATAAAATTAAAAAAATATATATAAATGATAAATATATTTATAGAGACCGTACTTGAATACATTCATTATGTCATTTTAATGTCATGAATTATTGAACCCAATATTGTTTCCAAATGTAAAGCTATATATTTCCTATGAAATATTATGCTCAAAAGTATTTTGAGTTATATATGGCTAAATAATTCGTTATATTAAAATGTAAATGTTTTTTCTATGCAAAATTCGTAAATATGTAAATTAAATGAGTGTAATCGCTCATAAATAAATATTAATATGAATTTGATAAAATAATTTACAAATTATGTTGATTATAAATTGCAAACATAATAATTAAATGAAAATTATATTTGCAACAGAAGGTTACTTTTTATACCTATACATGTAAACACATATCAACACACACTTAAACGCAAACATACACACACAAATAAACTCATGCACACGCACGCACACACATCCACACTCGCATACCCCATTTAAATTTGGTAAATATTATTTATCAAATTATGTTTCGTATATAAATTTAAAATATAAAAACGTTTGACCTTAAAACTATGTTCGTGACACAGAAATTTTTAATCTTTTTTCTCTTGGGCCTATAAACGTTGATTTAATAGCATAACATATAGCATAATACATAATAGGTAATGATAAAGATAAAAATTAACTTTCTATGTAATGATTTTTCATAGAGAGCTAAATTTTATAATTATTGAATTTAACTATATATAGCAATCAGTTGTGCTTCAACAGAATTTTTTCTGTTATTCAATATTCTCTTTTTGTGGTGTTATGAGGGAATTGGATTTTGGCAAATAAAGCATTCAATTTGACAGTGCAATTATTTATGACACCACTCATAGAACGGAAGTACCTACCGTTGTACGTTTATAAGTGTGTGTGCCTACAGCAATATAAAATCAAATTAATTTTAGTTGTGTGTTTTACGTACTACTTATGTAGAGGTGTTTTTAATTTTCTTGACAGATTGAAGAGAGTTATTTACGTGGGTCTGATGATTAGCTAGGGCGTTGGCATAATAAATGGATAAATATCATTGAAAATGAGTCGAGTGAGAGGGAAAATGTAAGCAAGCAAAATAGAAGAACGAGCATGAAGAATTAACTTGATGAAGAAGTTTGTAAGGGTAGTATTAAATATTTCGCCATTCTACTCCATCCTTACATTGTTTTTTTGCTTCATTTAAATTAATCTTTTTTATTCATGCATTTCTATTTCACTTGCTCATATATATGCACTTATTCTCACACCATTCATCATCAACAAGTAAATCTTGTGCGTCTTTTCTTTGGCTTTATTTCAACAAGACCATTTGACCTATTCTACGTACGACCTTTATAATATATTAGTTATTAGTATGGCCAAAAATATGTTTTCAAAAAATTAAATACATTGAATACATTGATCATTCAAGAATGAAACGAAAGAAATATATAAGGATAGGGTGCAATGGCGAAAGATTGTAAAGATGTGAAAGAATGTAAAGGGTTTTCTGCCACTCCATATGATGGGATTTTACAATTCTTTAATGTATCTTTATCGCTTTAATCCCCTATCTTTCAATATTTTCTGCACAATCGAAGTAAAATATCATATTTGAAACCCGACGAATAAAGTATTTTTGAGAATGCCGTTAAAGAAATTATGACGAAAACACGTCAAATTATGATTATGTTTTCAAAATTTTCGATACTATTTTTAATATTTCGTCACAAAAATTTAAATTTGCGTTTCTCGTTAAAATAAAAATGATATTTTTACGGCAACATTGATGATTATATTTTGGTTATTTGCTTTGAATTAAAATTTTAACATGTTACATATGAAAAACATCCTACATTTTTTTAAAAATATGATTATCTTCGAATATTAATTTGGCTGGTGTAAAAAAAAAAGTATATAAATAACGTGATTAAAATATGCTATTATTTCAGACCTTTTCAATTGTTTCATATTTCATTTATTTTTATTACCGAAACTATATTGTTTTTAATTATATACAATTTTAAATAATTTTATTCATAATAATTATCATAAATCAATCAATAAATAATACCAAAGTATATGTTAAAAAAATGTTTACAAAACTAATTTTAACTAAAATATCGTCAATGTTGTCAAATAGACGTAAAATATTTTGATAACGTTGTGTTGCACTTAAAAATAAACTGTTCATGAAAGTGCTTTGCATTTTATATGTAGTATAATACAACCTTGTAGAACTTTTAAAAGAAAAAGCATAAAAAATATGATCTGTCAGAGCCATATTCAAGTTTAATAAATCTAACGCACTGGCGATGGCGTAACAAAAAGACTATCTTCATGACAACTTGAAATGCAAATATTCTTGTCATGTCCATTTCCGTCACTGCCTTTATAGTTCACAGATAAATACATGACTTCTTGAATATCCTCATGTTATAGGGCGGTAGAATACTCTTTTATACTTTGACAATCTTTTGTAATTCACTCTATCCTTACATACATCTTTCGCTTCAAAATTCATTGATTTCGTCATACATACACTTCTACTACTCTTACTCACGAATTTTCTTTCGCGCAATTTATTTTTCACTGCAAGGACGACCATCCCATTGTCACAATATATTTCATCCACGTTTATCATTTTGGTGAACTTTTCAATCGACATTCCTTTTCATTTTTCATTCCATTCCTTTTAAATTTTATAACATCTCCAATTAAAAATGCGACATATCGATAAGAATCTACATGTCGCATTTTCAATTCAGCGTCGCAGGCTTCCAAATTAAATTTTATACAATTTTTACGAAATCATGACGTTCGCCCTATTATTATTAAAATTAAATAAGAAATCGAGCCAATATATTTTTAAAGTAATCGCTTAAGAGGAATCATAGGCTAGCGCGCTATTAAGTTCTCGTATACGCTATCCGATTATGAAAGACATACGTCGTGTAATCGAGGTGTGATTTTGTAGTGAGTTAGTAAGAGATAGTGCATGATTAACGAAAATTCTTGGTTCGGTCTGTCAATGCGTACATTCGGAACAATAAGTTACTTATTTTGTACTAATAGTAGTAACTTCTAGAGTGACTAGGTAGCTTCTAACTGCAACTACTAAATATAAATTTAATTTACCTTTACTTAAAACACTTTAAACCGCATTAAATCATAAATATATATATATATATATATATATATATATATATATATATATATATATATATATATATATATATATATATATATATATATATATATATATATATATATATATATATATATATATATATATATATATATATATATTTATTTATTTATTTTATACAGGTGTAAACTACGTACAGATATTATTATAAATTATTATATAATGGAATAATGTATATATATATATATATATATATATATATATATATATATATATATATATATATATATATATATATATATATGTACATATATATATATATATATATATATATATATATATATATATATATATATATATATATTTATTTATTTATTTATTTTATACAGGTGTAAACTACGTACAGATATTATTATAAATTATTATATAATGGAATAAAATAATATATTAAATTTAAACCTTATTGAACAATTAAAAATATAGTTTATAGTTATAATTTATAGATATATAAAAATTATTAAAACGTAAAACGAACAAATTCGGTAAATTGTATATCAATTAACTTGCTTCTTTTGTCTTTTTGTTTTCTAGCCGCCTCTATAATATATGCAGGATCTCTTATTGACATTTGCCTAGTATATCTAGGATCAACCAGTTCCGGTAAAATGCAATCAAAGTAGAATTTCATTAGTTTTTGTTCCATTTTGTGTTTCCAGAAGTCATCGTCGTATTCTATAATTTCTAATTTCAATGGCAATTTTTCGGAAGTCCATACCCCCAAAATGCATCTTTTTCTTCTTGTGATGCGAAGTTGTCCTTGTATTTGAAAATACCAACAGTGACTCTTGTTGATAACGTAATTATCATCTGCTTTATTTTTTGTCCAAAATTTCACTTTTTTACTGTTTATAGCTTCATCAATTGGCATATTATAGGATGAGTAAGGACATTTTATCTCAATGATAGTATCGTCATGCACTAATCCGTCTGGAGAAGCTCCAAGAAAATAGTGTTCTTTGTCAATAAACATTCCACAAGGTCTAATTTTTATATTTAGTTGTTCTTCTAATTGTTGCTTTGCTACATCTTAATAGCGCTTTCCATGTGTCAAGGAAGCAATATTCAAATTTTGTGCAGAATATAAAAGAAATTTGACTAAGCTCGCGCAACTAGTATATGCTCTTCTACTGCAAACACGACTAAAATGCAGTTTTCTCCCAAACATCACTAATAATATTATGATTTTTTTTATATGTATCTTCAGAAAAAGTTGGAATATCTATGCAACTCAAAAATTCTTCTAAATTATAATAGCCACAACCAATGCTCACAATACCTTCCACAGCTAAGGTATTCAGTTTAGAGTTAGGCTCATTTGTAGTTATCAGAAAATTTTCATTACACATGTTACATTTGAATAATATTGAAGATTCAAGTCCGTGTCTAATTTCTTTAATAATTTTCAAATTTGTTATTGTGCATCCAAATTTTGCACAGTGAGTACTAATAGTAATAAAAGAATTTAGTAAATGTTGAATATTAACTATTCTTCTTCCTATTAATTTATCTGTTTCTTTCATGGTTTCATGATCAATCTAAAAATGTAAAAATATTACTTTAATTTATTAAAGTAGGGATAAATATATCGATAATGATGCTGAACAAAAACAAATCGAAATAAGAAAATGAATATTTATTGGTATATTGAAGAAGCATACTAGCTCGTAATAAATTTTACCAAAACTACTTATCTTTGTTTCATAGCCATAACAAATAAATATCTCCAAATAAACAAACATTCAATAATGCGCAGATGGATATAGCGATAAGATCGCATTGTCCAGTACGATTGCTGTTTATTAGAACACATGTATTTTTTGTATAACGTTAAATTAGTGCTTACCTGAGGAGGCACGAAATGTGCATAATTACAATTGGCCATATTCAAATCTGCTTCACTATTACTTACATCTACTGTATTTTGCAACGGTGTTAGCTTCCTACAATATAATTATTATGAATAAATCTGAAATAATTATTCTACTTCAAAATTACGCATTAATTGATGTATCCCCAGAATTATTATTATCAATTGTATTTTGCTGAGATTCTAAATCTACATCTAATTCGTTTTGTAGTTCTTCGCATACTCTGTAACATACATTTTTATTCATAATTTTGAATTTGCTTCTAACCATTATACTTATGTACATTGATGCACTCTCGTCAATAACTACATTTGAATTCATTTTTAATTGTTTTCTGCATCGTCTGCTTAAAATTGTAAATTTAATTTCTGTTATTAGCAATATCTTTAGTTTACTTACTTGGCTGTAAGACGTTTACTTTTTCTTTTCATTGAAAGAAATAATCCTGTTTTTGTTCTTTTACATTTATTATTTTGTTGATCCATATTCACAAAACACAAATTTAAATACCACAATAAAAATACGAGCGCTGCACATCTACACATAGACTAGCGATGCCTCGTATCGTTGCTTCGCTGAGTGTACTTGTGACTTTTATTTTTTTACCGATAGAGGCGCCAGTGCACGTTCATAAAAATATGATAAAAGAAGTATACAATTTTACGAAATAAACCATTAAAAACAATATCTGGACAAGAAAAAAACAACAGACTCACAAAGAAACCATGTATCTATTCGCCATGCTATCTCGTATTTTTCTTACATATCATTTGTTAGGTATTATTGAAGCTCCAAGTTGGGCATATTTTGTAGTATTTATCGACTGATAATTATTGCATAGTATGCACAAATTGTATTTTATTTAGCATGATGACTAGATTAGACTTTATTTTAACCATTAGTTATTGCATTGTACTAAATATCATAACTATATTACAAAGAAACGAAAAATTCAAACTGCATTTTCAGTACTTGACGCGGTAGCCATTGATTCCTCTTAAGACGTACACCTTATTGATTAATGAGTTATTGCAATTTTAAAGAACTATCTACGATTCTATTTTATAATAAAAGTTTATTTAATTTTTATGTCAAATGCACTGTTGAGAGTGTCTCTAAATTGGAAGTAATATTATACTTCTTGCAATTATTAAATTATTGTTAAAAGAAAGTACTAAAGTGAAACGAATATGTTTAAAGATAATTTTGTTAGGTCCTTAGGTTTAGGGACATATTTTAGACCTGTTAATGTTGTACGATGTAATTCTGGACATTTTATCTTTATCTGCAAACAACTATCTCTTGCAAAATAATCAACCAGTAAGTAGAAGATAGAAAAACTCCTCTTTTTATAAGCCTTGGTATAATTTCGAAATTATAAATTGTTTTCGAATGCTGGTTATTTAGAGAATGAGCCTAAAAGTGACTTAAGACACATAAAATTATATACTGTCATGGAGCTTATGGGTTTACAAACCTTTTGGCGTTATAATAAATTCATACAGTCAACATCAAGTTGCCGTGTCATTTGAAATTTGATAAGAACAGTGTGTATGGATGTGTGTGAGTGCTAATGTTTGTATGTGGGTGTGTATGTAAGTGTGTGTATGTTTGCGGGTGTCGGTGTGTATGGATGTGTGTGGATGTGTGTATCTCTGTGGGTGTGTCTGTGTGGGTGTGTATGTGTGGGTGTGTATGTTTGCGTGTGTACCTGCCTGTCTGCCTGAATGAAAATGAGCATGTTAGAAAGGTGATGGAGTACTTGTCGCGAGCGAATGAAATCTTGTATCCTAGATTATAAGTGCGTATTTTTGAGATGATAAAGTAAATGATAATGGATCTAGAATATTGGCTCTAAGTTCGGAATTTGGACTCTTCGTGACTAATTCATGCTTTAAGCATATTCAGTCACATATTAATACGGGGGAGAATGTAACATTAAATCAGAGAAGTGTGATTGATTTGATTATTTGTAACGAGCAGTATGATTGTAGATACAAGATTGAGACGTGGCGCTGAGTTTAGTATGAATGATCATTTAGTTGTTTCAAGTATGAATTTAGCGCAAATTTGGTGGAAAAGAGTAAAATTACCGAGTGTATTGTTCGTGTAAAATCTTCTCGTTTGCAGTTCAAATCAGTAAATGAAGAATATTATTGTAAGTTGAATGTTGTTTTGTTTTCGTTTGAGCTGAACTATAAGTGTGATGTGAATGTGATCTGGAATGAATTTAAAACAGCAGCTGTAAGGTGTGCGAATGAAATATGCGGTGTGTCAAAAATAGGTGTACGTCTCCAGAATAGTTGGTAGATAGAATTAAGCAAATTTGAGTTATTTAAATGTCAAAGATTTGTCTGGTGATGTTCATGATGCTTGCTTGACTGAATATAAATTGATGAAAAGAGATACGAAAAGGATTGTGAATGAAAGCAAAATGGATATGGAGAAGGCAACGAATGAAAAGTTGATGCTCGAATTTAGTAGCAGTAGTAGGTTTGTGAACGAAAAGTGACAAAAATTTGCAATCGATTTCAAATATTTGCCAAAATATGGCCGTATTTAGGTATATTATAAACGTAATTTTGCGTGAAATGATATATATGTAGTATAATACCATCTTGTTCAAATTAAAATAGACGTAGCATCAAAACAAGTTCAAATATGATCTGTCTGAGCCATATTCGAGTTTAATAAATAAAGGCGCTGGCGATGGTGTAGCAGGAAGACTATCTTCCCGACAGCTTGAAATGCAAATATACTTGTCATGTCCATTTCTGTCACTGCTTGCACCATTGTGTTTTTGCTTGCTTTTCTTCAGTTTCAGCAGCAATATTTTTATAGCTCATACATAAATGAATGTATTCTCATATCTTATGGTGTGGTAGAATACCCTTTCGCACATTGACAATCCTTGATCAAACTATACATTATAAGGGAGTATGATCTGCTTTAAAAATAACCGCAATGGCTTGCACTGTTAGCTAAGAGGCATATTCAAATATAAATTCTAAATAATCTACTTACAATATTGATACAGTTTATGGAATAAAATGGAAACTGCGGTAACATGAATAAGTTTTCAATAACGATTTTCTTGTAACCGGTAAAGTTTTTGTAATTTGTATTTATATATAATAACGCTATAATACATAATTCAAAACCGCTAGTAATAAAAAGATATCTGTCGTGTCTGACACTGAACTGACTTCTACGCAATTGGTTAGATCATTTGAATTTAAATATTTTTGAAAATTATGAAAATTTTCAAAA
Source organism: Nebria salina (assembly GCA_944039245.1). Lineage (NCBI taxonomy): Eukaryota > Metazoa > Arthropoda > Insecta > Coleoptera > Carabidae > Nebria > Nebria salina. Next base: position 3,015,903 of record OX063285.1, read on the forward strand.
ATTTGAAATTATTTGATAATTCTTAAAAATAATTTGTGTGAAACTAAATAGATCGGCTATGACTGAAATGTCTTAACTTAGTTGTATGTTGTAAAGTTAGCACATATGTCAGTGTAAGCTGCGGATGAAACAAATATTGTGGCGTTATAATAAATACGTGAAGTCAACAAGTTTCCGCTGTCATAATTTGAAATTTCGTAAGACATGTGGTATATTACCACGGAATCTTGTAGCAAGCATAATACTCCAGTTTGAGAGAACGCATTCCTCCATTTAAATGAGGTAACTGACTTGTAGCTCTTCTAGTAAAGTTTCCGCTAGTATATTTGTAAAGCAAAGTTGAAGTTGTGAACAATGTTATTAATATTGTGCTGCAACTTCAATTAATGAAAGTTTTTTGTTAGAACCAGTGCTGGATCATCGTACATAGTACGGGAAAGATAAAGTATTCGGTTGTGCGTATGTTTGCATTTTGGATATCACGTATTCTATCGCTCATAAGGCCAACATTTATCGGTCCTTTTCCTCTGGATATACTATACAGTTTGACACCAAATTACGAATACATAATATTTGGGTAGCCAATTCAGGTATTTTATTTATTTTAATAATTATATTTATTCGCTTTATTTATTTTAATTAAATAAATATAGCCATTATCAACATGCACATATGAGTTTGAAGTGTGTTTAAATTATCCACGCATGCTACATACATAAGCGATGCTAATTTGGCCAACTGAGTTTTTATTTGAAAATCAAAAATAACGTAGCGTTCAATATACGTATAAATTGGTTGTGGCGCTTGTTTGAAGTTCAACAGCATTGTGAGTTCGCCTTTGTACTTTAACGAATACTGAGAATAATTTTTATTGCAACAGAAATATTTCCAGTGATATGCTTTGTTGTTGAAAAGCTAGTTATAATGTATAGGTTTGCTTGCAAGCTTGCAATAAATGGCGCTCTCGTAGAATTTTTAAATGGTTTTTCAATATTTCTTACGCACCACGTACGCTATAAATGTATGTATAATAAGTTTTCATACCAAATTGTTTGTGTTTGTGATGTTTTTAATTTACATTTTTCCTTGTATCATGAACAATAAGTAAAATCATCTTGACTTGAAAATATATAGCGATAGCATTTTTCCAGCAAACCACTAATTGGAAAAGAAAGTATTCGTGGAGTTGCAAATGCAAATACAAATTGGTGTATTTGGCAAAAGTATAATATTACAATATTGTTCAGATTGTTGTGTTTTGCATTGCAAATTCTTAGACGTTGTAGATATATTTTAGTTATATAGACTGGATATTAAAATAAATATATATATTTTTAAATTTATGAATATATAACTATTTACAGTACAATTTCATATAATATGAGTGGATATTTTTTAGCCTTTATGAAGGCCAAAAACCAAAAACTTTTTAGATTATTATTCTTTTGCTGATTGTTGAAACACTATTTTACTTAATCTATTATTTACAAACCATGGAGAAATCATATATTGTAGAGTCTATTTGGTTTTTCTGTTAATTAATTCACGGCCGATTTATTAATTATAATTTACCATATCTACCTACATATGTTTGCAAGAGCAAGACATTTACGAATTTAAATATCAATTTTCTAGACATATTTAGGAAAAAAAATCATTTTGAGCAAAATTTGAATATATTTTATTGAAAATCTACAATTTCATACCGTTGCAGGATATGTCGGAAATATTGTAGTATTATGTCTACACACACACAGTAAATGTTGGGTTTGGCAAACCTAGCATAAAAAGCTTGTAACTGCTTTGAAACTGCAATTTTTGACAGGTATTTTTTGGTGTATCTAGGTGAGACATAAAGCGAAATATGTCGGTACATGAGCAGTGCGATATTAATAAAACTGTCTTACGTAGAACAAGTGAGAGACAAACGAGATGATATGGCCAAACTGAAAGAATATCGAATGTTAGCATAATAAAGAAATTTACGTGAGTGAGATAAATGGTTTGAACTGCGAGGTCTTTGTCGGATAAATATGATTAATAATGCATTGAGTGAAGAAAAAAGTTATAAGCAAGCAGAATGCAATGGCGTGGATGAAGAATTTGTGTATTTGGAATGCGAAAGAGATGCGTAAGGATAGAGTTATTGGCGAAAGATTGTCATGATTTTAAAGAAAGGTAAAATGCATATATGTAGGTATACTTTGTTGCATAATACTTGAAAGGGATCAATTTCACCAGAATCCAAATATGTTTCATTTGTTGCATTGTTGAAATATTACTTATTCTCAGACACTGTATAGATTAAACTACCGTGTGCATAAGCGTTAGATGTCTATCTAGAATTCTAGGAAATATATATGCACCTATACCTATGAGTTTTGATTAGAAAGATTGAAAAATAAATAAAATAAGGTATGTATTAGATAATAAGCAGTATAGATTATATACTAATTATAAATAGATTCTGATAAATTTAAAAGCGATTCATGTAAATTGCTCGTTTAGAGAAGAATTATTTATTTATTTGAATAAAAAATTGTGTATTATTCTTTATCTGTATTATTATAGAGCTTAGCAAAGCAACAGTTTTCTATTTTCAAGAATTATTTATCTATTTAGTATCAATCGGAGCGATGTCAGCGCTATGAACCGTATCAATCAATCATATTATAGATATTCAGAGCCATCTACAGCTACTTGATGTAGAAAATAGGCCAGATTATATTCAGGCTGTATATATTACCAAGTTCAATGAAGCTTGTGATGTTAGCCGAATACATATTACTCGTATATTAAAGGATATTACTCTGTATAAGAAAGTAAGTATTAACTTGAGAATTGTATAGGATTCATAAAAGGCCTTTTTTTTTAAAGAATATTTAAACGGAAGCTCAGATTTATTCATGCTATTTTATGTCGCTTCTGCAATATAAATGAAACGGCTTTAAATAAATGATTGAATTAACATTTAACTACTTTAGATGAAACATGTATTATAGTTTCATAATCCAATTATTTCCGGTTCTTTTCCTGTTCAAGCAAACATAAACGATGTGTAGCGATAGCTAAATAAATTTCCAGGTAGATACTCTTCTTTAATTTTTATTATGCTACTATGCTCAACGATATCAATTATTTATTTTGGCAATTTGGTGAAACCTAAATAAATTAGTAGGGCAGACTTGCCCAAGCACGTAGTGTCGTTGGCGATTTCAAATATTCATAAACTAGGAGAACAATTATTATAAATTCTAATAACTGCCACAAATCAATGAATTTCAGTACTGTGTAATCATAAATAAATAAACTCACAGCTAAGCTGAAGCCAAAAGTAGTCATAGTTTCAAAGATATTGAATCGCGATCGTGATATAAATTGTGTTGGCATTTCTTTATGGTCATGAAATTTTATATATCTCAATCCTACCATATTATTGTAAACAAACGCTTCTTATAATAGCCATAACTAACCGATAATTTAAATAGTAACCTTAGGTAAATATTATTATACGCTGTAGTGTTATTTGGATACCACGAACGGATCCCAAATGAATCTGTTTGTAAATAGCATGTATCTCTTTCTGGTTGTTTGAAATGTTCATCAAACGATTCTCGTCTAAAAGAAATAGTACCACACAACAGTTCAAGCATTCCACATCAAACAATTTAGTTTTACTTCTACATACACCTGATTTACTATTGGCAGCGTGACTAGTTATTTTAGAGTGTGGACTGCAGCTTCCCCACTTGTGATTGGTCGCCACCATTATTTTACGAAACATTCAAACGAATTGCATTAGGTTCTATGGAGCGCGTGGCTCATATTTACATGTATTATTTGAATCTAAAGGATCAGTTAAGATTATTTTATTCAACTTTCATTCTTGTTTGAAGATACTAAACGGATTTCCACCTACTTTGATAGGATCAGGCGTGATGATATGCATGTATGTAAATGTGTATTGTTTTGTAGTATTATAATAGCATGTGTTATTCGTATAAAGTTCGCATTTGTAATGCCAACTTAAACACTAAAGTTGGAATATGTTATTCGAAATTCAAAAATTATAATAGATGCTGTAATATATTATACGCCTGAGAGTCAAATGGGAAATACTCACCGATAAGAAGCTGCAGCAGTGAAGTCAAAAGAACGTATTGTTCTGCGGACGAACCCATTTTTCTAGTTTCGCTCAAATGACCATCAGTAGATATTGAGATTCACATTAAATGACATGTTTACACTGAAACGCACCACCAGCTGCCTTTGTTGATGTAGCCAGTTAGGTCATTGTCTTTAGTTACCACCGCACTACTAAATTAGGTAAGATGATCAATGTATGCTCTGCAACATAAACACACATAATACATCACAAATGTGTCTCTATATTTTTAACATACTTTTGGGAGGAATAATAACTGATAACATTTAGAAAATTCAAATATCAACCTTCTCAAACCCGACTGTATTTTTAGATAAATAGAAATTAGGTTTATAGCAACAGAATTCACTCTAAAATAAGCAACTATGATTTAGAATTGGATTGCTGAAGCCGCGCAATCGCCAAATTTTGATAGTGTGGTCTGACTAATCTGTATAACAAGTCAACAATCTTCAATATTTTATATACAATTACAGCTGTTAACATAATTTAGCTAACGGAATAACAATCCTACGTACGCTTTTATGTTTGATCAAATAGCATATTAAAAACAATATGGTTTCAGTATGCACCAATTATATTACTTGTGGTAATAAGCTCTTCTTATCTTTGATACCTAAAGATAGATTACGAATAAAATAACTAATAATATAAGTAATACAACTGCAGTATTTTTATAGGTACGTCTTTAAACACAATATTCAATTGTTCAATACTACAACATTTTTAATATATCACTAATTCTTTTAATTCCGGCGATGTTTTTGAAATTTTATCCTATCAATTTAGTCTATAATACCAAAACATAATTTATAAATACCGTAACCAGCAATATCTTTATGTTTGAATATTATGAAATTAGCAGTAAATACAAGACTTTCGAAAATGTAATAAAAATTAATATGACAAATAATGTAAAGTTAAAACACTTTCTTATAAAAATAGGAACAATTACTTACGAAGATAAAAGGTATTTTGCCAGGCATTTAAAAATCTTTTGTTTAAAGCTTCATTATTTTACCTTCAATCGTTTAGACTGTAGAGCGCTCAAAAACGCACGAACACCCATTCCAATCAATGAAAGTTTTGCATACTAACATATGTACTGAGTGAAGACAAGGAATGACAGTGATAAATATACCTTCACTTCCATGAAAATCGATAAAAACCCATACATTTTCATATTGCTCTACATTTTACTAGCAAGTATTTAACGAATGGTAAAAAACCGATAATCTAACAGATTTCTAAATTTCTATGTAAATATTAAAATACTTATCAGAAAGAATAAAAAATAATAATAAACGATGAATTTATGGTTAATTTCGAAGCTTAGAAAAATAAAAATTTTATGTTTACACAATTTTATATGAGAAAATATTTCTTAAAATAAAAAGAAATCTCTATTACACAAAACAGAATAAATTGCGCTATATTCTTAGCCGTAACTGAGTAGGTACATGAAAAGTATTTTGCAGACTCTCTAGCTGTAACCTCGATGAGTGGAAATGTTCAACCAATCATTGCTATGAACCAAAGTGTAATCAATAACAGAGTCCGTGACACCAAGTTTGTAAATATAATCAGAATATAAACTTTGCAATTACTCACGTATGTGATAATACAAGGATTAACTGTAAAGCTTCTCAAAACAAACATTCGAGATAAAATCTAATAGCCAAATATATATATATATATATATATATATATATATATATATTTATATATATATATATATATATTAAATTAGATGCTCCGAGCAACTAAGTAATACGAAAATAAATTTACAACGAGGACTAATTGGCTATTACTTTCAATTATTTTACGGATTCTAATTGGTTTAGAAAAAGCTTGATGTAAATCATTGCACATACTAAAGTCAAAATAACTTCTACGGCTTGGACGTCACGTTTGTGTCCTTTACACCTGCATTATAAATATACATGTCATATAAATACAACAAGACAATATACAAAGGTTGAGATGGGTCACACAATACGGAGACTACCTTAAAGCCCTATTTATACTTGTCCACGACAGCCGCATCTACCAACAATCCTATAACGGGTCCAATCCCGCAATCACCAGACACACCTTGCTAAGCAGACAACCACCAATAGGTCGAACCCTGGACGAACCTTTATCCACCCTACTTGATGTACCATATTAGGCCCAACCCTGTTCGAAGCCAGATCCACCCTATATGGACGATGTACCACAGTAGGTCTAACCCTGGCCAATGGCAGATGCACCCTACTAGGCCGATGTACCACACGTAGGTCCAACTCTGGTTAAAGCCAGATCCACCTTACTTGGACGATCTTTCTTCAGGTCCAACTCTCATACACGGCCAGATACACCCTGAATGCAGATAACCACAAGAATGTCCAACCCTGGTCGTTGTCAGATCCACACTACTTGGACGATGTTCCTTGCACCCACAGTGCGAAATACAGGTAATTCAATTGAAATGCAAACATATCTTGGAACAAGAAAACTACGCCCTGATTAGCGGGTATAAACATATAACATTGCGGATAAGGAAATAAGCCATCAACATATAGCATTGGCATGACCAACGGGATCGGTCGCCCCTCGGCTGGTGTCGACCTTTCGTATTCACTCCCACATCTACAATTCACCCAATCACAACCATATTTCACAGTCTCACTTTTCAACGGCGACTTTTTTACATAAGAAAGATATTTTAAGAACATAGGACCGCAATAAATTAATGCTTTACATACATATAAAGAATGAATTTGGGAAACAGTGAGTTATTAAATGATATTTATGTGTAAGTTTCAAGTCAGAAAATGATACTGTCCTACAAGCGAATACTTAAGCGTTTTAAAACTACGTAATGCCAATAAGCTATTACTATAAAACATAATAGGGCTATAATTGTAAGAAAACTTAAACGGTATTATGAAGATGCCATGTAGGCTTATTAAATTCATAAAGTTCACTTTCTCTTCGCTTAATCATATTTTATACAAGCTGAGCAGCAACTCCAGGATAAAAATAAAGAATTTGGAATATGTGCACTTCTAGGTATTAAATTGGAAAACTTTCCAATTTCTTGCTGATTGCTTCACTTACGGTTAGTTGTAAAATATCTGAGATGAATTCGTGGTATAATAAAAATAGACTTAAAGAGTAATTATCTAAGAAAGAATACTGTACGTCGAAAAATTCATATTAAAAAACTGCTAAATGAAGGTTGACTAAATCTTTCTTGTACTAAATGGATGAGTTTAGTTAATTATGTATTTAAAGATTTTAATAATAAAGCGTATAAATGAAATTTATATAATTAATTGGAAAGAAATTATTACTTAGTTGGCTATTGACAACCAATCTCGGTAGCTAATTCCTACATGCTGCTTGTTTTGTTCGAAAGCAATCACATACGGGAAATCTCTATTAACTGTAATAATCAAGCATTACGACTTAGACATTAACATTGAAAAGGTTGGGCGGGGATACAGACAAATGGTGAACCCAATGTATAATGCAAATGGAGATTGCTCTCTTGTATATATCTAGATACTCTCGAAAACATACACCAAAACACTTGTATGCATGCGCAGAAATTGCAAATTATATCGACGCCCACCCGTTCACATGTATACACATACAACACATCTGCGGTGGTGCTTCTCCCGCAGAAATATACACTAAAACATATCGACATAATACGGAGGCAGGTTCGATTTCTCAACGTTAGCGTAGTACAATATGGCATGAAAGACACATTGAAGCTGTATCGGCATACATATGTATATATCGTATATAGATGAAAAATCACTCGTTGTCGATGTTTTCTTTTACTGAGTTTATACAGCTAATTGGCACCAGTACTATTAGCCCAATATAATATATATATATATATATATATATATATATATATATATATATATATATACATATATATATATATATATATATATATATATATATATATATATATATATATATATATTTGTTGCCCATCGAACCGAGATATAAATGATGAAATTAAAGGTAAAGAATATAACCGTACTGAACTTCTGTGTATATTTAATATGAAGAAAATACTATAGAATTACCACTAGAATTTAATATATATGTAAATAAATATGAACAGAAGATAGGAAGAACAATTATTAGATAAGCAGAGAAATGAAAGATATGATATATGCAGTTTAAAATAAATGCATCTAAAGTTATTTTATACATTATACTATGCATTATGTGCGAAATTTCATTCTTTTTGCCATTTAAAACAGTTTGCAGTTCAAGAAAGTCATTAAATGTTTAGAATAAAGTTAATACAAATCATATGATATGACTCTCTTATTGTGGAAAACAATCTTAATAAAATAAAAAACATTAAACATCAGCCTTTGATTTGCGATTGATAATTTTTTTTATATTTCGGCATTACAAGCAACTGTCATTTTAATATTGCTGTACTAAAACGCTCGAGTTTTTTATGATTATACAATATTTAAATCGTTTACACCCAAAATGCAATTCCAGTACAAGCAATCATTCATGTCATATTTTGCCAAGAATGGCAGAATATTTTACCATCGATTTCTGTTGTGAAGGTAACCAACAAGAATCAGCCGACAATTATTATCTCGCGCAAACATTTCATATCTATTACAAACATTTCGAGATCCTTATTATCAAACCATTAACCACCGGCCCCACTGTATTCCAATTCAAACGATAAATCAAGCACTTTTTGGCAGACAACACGATTCGCAGTCATTATAAGAACAAACATACATAAATGTAGGCAGAAATTAATTCCTTCAATAAATAGCTAAGATGATGCTTTATTGTGTATAAACGAATGGTTAAAATATTAAAATCATAATTTCCTTATTGAAAATTGCATATTTTCTCATTTAATTACTTTAAATTAAAACTAAATGGTGCAAGGCAGCAGTTCAAATAACTTCTCATATGATACAATTCCTTGACAGAAAAATTATTAAAAAATACCATACTTTTTTTGGGTCAGCGGTTACATATTAAAATATAATATTTTACACTTTTACTTTCTTCTCGAGATTTTAACGGAAATATATGTTTTGACCTTCCCTGAATCGATTACAACTATTTTTGGAATTACGTCCGTCTCTGTGTGTGTGTGTGTGTGTGTGTGTGTGTGAGTGTGTATGTGAGCGCTCTACAGCCCAAACGGCTAAAGGGAAAATTATGAAATTTTAAACTTTAGATTTGTATGTGCCTGGCACGAAAACCTCCTATTTTTGAAAAAAATATTTTTACCGGAAGTGCATGTTTACTCCAGTCATTTTTTGCAGTCTCAGCAATTAGTCAAAAATGGTTAGAGTTACAGAAAATTTTTGTGAACAAAAATTAATGATATTTACATGTAGCAAACTTTTGTTTAAATCTTTTTTCCAAAAAAAGTACTGGTTTCAAAATAAATTTCTGCTTATTATATATATGTTACATAAATCGTATCATCTGCGCCTGTCAATTGTTTAACAAAATAGACTTAAAGTTTGACATTTAATATTTATCTAAGAAATATATTTAGTGTAAAAGCGATCTAAAGGTTAGAACAAATATTATGAATTAGAAAAATAATGTAACTACGATGTGGTTTAACTCATATGCGTATAAGAAAGTTTGGTGCATGACACTGCAGATGTTTAAGAGTGAAAAGGAGGCAAACCAAGCATATAAACTGTGGGAATGACATGAAGTATTTCTGTGGTATGAAAAAGCGAACGGAAGTGAAATACGCGTGTATGAAGAAATTGATGAATTTAAATAAAACAAACAATGTTTGTTCGTATGAATCAGTTGACTGTCGCATGGTTGGACTGAGTGGTTATTTACCACTCCTCTTTAAGAAAAAAAGGTAGAAAAATATGTACGTTTTGTGTACAAATTGCTATGTTAATTAGGAATTGGTATTGTGATAATGTTTTAAAATAAGCACTTCAACTTGTCTTGCATTCTGAATGATTGTCTTTTGACTCTGGTTCTTCTTCTTCTTGTGCCTTATTCATTCTTGCCAGATTAATTCTAGCCTAAACAGTAAAGTATGCTTATGTTCTTACTATAATAGCTTTCGACTTTCGTATACTAAATAATGAGCGTGTTTATACTAATGCGATTTTAATGAAAATATCAGTTTTGAACGTTTTTATATTTGTTTTACAAAATTTTCAAAGATTAACTCCTTAGTGGCAAAATATGGGTTTGCCTGGAATAAGTCTTTATAAGTATTGCTAACTATACCCTTTGATGTCTAACAATTTCTTCACGTAAATTTATAAAATACATCTTATTTTTATCAATTTACTAATTTATAAAAGCTTACTATATTTTTAAGGCTATAGAGCGTTCACACACACGCACACTCACGCACACTCACGCACGCACAAACACACGCATACACACATTTATTTTTTATTTTACTTGAAAATTAACATTACATTAAAATTATTTGTTTGCATTATCGCTAAATATACTGAAATCAAATATTGAAATTTTATGAAAGCTGTTAGTATATTATTTACTTGATATTTTGTAATGCCCAGCTGGCATATAAAATGTGTTATTGAGAACCGCACCCAGATTGACAAGTACACAATTTAGATAAACAATGCAGCATTTTGTCAAATAATAAGCAATAAATGTCAAACCGATGTAATAAAAGTATTATTTTACTTCTATTGCAAGGGCACACATGCATTAATACCAAACCGTATATAATGATTTAATAAGTGATATACGTAAAATCACGTACAGATAAAGTGTAAATATTACAGTAGACCAACGTACACTCACACTCACGCTAGAAAACGTTAAATACGATAAAACCACTCGCACAAACTGTTCCGCATAGCGCATATGCACATTGTGTCACGACAGACGGTGAATACAGACTGCGGGCGTTTCACAAAGTTCCTTTTGACCCACAAATGCGCCGCCGCCATCACCACTTTTAACCGATAGCGCAGCTTGTACTTGGAATCAACTAATATCATATATTTTTTTATAAACCAATATTTCATACTACACATTAAACAGTAAACCAAATGTATGCAAGTCGTTATACTCCAAACGTAAAAACATGCGAAAAGCATTTTGATTTAGAATACAGAACTATTAGTAATTAATATTAATTTAAAATTAATGCTCTTTGAGGTGTTATCCTTTAGTTGAAAAACATTTAACAAATTACTTTCTTAAAACGCACGAATATATGAAAAACTGCTTACATTTTTGTTTTTTTTTAACAAATTGCTTAGTAAATTTAAACAGGTTTAAATCAATGTTATGCATCTTATCATAAAAAAATTAGATTTTGGAAATACGTAGTGTACCTACATACTGTTGAAATATGATTTATGCGTCATTAGGGTGAATGAAGAACTTCATTGCAACCAGCTAATAACATATAGTTTCCGCACTTGTTTTTTTCTTTATGTCAATACAAAAAGCTTTCTATAATATTCTGTGCATATTAAAATACTCTGTATATAATATACCGTGCTTAAATTCATTATGGTAGTGTCTTGTTTCGGTATCCACGCCTACATTATACGGCAATCCGGTATTTATAATCTCAAAATTCATTGTCGAAATTGGTAGTATGGCATTCTTGAATACGATGAGTTCCGCTCATCTCGCTCACAAAAGACAATTATGACACATTGAGGATACAAGCAATTTGGTCAAGAACGATGCTTGAGGTTATGTTTACTGTGGAAACCCAAAACCGGAAGCCGACACCGACAAAAAATCAGCCGCAGAATGGATGAAACAGGACAGCAAAGCCAGGTCAGATTTGATATTAGCAATTTCTCCATCCGAACTCAAACAAGTTCGAGACTGTCAAACGTCCAAAGCGATCTGGGATAAACTCGAAACAATATACGTTTCTAAGGGTCCCGCCCGCAAAGCTAATCTATTAAAACAGCTCCTGCAACACAAAATGCGCGACATCGATGATGCACGCGATCACTTGTCATCGTTTTTCGACACAGTTGACAAATTACAATCCATGGAGGTGGAAATTAACGGGGATTTGCTGACTATTATGCTGCTTTATAGTCTACCCGAATCGTTCGAAAACTTCAGATGCGCCATAGAATCTCGCGACGCTCTTCCGTCCGCGGAATCTCTCAAAATCAAAATCGTCGAAGAAAGTGAGGCGAGGAAGCGGAAATCTGTTCCCAAAACCGGAAGCCGACACCGACAAAAAATCAGCCGCAGAATGGATGAAACAGGACAGCAAAGCCAGGTCAGATTAGATATTAGCAATTTCTGCATCTATACTCTAGCAAGTTCGAGATTGTCAAACGTCCAAACCCATCTGGAACAAACTTGAAGCACATTGCTTCAAGTTTCTAAAGAACTCGGCTGCAAAGCTAATCTATTAAAACAGATTTTGCAATACAAAATACGATGATACATAGATGATACACGCCATCGTTATCGTTTTTCGAAATTGTTGATAAATAACAATACATGGCGGTGGAAATTAACGGAGACTTGCTGACAATTATGCTACTTTAGAGAATAAAAAAAAATTATCTCAAAATCGTCGAGGAAGGTGAAGCTGAAATCCGGTCCTACTTCTTCCGGAACAAAGGTTCATATTCATCGTCCTTCAGAAGACAAGAAAAATATGAGACAAGGAGAAAGTAGTTCGAAGCAAATCTGTTATATCTGTAAATTCACGTTATTTCTGAGTGCCTAAGGGGAAGAAAGCTTTTTAGCAAAAGAGGAAAGAAGAGCAAAATAGAAACCTGACCGATGAAATGTACTTTGCCGACGCCTGCAATACTGAACACGAACCACTGACTCATCAAAATACATCCAGATGGGATATAGAGAGTGGAGCTATCTCTCACCTTTGCAACGACAGCACTTTGTTCTCCAAAGCAAAGAAGGTTCGCAGTGGACTCCGTCTGGCCAGCATGCGACAGCACAAATACGCTCCAAAAGGAAACGCCAAAATTCCAGTCAAATCAATCCAAATTTATATCGCTCGAAAATACATTTCTTGTTCCAGCAAGAAGAAATTGTACTAGATGCCAACGGAAAGACTCGACTCCATTCGGGTAGCATAGATCAACAGGCAAACATAGTACAAAACGACTTTTCCTCAATCACGAAATGGCATAGATGTTTTGGCCACGTAAACTATGTTGAATTCTGGATGAAAAATAACCACATGAAAAAACCCGACGACTCTACTAAAATCATCCCTGCGTGAGAAATTTACATCACTGGCAAATTGACTCCAAATAGTTCACGCAGACTTTTGTGGACATATAAGAGTCATTTCATAGAGAGTAGCAAAGTACTTCCTAATACTTATTGACTATCACACCAGTTGTGATGTTGCAACGTTTACTTCCTCAGAAGTAAAGACGAAGAAATATTTAGAGTTCAAAAAATGGACGACATCATCAAGAAAGCGGACGAGTCACAACTCCATATAATATACGACAGAAGGCAGTGTATGAAAGAAAGAACCGGACATTAGTGGAGATGGCAGGAATTGAATCGGGCATCAAATCATCGTTCCAAACTGAAGTAATCGCCACCGCTAACTTTAACCGAAACCGATATCTAACCAGAAATCTCAACAGAGGAATCTCTTTTGAGCAGTGGACCAGTAGACGTCCGATTTTCAACTACTTCAAGGTATTCGGTTGCAAGGCATTTTACCTTGATAAGAACAAGGGAAAGCTAAGATTGAACCAAGGGCTCCCAGGGGTCTGTTGGTGTCAGATACTCGGAAACCTCCAAGGCATACCGCATTTGGATTACAAGCGAAATCAAAATCTCTCGAGAAGTAAAATTCAGAAGCTAATATACTGACATCATTTCCGAAAACACTTTTAACGGGCAATTAAAACACCTTAGCCAGTCTCACCAAATTCTCTCTCTTGACAACTCGACTAATCGAAACGAACGTGTCTCAGTTGAAATATACATTCCTAGAACGAAAGATATTTCTTCTGTTGCATGGACGAATGAACCCGACTTAGATCATGGATAAGAACTAGAGGTTGAAGCTCGAAACAACGAGGTTTTGAAGCGTGCTCCCTGACTAACCCTTTTGATCAGAACCGGGAAACAAGGCACACCAGCGAAGGTTTATCGTTATCAAGAGGTTCACCTCGATGACAGCAATACACAGCACAATACAAATTCAGAATACGATGACGAATCTCTGAATTTTAAAGGATTCGAACAACGATGCAGCTCTCATGAAAGCAACTACTCGGAAGCAGAACACGCTATGACGTGTATAAAATCTTACTATCCGACACCTTATCCGGAGCTGATTGCTACGAATGGAAAAAAGCAATCTACAGTGACATGCAAAATCTCCTGAAAAATATCACCTGGGACCTCGTCGATCATTCCACGGAATAAATATGATAATTAAAGAAATATGGGATACCGAGAGGCTTGGCTTAAATTCCTGGGATCGCCTTCCACGATTTCTTTTCACCGGTAGCCCGTCTCAGTTCGTTTAGCATCTTGATAGATCTTGCTGCTAAATATGGCCCTCACATCAAACAACTGGACTCTCTATGCCGAAATCGACTTGGAAACGTACATAGTACCACCTGCACTAATCTAAAATATGGTTGAAAAGATGGTCGTGAGGGAGAAGAATCCTGATCGCCACAATAATGTAAGAGACATGTTATCACAGATACGCAAGGGAAACTAAATATTAAACCACGCAGCTTACGGTTTGAAACAAGTAGAACGACAATGCCATTCCAAATTGTCAGACATGCTGATCAGAGTTGGTTTTTCACCAACACAGTCGGTTCCATGCAATATCATAGACGATTCCAAACAAACAAACATACATACTGATTTATGCTGATGATCTATAGATCGTCACTAAGGATAAACACAAGGAAAAATCAATCATCAAAGCATTACAAAATTCGAGATTAAATAACTAAGAGAGGCCGAATATTGTCTCGATCAAGAAATTAACAGATCAAGGGAGAGCCTTCACAATGCACAATCGAATGCTTCAACATGTACGATTACAATCTTGTCTCAAATCCTCTCGCTTCAGGCACAACCTCAACAATCTCTCGAGGGATCAAGACGATGCAAAGTCCGAGCGACCATACAAGGAACTCATTTGTTCACTGATGTATATAGCGGTTGGAACCCGACCTGATATCGCTAATACTGTAAGTGTCTTAATCCAGTATAATGATCGGCACTCCGGCCGGCACGGTGCGATAGCAATTAGCTTTCTCCGCTATCCAAATAGAGCAATCAATCACGGACTGTTCTACAAACAAAATTACCAAAACCTGCTGGGGGAACTGCTGTAACAACCACCGGTCATACACTGGATTCACATTCATTCTGAGCGGCGCGGTCATCACGTGGGAGTCGCGTAAGCAGTACACAATCGTACATTCGAACACCGCAGCTGATTATCTGGGACTGACTATGGCGGTTAAAGAGTCCGTCTACTTGATACGCTTCTTCAAGAAACTTGGTGTGGACTTGGGCGCCAATATACACTTATTCAATGATAATCGCAGTCCGAAAATCAGGTACATTACGCAAGAACAAGGCACATCGATGATAAAGACCACTACAATAGACAAGTTTTCTGAAAAGAACCTATCTTGCGAACGTATTTATTCTCAGATTTTATGCTCGCAGGTATCCTAACGAAGGGGTTACCTCTTGAATTCGGAGAGATTTACATTTCCAATAATTATTATCTATGGCACTACTCAAGCTGCAAATGCAAAAAATGCTCATTGTTCTACAACATCCAAGTTTACATCCTGATCTAGATGTTAACTAACCACATATTTGCTATATCGAAACCTACAAGTTTATTATTTTAAAATGAAATCGTTGACCCCAAATGAATCAATAATTTAACAGTTATTGTATTATAATTAAAATGCAGACTTATAAAATTTTGTATTGTGATTTTATGTAGTACTAACATTTTGTTATAGAATTTATTTACATTTAGCATCGATACGCGAGAGATAGACCTGTATCATATAGATATTTAGATTCTTTGTGGTATCCACCATATGTATTATGTCTGAAATACTGATCATGGCTGCTGTTTTGAGATCGTATTCGGCAGCTTATTGCAATATGGCTCATGATTTCTACTATAAGTCTCAGTATAATCTCGATTTCGGAACTATTAATGGTGATGTAATAGCAAAATTAGTTAGATTGAAAATAAGAGACATTAATATTCCGAATTACTTTTATTTGAAAATATTTTTCAAAAAACGTACTGGTTACAAAATAATGGCTATTGAAATTTGTTCAAATATATTATTTATTTTAAATATATCGTATCAACTATGCCTTTAAATTGTTCACCTTAAAATGCAAAATAGATTTTCAAAATATTTCAATATTTCAAAATATTCAAATTTTCCAAAATATTCAATTATTATTTAAGAATTTTAAAAATGTTCAGTGTCACACATGACAAACATTATAGTTATGTAATGATGCTTTGGCTTTGAACATGTCTTCAATGTGAATTATGATAATAAACACGCGCAAGTAACGCGTAAAGATTAGGCGATAATGTAGTATCACAAAAACTACAATTTAGTAATGTAGGGTGTGAGAGAAAATTATCACATACATAAACAGTAAGAAAGCGTTTTTGTGATAGCATTTATTTTCTTACCAATTATTCACAGTATAATTAATTTAGCGGTATACTTTTGCAATCTATAATTGTACAAAACTATCTACATATTTTCATCATTTGCTTGCGTATATATAATTAAATATAATTTAAACTATTTAAAGATGGACCATTAAATCCTTGAAATGGATTGTAAACCCAAAAGTGGGTGGCGGTAATTTAAAAAAGATTGTATGGAAACGAAAGGTAAAAGATGACTAACGAATATAAATTAAATTAATTAATTTAAGTATCTTTCATATAATAAAAATAGCTTTGATAGTATATCTACAAATTTGTTTGTTTGCATATTGACTAACCTTTCTGATGAAACCAGTGATTTAGAATAGTTGGTTTAAAATACTGATAATTTGAAGTTTTATCCATGAGATCACTGAAAATTGTATTTTTAATGCCATGAGGTCATTATGAATGCTAATATACATTTTTTGCCCAAGTATGTGGCAGTGATTAATGTACACCATTTTGTCTGGATTAATGCTAACACATCGAGCCGATTTCATTTGTTTCAGCGCAGATAATGTATGTAATGTATAATGGAAATTTTTATTAATTTTGTTAGAATATCTTATGCTAATCTCACTTAAAACGCAAGTAAATGCAAATCCTAGCGAACGAAAACCATGTATCTGGATTATATAGTTAATGATCCTAATGAAACCAGTTCAAGAAAAAAAAACGGTCATAAATACTCCAGTTCTCATTTCTGTTACCGAGAGCCGATCGTTTATTGGATTGATGATCCCAAGGATGAGAAAATGTCCTTTCTATCTTCATGCTATTTTTACTTTGTTGTTTCGTTACAGAGCTACATTGCAGAAGTAGTTAACATGTGGAATGCCTTCGTAAACAGATGCTATTAAACTTGCTGCAGGACATAGTGACACTAGACGTAGAGAATCCAGCGCTCATAATCACCATTTACCTACAGATACATTATGTCATTGACCTTTATGTCAACCCTCAAGTATAAATATACTAGTAAAGGTAAGTATCGGCCATCACACTACACTTTACTGATGAAACATTGCCCATAGCGGAGCACTCAATAAATAAAAATAATATTAATTATAAATACGTTAAAGTTATGTAGCAGAGATATAGTTTCAAATACATATACAAATAATAAAAATGCTATGTTATATAATAATTTCACTATATCGTATGTTTTATCCGTACGTATCTTGAATCACTGCACTTTAATATATCTTCTTTTCACATAAAAAGCATAAAAGTGTAGATATTCTGCATAGATATTAAATATAGAATTTCGATTTTACTACTTCAAACACTTTTCGTCAAAATGTAAAGTAAGGGTTAGAACATTATTATGTAAAATGAAATATCAATACTGATGCTTTTCCAATAATGGCATATGCTTAAGTAAAGATGTCAGTGAGATGATGGTCTATAATTTTCTGTGCATAGATAAAATATGTTATGTGAACACTTTTATCCTAGTGCAACCACCGAAACCGGACATCATAATACATCTTGTTACATATTGCAAGCTTGTTATGATCTTCTGCAATTCTAGTCTGTGAGGAAATTCCTTAGCTAAAGACACTAATGGAGCGGCAACGATTAATCTAGTTGAAATAATCACTCAAGCAAGCAGTTTGTTGTAATTTTAGTAGATTTATGTGTGTCATTCAAGTTCTAAACAAGATGAACTAAAGATTTTATGCGCGCAGAGACATAAAATAGATTTGTATTTTTACTCTTTGCTAAACCGTACCATTCGTTTTGTTAACAAATATAAAAAGTATCTCTTGAATGTGATGTTACTAAGGCGTTTTTATTACATGGTATTTATATTTATGTGTAAGTATTACAAGATGTTCGGTTTATTGATATATTAATAAACTAGTGTTAACCTTAAAAAGAGTCATTTTTATTACAAATTTGAAATCGTATCATTTATATTAACAAATGTAACCAAAATAATAAATATTTACTAACTTAACAATGAAGTACTATGAGATTAGTTTAATTGATATCACTAATATATTTTGATTTGGCCAAGTAAGTGGTCATATTTAACAATTATGTATAGGAAGAAATTTTATTTCACCTTTGAATAAACAATAACAGTAACCTATCACAAACTATTAGACTATGAAAATAAGTACCGTTGTGCACCGATATTATTGAGATGTACGCGTGGACAATTAATAGTCAATCAAAATACAGTATATTGTATATATAGATTTTATTATACTACTCGAGGAACTTATTGACACTGCTAAAAAGACAAAAGACAAGTGCGAGTATTTTTCGTTTTTGTTACATAGCATACTACGATGTTCATTTATAGAGAGAAGCGTAAATCATGTTTCAACACTCTCCCTTGATTGGAGCGTTGTCATCAATCAGTTTTTGCGAGATGCCCATTCCTCGAATGCAAAAGTTATGTTTGGATCGAGGCAAACCCTTCGTTAGAATATCCGCGAGCATGAAGTCTGTGGATAAATGCATAAGCGATATAGATTCTTCTCTAAGAACTTGTCTAATGTAGTGATCTCTGACATCGATGTGCTTTGTTCTTGCGTGATAAATTGGATTTTCGGACAGTTTAATAGCACTACGATTGTCGTTGTATAGGTGTACTTTGTCACCCAGGTCCACACCAAGTTCCTTTAAGAAGCGTATCAGGTAGACAGACTCTTTAGCCGCCGTAGTCAGTCCTAGATACTCAGCTTCGGTGCTCGAAAGTGCGACTGTGTGCTGCTTGCGTAACTCCCAGGTGATGGCTGCGCCGCTCAGGATGAATGTAAATCCAGTATATGACCTGCGATCGGTGGAGCAGTTTCCCCAGTCGGCGTCGACGAAGCCTAGCAGGGTTTGGTTATCTTGTTGGTAGGAAAGTCCGTAATTGATTGTCCCTTTTAGGTAGCGCAGAACTCGCTTTGCTGCTGCCCAGTGTCGGCCACAGTGACGATCATTATACTGGCTTAAGACACTTACAGCATGGGCGATGTCGGGTCGTGTACCGACCGCTAAATACATCAGTGAACCAATGAGTTCTTTGTACGGTTGGTCGGACTTCACGTCGTCTTGATCCCCCGAGGGATTGTTGAGATCTGTGCCTGGAGCGAGAGGGGTTGAGGCAGGGTTGCAATCATCCAAGTTAAAGCGTTTCAGTAACTCTTTGACGTAACTAGATTGTGAAATGTGAATACTCTCCCTTGATCTGTTGATTTCCAGACCAAGACAATATTCGGCGTCTCCTAGTAATTTGATTTCGAATTGGTTTCTTAAGGCGTTGATGATAGATTTTTCCTTCTGTTTCTCTTTGGTAACGATCAACAGGTCATCAACATAAATCAGTATGTATGTTTGTTTGGACTCGTCTATGAAAATGCATGGATCCGAGTGTGTGGGTGAAAAACCAGCTCTGATCAGCACGTCTGTCAATTTGGAGTGCTACTGTCGTCCTGCTTGCTTTAAACCGTAAATTGCGCGGTTTAATTTAAATACTTGATTTCCCTTGCGTATCTGTGATAACATGTCTCGAATTCTATTGTGGAGATGAGGATCTTTTTCTCTCACGACCATCTTCTTGAGCATCTTTTCGATTAATACAGGTGGTTTCATGTACGTTTCTACGTCAATGTCGGCATAGAGATATGCTGTAGTGACGTCCAGTTGTGTGATGTGAAGGCTATATTTGACAGCAAGAGCCATCAAGATCCTAAACGAACTGAGACGGGCTACTGGGGAAAAGGAATCGTGGAAGTCGATCCCAGGAATTTGTGCAAATCCTCTCGCCACAACGCGGGCTTTGCGGCGTCCTATATTTCCCTGACTGTCATATTTATTTCGTAGAATGGTTCTAGATCCGATTACTTTTTTATTAATAGGTCGGTCGACGAGGTCCCAGGTGAGATTTTTCAGAAGACTTTTCATCTCACGGTAGATTGCTTCTTCCCATTCGTTGCAATCCGGTCCGGATAAGGCGCCAGACAGGGGAATTTCCGTACACGTCATGGCGTGTTCTGCGTCCGAATAGTTGCTTTCGTGGGACTTAAATCGTTGATCGAATCCTTTAAAATTCGAAGATTCCTCGTCGTCTTTTGGATTTATATTGTGCTCTGCGTTGCTCTCATCGATGAGTTTATCTTGATAATGATAAACCTTTGCTGGTCTGCCCCGTTTTCCAGTCCTGATTAAGAGGGGTCGTCCGGGAGCACGCTTCTTGACTTCGATGTTTGGGACTTCATCCTCTAGATCTAGTCCTTGATGTGAATTGGATTGATTCGTCCATTCAACTGAAGAAGAGTCTTTCGCTCTTGGGTTTAATGTTTCAACCGAGTCTCTCTCGTTGGGAATGATCGAGTTGTGAATGGGGAGAATTTGGTAAGACGGACTAAAGAGTTTTGATTGTCCGCTCAAAGTGTTTTCGAAAATGATGTCCGTATATTCGCTTCTGGAATCAAATTCTTCGATGAATTTTACTTCTCGAGAAATTCTGATTTTTCTTTCGTTCGGAATCCAGATGCGATAGGCCTTGGAGGTTTCCGAGTAGCCGACAAACAGACCTTTGAGAGCCTTAGGTTCAAATTTGCCTTTTCCTGGTTGTTTATCAAGGACAAATGCCTTGCAACCGAATACCTTGAAGAAGTTGAAGTGCGGACGTCTACTGGTCTACTGTTCAAAAGGGATTCCTCCGTTGAGACTTCTGGTTGGACATCGGTTTCGGATGAAGTTGGCGGTAGCGATTGCTTCTGCCCAGAATGATGATTTCATCCCGGATTCGATTAGCATGCATCGCGCCATCTCTACTAATGTCCGGTTCTTTCTCTCAGACACTCCATTCTGTTGTGGGGTGTATGGGGTTGTGAGTCGTCTCTGAATTCCGTTTTTCTTGAAGATGTCGTCCATTCGAGCATTACAAAATTCCTTCCCGTTGTCTGTTTGTAATGCTTTGATTTTGTGTCCGGTTTGGTTTTCTGCGTAAGTTTTGTACTCTAAAAATTTCTCGATGACTTGGTCTTTGCTTTTGAGGAAGTAAACGTTGCACCAACTGGTGTGATCATCGGTAAGTGTGAGGAAGTACCTTGCTCCTCCTTGTGACTCTACTCTCATAGGTCCACATAGATCAGAGTGAACTATTTGTAGTGGAGTCAACGATTTTTCGATGCGTGCGGGAAATGGTTTCCTCGTTAATTTGCCGGTGATACAAATTTCACACGCAGGAATAATTTTTGTAGAGTCGTCGGGTTCTTTTATGTGGGAATTTTTCATCAGGAGTTTGACATCGTTATAGTTTACGTGGCCAAGACGTCGATGCCAATTCGTGGTTGACGAATAGTCATTTTGTGTTGAGTTCGCCTGTGGATCAGCTTGACTTAGGTAATATACATCATTTATGCGATACGCGTGAAGTCGAGTATTGCCATTTGCATCTAGGACAGTTGCTTCTTGCTTGTTGAAAATGACCGTGTTGTTTCGATCGACAAGTTTGGCTACTGAGACGAGGTTTGTTCTCAAATCTGGAACAAGAAATGTGTTTTCAAGCGTGATGGATTTGGTATGGTTACCAATGTTTGTTGGAATCTTGACACTTCCTTTGGCATGTATTTGTGTTGTCGCGCTGCTTGCCCGACGGAGTCCACTGCGAATATAATCTGCTTTGGTGAACAATGTGCTGTCGTTGCAAAGGTGAGATGTAGCTCCACTGTCTATACACCATCTGGATGTATTTTGATGAGACGATGGATCGTCTTCAATGTTGCAGGCGTCAGCAAAGTAAGTTTCGTCGGTCAAGTTTCCTTTTTGCTCTTCTTTCCTATTTTGCGAATCGGCTTTCTTCTTCTTTCTGCACTCAGAAATAACAGAAATGGCAGATTAGTTTCGAACGGTTTTCTCCTTGTCTGGGATTTTTCTCGTTCTGTCTTCTGAATTGCGATGATGCTGAGTATGGACCTTGGTTCCTAGAGAGGAAGGCACCGGATGAAGTGGGAACAGATTTCCGCTTCCTCGCCTCACTTTCTTCGACGATTTTGATTTTGAGAGATTCCGCGGACGGAAGAGCGTCGCGAGATTCTATGGCGCATCTGAAGTTTTCGAACGATTTGGGTAGACTATAAAGCAGCATAATAGTCAGCAAATCCCCGTTAATTTCCACCTCCATGGATTGTAATTTGTCAACTGTGTCGAAAAACGATGACAAGTGATCGCGTGCATCATCGATGTCGCGCATTTTGTGTTGCAGGAGCTGTTTTAATAGATTAGCTTTGCGGGCGGGACCCTTAGAAACGTATATTGTTTCGAGTTTATCCCAGATCGCTTTGGACGTTTGACAGTCTCGAACTTGTTTGAGTTCGGATGGAGAAATTGCTAATATCAAATCTGACCTGGCTTTGCGGTCTTGTTTGATCCATTCTGCGAGATTTGCCGCGGTTGATTCGTCATCGGCGTTGGCTTCTGGTTTTGGTTTTTCACCGCATACATAACCCCATGCATCGTTCTTGATCAGAAGTGCTTCGACTTGTATCCTCCATGTGTCGTAGTTTTCTTTTGTGAGCGTCTCGAGACGAACGGAACTCATCGCGTTCGAGAATGCCATGCTGACAATTTCTACACACCTGGATTATAAATACCGGGTCGCAGTATGTATCGTGATTGATCAATTTTTAGCTTTTGTGAATTTATTTCGTTTTACCACACTGGGCCCATAACCTATTGAGATGTACGCGTGGACAATTAATAGTCAATCAAAATACAGTATATTGTATATATAGATTTTATTATACTACTCGAGGAACTTATTGACACTGCTAAAAAGACAAAAGACAAGTGCGAGTATTTTTCGTTTTTGTTACATAGCATACTACGATGTTCATTTATAGAGAGAAGCGTAAATCATGTTTCAACAGATATCACCAGAACTATTCACAATATTTATATAATTTGGATGACGGTAAATAAAGGGCTTGTCTTATATTTTACACAATTGATAATTGTATGATTGGCAGTTGATGAAATAAATTAAAAATTTCAAATAAATATAATCACTTACTAGTTTTCATGATTTCCAACATTATTGTTTGATAGACGTAAATCTACATTTCACACATACTTAGGTGTTACAATGGTGTATAACCATTCTTACATCTGAAGATCATCGAAAAATCCATACACGTCGCTTAATTAAACATCCGCAGTAGCTTACACTGAACTTACTTATGCGTATTTTGGTTAAATCATATTTAGACTATTGGTCTAATTTATAATATTTTATTAACTAATAACTGAAGCAATCAAGGATAACCAAGACCCGGTGCATGCTGTTATAATACAAAACGGAACAAGAAAATAAATCTCCAGCGGAAATGCTCTTCGGAGGAAAATACGGAACAAAAACCCCAACATAAACTACCTTATTTAGATCAAAAGACAACATTAACAATATATATATTCGGATAGTCAAGAAAGTGATCTAGTCAACAAATCATTAAAAAAAATGCTGCACAAGAGTGGAAAGCTGTTTGAGCAGTTAAATGAGCAAACACACCAGGTTCTTACAATAGCGAGACAAAAGTCACCTTAGATTTGGCTAATAAATGAATGAGCGAATTTGGATATAGAACAGACGCTGCAAATATAGTAATATCGCATAGAAATTAAGTTGACTGAGAACAAACCAATTGTGAGTTGAGGAAAAGAGGGACAGCAATTAAAAGAATGTGAAAATATTCATGTAGTAAAAGCAAAACTTGGATACAACTATATAAAGACTACAGAAGAGCAACAGCAGCTCAATTAAAACTGAATCGAAAAAAGTCTAATCCAAATGCCTTCATATACAAGGTTCCTAAGGGAAAAGCCTGAAGTTGAATCTTAAATTCCCGAGACAACTTACGCCGTAGTAGAATCGGTAAAGATACCAGTATAGAAAGATATGCTTAGTACACTAGCACTACACACGTATATTTGATGGAAATAAATTTTACAAATAAAATCATTTTCTGGTTACTTATGTATATTTATTAGAACTACTAGAAAATTAATCAATGTCCTTATGAAAGCTACAAATTATTATAAACAAGTACATTATGATAAGCACGTTAAACTAGTAGCATTTTAAATTTAACTCGAACTCTGATAGGTCTCCAGATTCAAAATTTCAGTTTCATTCACCGATTTTACTTCGAGAAGATATTTGCCTTTCTGTACACTTAATTAAATAAGCTAATTAAAGAAAAATACACAACCGATAGTACATGTTTACATTTCCTTAATATTTCTATTAAAAATATTTTTCCACTATGTGAACCATACATTAATTAGAAGTTTCGTTTATGACGTTTCTATCGTATCAAGTTTAACATATAACAAACCAAATACACTTAGTTTACTAAACTATAATTTAGTTTCTAAGATAACATAATAGCTCCAAAAAGTTCTGAAATAAGGTGATACCACCAACAAAATGGACAAACAGCAGTAAGTACACAATATTGGAACTGTTTATACATATCAACATGTAACAATTAAAAAGCCTAAGTATATCTGTGAAAGCAGATTTACTGATTGGCAGTATGTTTAATAGTCCAAACGTACACGTACAACTTCTTATATACATCTGCTCTTATACATACACCTACTCTTGAATCAGCATATTATTTAGACACACACCTTACAACTGTTAACTTACATTTATTCCAGACTGTATTGACGTCATATCCGTAATTTGGAATAAAAAGAAACAATGCAACATTAAACTGATATGAATATTCTTCACATACTAACTTACACTGTAATTGAGTAGATTTGATCGGTCGTAGCGCTAAGGTTCTGCTAAATTAATATGTTGATGAACAATATAATGTTTATTTGTCCTCAGATACACTTCTCAATTTTGTATCATCAATTCATCACTAATTACCAACATTTTGTATAAATAATCATTTATTATCCATATACGTTTAATAACACTGTTAATATATTGCTGCAATATCTTGCAAGTTAAATAATCACCTTTACTGAAACCATAATTCGTGGCTACAAATACACATTCATATCCACAATTATTTGGAAATATTTTTGGTTTACTATTACTGTCTCGGCTAAATAATTTAATGACTGATCAAAACAACAATTATAAATATTGAATACTTTGCTCAAGATAAAATATAAACTACAATTGAGCATATGGTAGAATGCAATGCAATTGCTGGCTATCAAGCAAAACACAAAACGGGAATGATTTCATTCAAAGATGTAAACTGGTTCAAATTCATTCAAACTGTTTAAAATAGCTTAAATAATACGTGATTCCATTATTATTTTATATTTGATATACGAGTGTGCATGATATTATAAATCCTTCATAAAGAATATTAACAAAACAAACCTGTGTGCCTCACTATGATGATGAAGTTTGTGATAACCTGTCGTTGTGTAGCATTTGAGTATTCGAACCTATAATAGTTTCATTATATTCCTGTGGTGCGCACTGCGACACGAATTGTTTATCAGTAAAATGCAATTACTATTCACAACAGGGTGGCCTATTTTCGCAGCACGTGCTAATGAATATATACATACACATATATACATACACACATACATATCATCAGGTCTAATCTCATAAGATAGGGTGGCAGAAAACCTTTACCATGCTTCACATCATTACATACTTTCACATCTTAACAATCTTTAGAAATTCAACTCTATTCTTACATACTTCTTTCGCTCCAAACAAACTCATAACATTGTATGTACATACATGTCCTTCTATTCCACTTGCTCGCAACTTGTTTTTCACGCAGCTCATTCTCAATCATGTTTATCCATTTACTCCTAAGAAAGCCTCACATAAATCTCTTTTGTTAATCTTTCCTTTGACATTCTTTCGATATGGCCATACCATCTCATTTGACTCGCACCTATTCTACGTACATTTATTTTTTACGACATCGCACTGCTCATATACCATGTAGTCTGTTTTCTGTCGCTCCTCGATACACCACAAACCTTGCATCCTCAGAAATGTTAAAATTTCTCGCAAACTAAGTACCTAAATCCAGCAGACACTCTTCTCTCAATCTCACAATCATACTTTCCATCACTAAAGAATAACCACCCCAAATAAACACATTCATCAACAACCATGTCAATACGAACATCTGATGCATTACTACATTCACTTGAATCATAATATAAACTTTTGAAAAATTCGCACCATCTCACTCTTACATCTGATTCATTCCAAATTAATTCACCACACTCATTCTTTATATTTTTCTGCCACCTTTCAATTTCTTTACACTGGCCTAAAACAATTTCCTGTTCGTAATGAAGTCAGAGATCAGCTTTTCATACATTTCCTTCTCCTTATCCACTTTGCTTTCATTCAAAATACTATTCGTATCTCTTTTCATCAATTTATATTCTGCCTTGAACACCACCAGGCAAATTTTTGACATTCAAATAACTCAGGTATGCTTCATTCTTTCTACGGACAGTTTCTTTAACATTCTTTAACGAGAAGACTTTATACGAACCATACACCTGGTTTTTTTTACTCTTTTGCACCAAGCTTGCGCTAAATTCATACGTGCAACTAAATAATGATCATTCGTACTAAGCTCAACCCCACGTCTCACTCTTTTGCCTTTTATATTTCGGGATTGGGCAACCCATGTGCTCCCATCTGGCAACTAACGTTTTTATAG
The DNA here is from genome assembly GCA_944039245.1 of Nebria salina. Classification (NCBI taxonomy): domain Eukaryota; kingdom Metazoa; phylum Arthropoda; class Insecta; order Coleoptera; family Carabidae; genus Nebria; species Nebria salina. The sequence continues at coordinate 3,043,492 of OX063285.1, forward strand.
TAAAGATTGATATTTTTGACAATATACGTAATTAAAACGTTTTTCCGTACGAACGCTATTTTGTTGTTTACAGTAACTTAAAAATTCAAGTCGGCCAAAAAATGGAATTAAATTAATTAAAATAAAATCTTTCGCCATAGATTAACTCAACAACAGTGCATCGATGAACTTAATTCGATTTTTGGCAACGAAGCACCATTAAGTACCAGTGTTTATCGATGGTGTACTGAATTCAATCGGGGCCGTAATTCGCTCAACGACGAGGTTCCTGAATGTCGTCCAAAATCGGTTGTTGTTCCGAAAGACATAGATTCTGTGCAAGATCGTCATGTATCTTATCGTGAGATTGAGGAAACCTTGGACATTAGTGGGACCAGCATACATTCAATATTGCATGAGCATTTGGCTGTAAAACAGATTTGTTTGCGTTGATGCTCACATAATTTGACAATCGCTCATAAAAAGGCTCATGTCAATTGGTCGCAGGAAACGCTCAAAAAATGTGTATGACATCGTGACAGGTGACGAATAGAACATCTACGCGTATGAGCCCGAAAGTAAAGAGCAATCGACTGAATGAGTCTTCCAAGGCGAGTTAAACCTAACAAAAGTCGTTCGGGCTTGAAGCACTTCGAAGCAAATGGTCGCCTATTTTTCCGAAAACCTGAACCTGTCTCAATCGTGCCACGACAATGCGAGCTCACACACTTCGGCTTAGACAAGGGACTTTTTGAGCACTCAAAACGTTGATTTGATGAGTCATCCGCCGTATAGCCCTGATTTGGCTCCCAATGACTTCTTTTTATTCCCGAACATAAAAAATAAATTGCGAAGTCAACGTTTTTCGAGACTTGATGAAGCGGTTGACGCGTTCAAAATGCATGTTTTGGAGGTACCTCAATCGAAATGGACAAAGTGCTTCGAAAATTGGTTCACACGCATACAAAATTGTATAGATCTTCATGTAGAATATTTTGAAAAGCAATTAAGCCATTTTCAATGATCAATATTTATTTGCTTTCGCTAGTCCCGAAATATAAAAGCACCCTACAATCATACTCCGCAAACGCTCGTCACAAATAATCAAACCAATCACACTTCTTTGATTTAAAGTTACATACTCCCTCGTGTAAATATGTGACTTAATATGCTTAAAGCATGAATTAGTTACGAAGAATCCAAATACCAATCAAAAAGCTAATATTCGAGATCCGTTACCATTTACTCTATCATCTCCAAATATTGCTAGTGCAGTATAACTAGCGCTCCGCCTAACACCAACCCATCCATTCAGATCAGCGCAGACAATCAATGTTTCACCGCGATCACAGCTATTCGCTACACATCTAATTCCAAAATCTGTCTTTCGTTGGCTCACCTTCACACTCATTCGGACCATAGACGGATATTATGAATATTAATTTCTTTTACGCACTCTAATATTAAAATCTATAGCAGTTGGATGTGATAACATAATTCAAAATAAACTGAATATTTTTGAAATAACTTCGCAGTTAATTTTGAATTATGTTTCCACCTCGAAGCGCGATAGATTTTAAATAAGAGAGAAACTATTTTAGATAATGAAATTTAAACAAAGTATTTCATCCTTAGCTATTGAATATTCTACTCAATAGTTAATTCCCACTGTTCGAAATCAATTATTTACGAGTAAATCTCTATTAACTGTACTAATCAAGCTTACTACTTAGACAACGGCATACTAACATTGAAAGGGTTGGGTGGGGATTTATATCAAGACATATGTTAAAGTGTGCACAGTGTATAATGCAAAGAGGGATTGCTCTCATGCATATATCTAGATATTCGAGAACATACACCATCCATTCATGGGCAGAAATAGCAGATTATATGGACGCCTATACGTTCACATATATACACATACTACACATTTACATTAGCGCTAGTTTCGCAAAAATATACACCAAAACATGTCGACAAAATGAGGAGGCCGATTGGCTCCCTCAACGTAAGAGTAGTACAGTATAGCATTAGAAACAGATTGGACCTGTGTCGACATACATATGTAAATAACGTAGATAGATGAAAAATCACTCTTATTCGATGTTTTTTCTTACGGAGCCTATTTATACAATCGCAGCAATTGAATGGTGCTACTACTAGGAACCCAATATAAGAAAAACGCCAGTTTTTCAATAAATGGATAAGATATTATATATATATGTAATTATAATAATTGCTAAAAAAAATTACTAAAATATAAAATTATATTATTTTGTAATAACCGTTAAATACTAATTATCTAATTCTTAGGGGTGAAATTTAATTTTTTGTTAAAAATATTTTTGATTTTGGATTCAATAACACAGGAAATATTCTGGTCGATTCATGTCTTTATTATTTTTGGTATATATTGAAGTCGTTTCATTAAATATGTAAACGGAGCAAAGAAAAGCTTATTCGAACTCATACCATATGAGTCTGTACGAAAAGTAAATATATGTTGACAAGCGAACAGAGAAATAAACGATGGAGTTAAAAAAAAAGTTACTACAGTACTGAACCTCTGTATTTATTTAATATGAAGGAAATACAGGCAGGTTTGATAGATATGTAAATAAATATGAACAGAAAGTATTATTATTAAAGTTATACTTTGCATTACTTGCAAAAGTGCATTCTTTCTACCATTTAAATCAGTTTTTAGTTCAGAAACGATATTAAATGTTTCTAATAAAGTTAATACAAATCATGTGAAATAGTTCTTATTGTGAAAACAAATCGTAATTAAACAAAAATCATATATATATCATACTTTATAATTTTTTATTTATCAGTCTTTGATTTACAGTGCATGATCTATTTTTAATATTTCTATATTACTAGACGAAAGCTACTGCTATTTTAATAATGCTATTCTAAGACGCTCGATTTATACCAGATTTAGACCCAAAATGCAATTCAACCGAAAGCTATCACTCATTTCTTATCTTCGCCAAGAATTGCAGAATATTTTACCATCTATTTCTGTTGTGATGGCAACCAACAAGCCAACTATTATCTGGCGGTAATATTTCATATCTATTTCAAACTCTTCGAGATTCTTGCTATCAAACCATTAACCACCAGCACCATTCGAACGATAAATCTAGCGGTTTTTTTTCCTGGCAACACGATTCACAGTCATTATAAAAACAAACATACTTATATGTAGCCAGAAATTAATAAATCCAATACGCAGCTAAGATGACGTTCCATTGTATAAAAATAAATGGATGAAATATTTTAAAAATATTTACTTAATTAGAAACTACATATTTTCATATTTTATTTATTTATATTCAAGCTTGTTTGCATATTAAATTCTTTGTCTGATCAAATTGTCATTTTTGTAAGGCAGCGCCTACATATTAAAATACAACATTTACATTTTTAAGGATGTAAAGAAGGCATACCAAGCATAAAAAGTGTAGAAATGACATTTTATAAAAGTATTTTTCTTGTATCCAAATGAAATACGCGAGTATAAAGAATTTAAATAAAGCTACAAAAGTACGTATGCAGGAATTGGGTTAACTGTCGCAAGATTGTCAAGATGTGAGTGAGTGCTTTGCCATTTAATGAAAAAAGGTAAAAACTATGTATGTTTTCTTGTATGAACTGCTCTGTTAATTAAAAATTTGTACTGTGATTTGTATTTTTCGTTCTCTTCATTCATGTCAGATTAATTCGAATTCGAGACGGTAAGTTATTTTTGTTGTTAATATATTACGTGCGCATACTAACTAATAAACTAGTTTATAATAACAAAAACAAACAATACGAGATTCTTATGAAAATATCAGTTTTGAGCGTTTTTAGATTCGTTAAAAAAAAACATTTATGTTACAGATTCTTGCTATGCGATAAAACCGGTTAGTTTTCCGCTAGATTCGTACAACTTAATATGGTAGTTTACTGCACAAATTTGTCATTTTATGAAACGGTTATTGACTAGTAAATAAAACCTGATACAATTGTCTTTGAGCTTATGTTTTGGCGACTCCATATTATATAAAAAAAATAACAAAGGTGGTTTTATGTAGCTGAAATGAATTCTATGAATAAATAAGTTAAATATTTTACGTGCCTAGCCAAATGGTCTAGTTTTTAACGCGACTAAACCCTTTGTTAATCCGAAACAACAACAACGGATTTGGATGGAGGGTCGCATATGCATGTATGTATATATACAGCGATTATCTATCATGACAGACCTTACGAATCAGTGTCATGCCGGGGAAAACCAACGCCTATAAGGTCCACATTCAACGAGATTACGAGAATATTTCGTCGTTAACATTTTGTTGGCGGGTTTTTGTTACACAAAGTAAGTTACAGAGGAGGCGACAACCAAATAAGTTATCATCAAAAAGGACAAAATAAATCACTATTTCCAAAGATTTATTCTATGGTGGCAAAGTATGAGTTTGTCTTGAATAAAAGTATTTATAATTATGGCTTTCCACATTTCCAAATAACCCTCTGGTGTATAACAAAGAAAAAAATCATATAATTACTAAAATAGCTGTACAATTTAGAAGTTACAATATTAGAGTTTTAAATAACGTATTTACCTTTTTGTATGCAATTTGTTTATTGGATTTTGACACAAATAGTTTTTCTACATAGTCAACAACCCTCTCATGTGTTAGTTAGCATCTTAGTTTGATGATAGGTTTATTTATGCTTTTCATAGGGTCGTAAACTCTCTAAATAGATAACAAAGTTTAAAAGTGATTTATTCTGGACAAACGTAGATAAATATATGGCTGAAGTTCTGTTAAATATATACCGAAAATCGTCATTTGCTTGTTGCCGATTTTAGGTTATGCTTAATTAAAGATTAATTTGCTATACATTGAATATGCTGTGACACTTATGTGATGGAGGGTTAAGTATATTTTGTTACATCGTATATAAAAACATCTGGCATGTTTGACACTGAACTTTCTTATACGCAATTTGGGTAGATCGTTAGAATTGAAAATAAAAATTGAATATAATATAGTCTTTCTTGCTTTAAATGGAGAACAATTTACAGGCATATACACTTCCGGTTGGCATATTAATTTTAAAAATAGGTATTCTTGCCAGGAACATACGAATCTCAAGTTTAGAGTTTCATAATTTTATCTTCAACAGTTTAGGCTGTAGAGTGCACATATTCAGAAAGCCACACACTCAGACCGACCTCATTCCAAAACTAAACAGTGTCGAATCAGGAAAGGTTAAATAGTATATTTCCGTTAACATCTTGAGATTGAAACTTTTCATGATTACTACTGCGTATAAGAAAGTATAAAGTTAATTTGAAATTGTCGTCGAAAAGTTGCAACTTAAAGAATGTTTAAAAATTTGTCAAAGTAGAACAAGTTTGAAGAATGTTGATCGGTATTACATAGGAATGAAATCGCGGAAATTGCTATGACGGCTGTTACTATCATCGTAACTATAAACGGACAAGCGAAATAAACTGTCGTCATAAAACCGCGATAACTCCTAAATAAAACGCGAGGAAAACAATAATGAATTTTATAACCATAAATAATGTTTCGATATGCATTTTATTCAGCCCTATAAAAGTTATGTATATACAGTATACGTTCGGTTTTGTGAACTAAAGGGAACCAGGTGTTTCATAAAATGGAATTGTTTATATAATCGATATCATATTTACTAAAACAAGAAAATACAACCTATTGGAATAGGTTGTAATCTATCTCTGAACTTTATTTGCAGCCTAACTTTTTTGCAATGCCAAGGCATTCAGTTTAGTGCACTTAACCGAACGTCTACTGTATATATAAAAAAGCTGACGTGTCTGCCACTGAACTTTCTTATACGCATTTTAATTAGTTCGTTAGAATTGAAAAATGTTGAAAAATTTAAATGTTTTATAAATTCTAACGATCTATCCAAAATGAGTATACGAAATTATATTAGCGTATACGAAAGTAGTATATATCTATATCTATATATATATATATATATATATATATATATATATATATATATATATATATATATATATATATATATATATATACACATATATATATATATATATATATATATATATATATATATATATATATATATTTTATTCTTAAAATGTTGCCTTAAAAACTACTGTTTTTGAGTTATAGCACAAAATGTAAAAAATGACTAGGGTAAACATGCACTTCCTGTTAGAATATTCTTTTAAAAAATAGAAGGTTTCCTTGCCAGGCACAAACAAATCTTAAGTTTGAAGTTTCATAACTGTATCTTGTACCGTTTAGGCTGTAGAGCGCACACTTACACACAGACTGACAGACACACACACACATACACACACACAGACAGACGTCATCTCAAAAATAGTCAGACTCAATTCAGGGAAGGCCAAAAGATATATTTCCGTTAAAATATCGAGACCAAATTTTTCATGATTACAATACTTACTTATACTGCGTATAAGAAAGTAAAAAATATCTGCAATGTCTTACACTAAACTTGCTTCTACGCACTTTTGTATTTTTCTTACTTTATTATTTTTCTAATTTATAATATTTTTTCTAACCTTTGCAACATTTATACACTAAATATATTTTTTAGAATTAATATAATAAGTCAAACTTTAAGTCTATTTTGTGAAAACAAGTTTCAAACTAAAGTTATGCGAAATATTAATACGTGCAATTTTAAATTTTTCTGCAACTGCATACGTTCTTGATTAATTGCAGAAACCGCAAAAAGTGACTAGCGTAAACAAGCACTTCCGGTTTGAAATTTTTTTTTCAAAAACGAGAGGTGCACATGTCAGGCATATACAAATCTTAGGTTTACCTTCAACCAAAAATAGTCGGAATCGATTCAGGGAAGGTCAAAACGTATATTGCCGTGAAAATCTCGAGATCGAAATATTTCATGATTACAATACTTACTTATACTGCGTACATAAAAGTAAAAATACTGGAGGTCAATATTATACTGTTTTGTATTATCTTCTAAAATGATTTTTAAGTAGATGCTATTCGCTTTTGACACACAAAATATATGAAATATGGCTTTCATTTTAGATTCGCGGTGGGAGTGAAAATATACAAAATGGGGTTTCAGCTTCATTTGTATCCTTTCATTTTCGAATTCTCGTATGTGGTTTCAATTCAGTATCATTAGCAAAAAAAATTGGGCGGTGTACAAATTTGTTTGCTTTGTAATTAATTTGATAAATTCCTCATCTAAAAACTTATCAAGATAAAACAAAGGAACGTTTTTTTGGAGAAGTATCAAAAGTTTTTCCAGGATGTGCAGTGAAGGGAAATGGTGGTCTTTCTACATTTTGAGGTAGACATTCTTCAGAAACAATGCTGTTGCTTGGACCAACTTCTTCACCATCTTCAATCTCAGTATCGTTCAATTCCATGTCGTAGTCAGATGACTCCAATGACGAACTCATAATACGTCTCCTTCTTCTACCTGCCGGTACATTAATTTCGTCATGGCCGATATCGCTTTCATTCATTTTGATGGATAGTTATAAAAATATATTTTAAAATAAAAAGGTTGGAAATATAAAAAATTTAAGTATATAATACGAAAATAGGTAGGTAAGTGTAAGTACGTAGCCGTCACTGCACACCCAAAACACGTCCACCACTCTCAATAGCGAAATGATACTGATTCCCTCCGTGTCTTAAGTTCATGTCGAGACATGTATGGATGACTTATACCTTTGTTGTTCGAAAATATACGTCGCGAATGTTTCAGGGGGGAACACATATTTCAAGGACGTATTCATATGTCCTACCCGTACCCGATATTGTTTACGTTTGACGTATTTATACGTCCCTCTCGGTTAACAGGTTAAAATTATTTATTTGTAATACTGCTTATTAGACCTTGAAATAATCTGAAAGGTATTATTTGTCTAGAATGACTAAATACATTATATACGTAGAATCACGTACATATAAAGTACACCAACGCACACTCTCGTGAGAAAATGCTAAATACGATAAAAACCACTCGCGCAAACTGTTCCGCATACCGCGCATGCACATTGTGTCACTACAGGCGGCGAGTAGAGCCTACGCTGCGGGCGTTCTACAACATGCCTTCTTTCCACACAAAGGCGCCAACGCCATCACCAACGAGGGCGCAGCTCGACTATTTTATTAACTAATATCATTTGTTTTATATAAAATGATATTGCATCACACACTCAAATGTATGTTGCTAGTTATACTTCACAAGGAGAACGCTGTGAGAAATATTTTAATTTATAGTTCAGTACTGTTTTAATTAATTTTATTCAAAATTAATTCATTTTGTAGTTTTTATCCTTCAGTTGAAAATCAACAAAAACGTGTTGATGGACATACAAATTCGCATTTAACTATTTATTATTTTCATCAAACGCATGAACATATGAAAAATTAATTACATTTTAGTAATTTTAAATAAATAGCACTGTAAAAAAAAAACAGGCATAAGTTAATATCTGCAATGTTTTACACTGAACTTTCTTATACGCATTTTAGTTAGATCATAATTTTATTATTTTACTAATTTATACTTTTCGATCACTTTTTTTCTAAACATATAGAAAGAATTCTTCTTAGATTATATATTAAATGTCAAACTCCAAATTATCTATTATTTATTTTATAAGAAAATTATTATAATATGAACCAATTTCAATACCTATTTTCTTTAGAAAAATATTCAGATAAATGCTACTATCTATAATTATTATTCTACCCTCTTTTCCTTTAAGTGTAACTGTTATTCAGTTTTTGACTCCGCAAAAAATGACTCCAGTAAATCTGCCAGGCATATACAAATATAAGTTTGAAGTTTCATAATTTTACCTTTAACCGTAGAGGTTGTAGAGCATACACACACACACACACACACACACTCACACACACTCACACACACACTCACACAGACAAACACACACACGCACACATGCACACACACACGCACACACGCACACACGCGTGTGCGTGAGCGGTCTACAGCCTAGACGGTTGAAGGTAAAATTATGAAACCTGAAATTTAAGATTTGTATTTCCCTGGGCAGAATTCCTTCTATTTTTGGAAACAATAATCAAACAGGAAGTGCATATTTACTCTAGTCATTATCTGCAATTACTCAAATTTTTGAAATTCAAATTATAAATATTAGCATTTTGTACAACCTTTATTTGAAACTTTTTTCAAAAAAAGTACCGGAAATAAGAAAATGGAAATTGAAATTTGTTCTTATTATAATTATTTTCACATAAATCGTATCAACTATGCCTGTCAATTGTTAAATAGAAAAACAAAAAACTTAAATAAATTGGAGTTTGACATCTAATATTTATTCTAAGAAATAATATAGTGAAAAAGGGTGCCAAAGCTTAGTAATATATTATAAATTAGTAAAGTAGTGTAAATATAATATGATGTAACCCAAAAGCGTATAAGAAAGTTCGGTGCATGACACTGCAGATGTTTTGAATAATTCACATATATTGTGCCAGATGCCGTTTTAAAGCATTTATTATCCAATTGTTAATATACTGAGAAAGTTAGAGACCGCATTCCATTTTCATGAATTCTTTCTCGAAATCTGCTCGTAATGGTAAATATTCTATACATAATAATTCGCATAATTTTTCAAAAACCTCCTGACATTGCCGGGTCCATGAATAGCTCATATAGACTATCCTTCCTTGTTAATTATCTTAACTGAATTGCGACCCTAGTAAAACTTTTTTACAAACCTTCTATAGAGGCCGAATAGTTCTAAGAAGGAAGAGTTTCATTTTGGACCTAAATGAATAATATTTTATTGCTGGTCTTTTTTTCTAGTTTTGTTCATACTCCATGCTGTTTTATTATGTACGTTAATTATTTAGTTTATATTTTTGGGAATTTACATTTACTTGGTTGTAGGATTAAAATCCCGTAAACGGTTAAATAATGATCGCAATTTAAACATGTGATCAGCAGTTCCTTTTGCAGTGAAAATTATTACATGGTTCAAGTATACGAAACACCTTTTCCCAGACAACCCGGAGATCATACTAATTTATAATCCCCGAAACATACTAGGTGTATTTGCTTGCTCGATGATATTAACGTATATTAATAGTGTTGTTTTACTCCTCATTCTCTTCTTTTAATTCTACTTCCCAAGCGCTTTATGCGAAATCAAGAGTTGTAAATAGATTTGTATACCTTGATTGGTCAAATGATTTACGAATAGATGTTAAAGGAATTTAACGTAACACTGTTAAACCCTCAAAGTTCGACCCTGGAGAATATTAGACGAATCCTAACTTTTATATTTTTTATTCGCAGCGATTTCTTCTAAATAAATGGGACTCAATATCATGTTTTTGCTATTGGTTTTATATTCTTTATTATCTTTTTATGTTTGATCTGGTGTGTGCGTTTTAATTTTGTGGCATTTAATAACAATATAATAAAGACTATTCCACTCACCTGTCATCTGTCAAAAGTAGACCAATAAGAATGCGGGATTCTGAATTTTACAGCCAATCAAAATGAATTGTAGTGCATATTTTGTACTAGTAAGGTTGTGTGTCGACAATTCAGTACTAGTACTTTTAAGTGAATATTTTAAACAAATGAAATAACAATCTACGTCAAAAAACACTTTTGACATTGAATATTTGCAAATAACAGCAACTGTTTTTCTGGTTGCTATGGTTTTGAAAACATAACCAAATAGTATTGCTATTTTTAAATTAAAAAATAGATTTGGTTCATTGAATAGTCTCTCGAATACGATTCGTAGTAAAAGTAAAGTAGATTATTTTTGATGGTGTATTACTCATGTCTCTTGTGCTTTCGAATATCACTCGTGCTGCGCACTCGTAATATTCATACTACAGCACAAGAGACATTCGTAATACACCATGAAAAATAATCGACATAACTTTGACTACTTATGGTATTACATGTGAATATTTTTGGAATATTTTGAAATACTCTTCAAACTATGGAATATTTCAGATAAGATTTATCTCAGTTTCTCATTTTTGAACTTTTTATTTGAGATAGTTTCTATTTTTATGACTTCGCTTTCCAAGAATTCCGTTCATCAAATGATAGTTTTCCTTGATACAACTGATGCTGCAATTAAGACATATTCCGGTTGTTCCATAATAAGTAACTTCATTATAACCGGTCTGCATATTTGCTATACCGAAACCTGCTGCTTGTTTATAATTATATAATGAAATCACTGACCCCATATTAATCAATAATATAATTGTATTATTGTTAAAATAGAGACATAAAATTTAGTGTTGTGAATTGCTTCTTGAATATAAATGTGGCATAAATAGGTCTTTATTATTTAGATGACTTCTGTGTTGTCTATGTGTATCCACCATTCATATTCTGTCTTAATTATAAATCTCGGGTGCTATATGGCTGTGAAGATTTTCAACAAACAAGTCTCAATATAATCTCGATTTTAGAGTAATTTATTTCAATATTGATGATAAAATTGAAACAGGATCTCGATCTAATATCGATTCCGGGCTCTATACAAAATCACGTCGAGACAAATCTCATATCGACAGACACCATTTAATGCCCAATTCAAAAAATTCTATTGTATTTAATAATTAAGATTTGCCTAAAAATAAATAAGAAAATCACTCGCATTGTTAGCGATATTTGTTCTGCGTTTTAATTATGGTACTATATCAAGAAACGTTTTTTGAAAAAGTGTACTTCTTACAAGAAAATGTCTATTGAAGTTCATAAATTGGCTGTTTTGAGGATAACTAAATAGGATTAAATCACTTTGTGAAACAATCTTTGAAATTATTATACATATATAAATACATTGGTTTAAATAAGAAACTAAAATTTATCCAGTGCTAGGCAACAAAAAAGGTACCGGAAACAAGAAAATGGTAATTGAAACTGTGCCTGTCAACAAAATACTTAAATAATTTAGAGTTTGACAATTAACATTTATTTTAAGAAGTGAAAAAGGGTTCCAAAGCTTAGTAAAATATTATTAATTAGAAAAATAATAAAAATATGATATGATCTAACCAAAATGCGTATAAGACATTGCAAATATGTTTTAATATATTTTATAGGGTAGCTTTATTACATTCTTAATTTTAAATTGTCACACCTAAAATGAATCACGATTATCTGCATTTAGAACGTATTGCATCAATTTGTACTACAGATGTTACAATGCCGTTTTTAAATTCATGAATTATAATCGACCGATGCAAATTTATTGAGTTTGTAATTTATTTTCGGTGAATTATTGTTCTCATTTTTATTGTATTTATAGTTTTTATAGCATATTAGAGGTAATGGTGGCTGATATGTGTGTATATTTTAGTGAAATGTAGATATAGAAATAAAATATATAATGGTGCAATTTCCAGAATCAGTTAAAATGCAGAAAATTTATTCAACACACGATGAACAAATATACCGTACCTATATATAATGGTGCAGCTACTAGGTTCATTTATTGATTTTGCTCTGGAATATGCAACGGAGGTCATGCAATTTAAACCAAATTAAAAATGGAGAAGTCTCTCATCTATTAACGTTTTTATCCGAATATATATAAAGATGTGTAATATTTATGAACATTTTCGATATATAGGTACATATATTATAAAGTAAGAAAAAATAGAGTGTAATGAATAATAATATTTTCTATTATTCTTCAAAATTTGCATGTCCTAGTTAAACAAAATACTGTTAAATAAAATCCTGCTCAGTGTAGATATTTTTACGAATATTTCTGACAGTATGTAAGAAACTTTATATTATTTTCTTGATATAATATAACTAGCAATAAATCCCAAATGTCAGAAAAGTAAGTACAAGCTTCTTAAATTGTTTTTCATAATAAAAATTAAATTAGATACATATGTTTATTAGTCCGCAATAAAATGATATTTTTGTACTATTTCAAAGCTTCAATGTAGATAGAATAACGGCGATATTGACAAGCTTATTCAAAATGAAGTTACATTACTTTTTCGAGAGTACCATAAAATAGAAGATTATAATGATTTACATTATTTGTTATAGCTGTGTTGGCTTTGAAATTGTCTTCTGAACTGTATCGTGAATAATGATAATATACACTTGCAAATGGTGCACAAAGATTAAGCGATAATGTAGTACCATAAAAACTACTATTTGTTTATGTAGAGTGTGAGAGCTAATTATCAAACACATAAACAGTAAGGAAGCGCCTGTGTGACAGTATTTATTTTCATTTCTATTATCTATTATATAACCAACCCAGTGCTATACTTTTGCTATGTATAAATGCACATAAGATAACTATCTATAAATTTTAATCATTTGAATCAATCAATCTGAACATTAAAGTTACATCTAACTTTAATGTTCAGATTTAAATTTATAGCTAAATATTATTGTAGAAAATGCAAAAGTTTATTAATTTGCTGAAAGCCACTATTAAACTATACAAAATATTTGCAGTATTTTTATAAAAATTGCCCCATAAATATGTAGGTATATAAGGTTTTGTTTTTTTGAACTGTTCCTTAAATACTTACTACGCTAAGTTAATCTTTCCTTTTCGGTTAAAGTTAGGTGGTGGTGCAGATCACTCTTTGTATTAAAAAGTTGGTCGATACCAGTGAAAGTTAAACATATCTTATCCAATAAATTCTAGGAATGGATTGAAATCCGGTAAATAGGTGGCGAGAACTGAAAATAGATCAGAAATGGAAGGTTAAGGATGATTTACTAATTTAAGGGGGATTTCCGGTTCAATATTTTCAAAAAATCGATTGTTTTTTTTGCATGAAATCAAAGCTAAACTTGTCTAGAATATGTGGGTAAAAGGATATTTCGATATAATATTCGACGAATTAGTAGCGGTGCGAGAGCAGCCATCACCGCCAGTCAGCGCAATGCGGAAATGGAGGATTACGAGGATGAAGTAAGCTTTTATGGCGCTGGAATTGCTGATTAAATGTAAGTTAACAATTCCAAATCTGACCACAGTTTCGTATTCAGCGATCCCAAAAACCCTTGAATCTCGAATTTCATAAATTTTGATGAGTATGAGTTTTTTGGTCTACCATATTGGATCCGCCATTTTGAATTTTTCAAATTTGACCTCAGATTCGTATTCAGCGACCCGGAAAACCTAGATATTGACTATTGTTTGCGAATTTTCCGCCGAATACTTTGAATTACACAGAAAAAATGTTTTGCAAACTTTAAACGCGTTTTTCTCGAAACTACATTTTTCAAAACTGCGAGCACTCTAGCTCTTGAACGGTTCAACCAATTGACTTCGTTCTTTGCTTCCCTTATTGAAAACACATTTCTTCATGGAATGAACTAGACTCAAGGAGAAATGTGCAATTTTCGATTTTTCACAGCCTGTCAAAGTCAAAAAATCGACCGAAAAAAACGACTTTTTTTTCAAATGCCCGCCATTTTGTCAAATTTTGAGATTTTTCAAAGATTCTAGTTCATTCCATTTTCTGAACTATACTCTTCAAGAAACTGAGCCGATTTTCTTTCTAGGTGACGATTTGCGACCTCTAGGCTGCTCGCAGTTTTGGGAAGTACCCGCCGGGCAGCCGCCATATTGGATGCCATTTTGGATTTTTGGACTTGAAAAAATTCCCAGTTGTAGAGCAAGAATGAATAAAGATTTGACAAAAAACCCAGGTCTCTCAGTTTTACCAGTTTCCTGGAAAAAAAATCCAAAGTTTAGGTCAATTGAACCGGAAATCCCCCTTAAGTAAAATAAATCTATTTTAGTCACATTTTTAAAATTAAATTTAATTTGATTGTAATTTTTCAACTTGTGTGGTTGTAAAAAGACACTTGTTGTCTAACCTTTATGATGAAATCGCTGATATAAAATTGAACTTCCTTATTCGTATTTTATTTAGATAGAAGGGATATTAAAACACAAATTTAGAATAATTTAAAGAAAATATAACTTATTATTTTGATTTATTATACATAGCAATAAATCAATAGCGATTTTCTTGTATTCAGTATCCTATTAGAAATAAATCTCAAACACAACGCTGTGCGAAATATTAATATATTTCATTTTTGATTTACTTTTTCACTGTAAGTACAGCCGTGTCGTTAATATAGCACAATAAAAAAGCTGAAGTAAACATATGCGAAATAGCCATGATAAACATTTTGAGTGTGACCGAAACACAACAATAAAAATACGGACACCGGTAGCTAACGCAGTGTCAGCAGAATTAAATACAACGACCGAGGCACCGTGAGACCATGCATGCACAAACACCCTGGTTTTACTGGCATTACTAGTTATCTGACGAGATAGGCTTGAGTCATTTCAAAACATATGACCGACAAGCCATGACGCAAATTCTTATTTAATACACGAATATTATTAAAATTTAATATAAACCTTCAGGGAAAACAAAAACGCTCATAATCGATTTTTACTTTCTTATACGCAGTATAAGTAAGTATTGTAATCATGAAAAATTTCGAACTCGAGATTTTAACGGAAATATACGTTTTGACCTTCCCTGAATCGATTCCAACTATTTTTGGAATGACGTCCGTCTGTGTGTGTGTGTGTGTGTGTGTGTGTGTGTGTGTGTGTGTCTGTGTGTGTGTGTATGTGAGCACTCTACAGCCCGAACGGCTAAAGGGAAAATTATGAAATTTTAAACTTTAGATTTGTATGTGCCTGGCACGAAAACCTTCTATTTTTAAAAACAATATTCCGACCGGAAGTGCATGTTTACTCTAGTCATTTTTTGCAGTTTCTGCAATTACTCAAAAATGGTTACAGTTACAGAAAATTTTTGTTAACAAAAATTAATGAAATTTATATTTAGCACAACTTTTGTTTGAATCTTTTTTCCAAAAAAAGTACTGGTTTCAAAATAAATGTCTGCTCATTATATATATTGTTACATAAATCGTATCATCTGCGCCTGTCAATTGTTTAACAAAATAGACTTAAATAACATGAAGTTTGACATTTAATATTTATTCTAAGATATATATTTAGTGTTAAAGCGATCTAAAGGTTAGAACAAATATTGTAAATTAGAAAAATAATGTAACTACGATGTGGTTTAACCCATATGCGTATAAGAAAGTTCGGTGCATGACACTGCAGATATTTTATCAAAAATACGAAACTTGTGACGCGACCACCCATCATATACCATCGTTGTTCTACGCGTAAAACCTTAATTGATGAATCACTTTCTCTTTAGTCCGCTCTAGTAATACAAGTTGAGAAATAAGTTTCTAACACAAGAAAAACATCTAGTTTTGTATTGATTACCACGGTTCCAACGCTATCAAGGAGAGTTTTTTTTTTTTCGTCTTTAATCTGCAGGACAACTACTCTAGATTTGATGAAAGGGTACTGACAAGTTAAAGTAGCCCTGTTGGATCGCAAGTAACTGGTTTTATCAATGCCTTGGGGTTATTATCAATGCAAGCATATGTCTTTTGGATTCTAATATCCCAAGTACGTGGTAAATGTTAATGTTCACCGATTCCTATCGGATGAATGTTAACACATTGATTTATATACCACGACGATATTATTTGTTTCAGCTCAGAAAATGTATAAGAGCATATTGGAAACTTAATAATTCTTACTTTAAACGCAATTAAATTCAAATTCATGAGAACGTAAACTAAGTATCTGGGTCATGTAGTTAGCAATTATGATGTAAATCCAGATCAAAAATATAATAGAAACGGTAAAACATTATTTAGTTATCACTTCTGTTACCTAGATCCTAGCGTCTTCCCACGGTTAAGAAAATATCCTTTCTATCTTCATGATATTTTACTCAATTATTTCGATACAGAGCTATATTGCAGTAATGAATATCTTTAACCTGAGAGTAGCCATGGGTGACCAACCGAACAAGCAAAAAGTATAAGGTGTTAACTTGAGGAATACCGTCAACAGGTACTATTAAATCTGTTACAGGCCAAAGTGACAAGATGTAGAATTTTCGGCGCCCATATCAAGCATTTATCCACAGATACATTACGTCGTTGGGGTTCATGAGATAAATTAATAACGGTACGTATCGGCCATCACACTGTACTTTGCTGATGCAACATTACCCATGACGAAGCACTCAATAAATAAAAATGATAAAAATTATAAATAATTTAAAATTATGTAACAGAATTCAAATGTATATACAAATAATAAAGATGCTATATTATATAATAACTCCATTACATCGTATGATTTCACCGTACGTATATTGAATCAACGCTCTTTAATATATTTTCTTTTCGCATGAAAAGCATAAAAGATTATATATTCTGCAGTTGATATTAAATATAGTGTCTCGATTTTACCACATCACATACGTTTCTTGAAAATGTAATGGATGGTTCAGAACACTTATGTAAAATGAAATATCAATCACAATCACAGGACTACTAGGGGAAAAAAGTGTGTCACAAGTGAAGTTGAATCTTAAATTTCCGGGATAGCTAACGGCTTAATAGAATCGGTATGGGTACCAGTATAGCAAGAAATGAGCCAACAACGATACTAGATTGCTATTCGTATTATCAATATGCAAGTGATAGAAATTCAATTTAAAAATAAAATCATTCTCTGAATACTTATGTGTATTTGTTAAACGTACTAGTATTAATAGAATATTTATCAATATCCTTATAAAAGCTGCAAGTTATAATATAATAAGTACATTCACTAGTTGTCTTTTAAATTTAACTCGATCTCAGAAAGAAGAGCGGTGTATCTCCAGGCTCAAAATTTCAGTTTCATGCAACAATTTTGTTTCACCATTCTGCAATCTTAACTAAATAAGCTAATCAAAAAATAAATACACAACCGATAGTGTTATAAATAATTAAAAATACTTTATATAATAAGAAGTTTTGGAAGGAAGAAGAAGTTAACAAATGATTCATCATCTTTGTCGTTTAACTAAATTATAATTAATTTTCTAAAATATAATAGTTCCGAAAAGTTCTGAAATAAGGTGAAACCTGCAACGAAATAAACAATCACCAGTAAATAAACGATGTAGGTACTACCTATATATTTCTATATATACTAGCTTAGGTATATTTATTAAAATATATTTACAGATTGTTCGTATTTAGTTATTGATATGTTCACGTACAACATTCATTCATTCCACCAATTACTATAGATATATGCACCCTCTTGAAGCAATTCTGACATAAGTCTTACAACAGCTATATTAATATATTTCCAGATTGTATATCCGATACATCATATTCGTAATGTGACATTCAACTGATATGCATATTCTTCACTTACTGACTTACACTATAATCGAATAGATTTCACTCGTATAGCACAATCGGACGTAGCACTAAAGTTCTGCTAAATTAATACGCAAATCAACTACATAATGATGATTTGTACTCAGATACACGCTCCAATCTTGTATCAAATAGCATACTTCGGAAACATGTATCACCAATTATAAAATCAATCGCACTACTCTGATTGGTTTCTTAATCAAGTATTACCAATAACACTATCAGTATATATCTTAAAAATTAATTGGTCATTCTAACTAAATACATAATTCTTTGTTGTCAATTCACATTCATCTACACAAATACTCAGCAATACTTTTGTATTTATCGTTCTACCTCGACTAAATACTTTACTGAGAGATCAGAAATATTGAATACGACATACTCAGCTAAAGAACGAACATCTGTTAGAATGCTATGCAATTACTGGCTAACAGGCTAACATAAAACAGAAAAGCTTTCTTTCTAAGAAGTAAACTAGTACAAATTTATTCAAGTTTTTTTCTTTCTTATACAAAGTAATGAGCAGGTATTTTAATTATAACAAAATCGATCTCCAGATTTTAACGGAAATATGCGTTTGGTCCTTTCCTGATTCGCGTCTGACT